>JAAGEH010000018.1:3663989-3709557 GCA_011751065.1 Lasiurus cinereus | reverse complement strand
TCTCTGTCTCTCTCTCTCTCTCTCTCTCTCTCTATATATATATATATATATATATATATATATATATATATATTAGTATTTTATTTGGGAGGGATTTAAGTTGTTAATAGTATTACAGATATCTCCAATTTCCCCCCTTTACCCCTCTCCTCCTAGCTTCTACCCTCCCCCCCCCCATCAGGTCTTCACTACCCTACTGCTCATGTCCATGGGCTATGCATATTCTACATCATTTTTAAACATAAGAAAGAGCATGATGAAAAAACAATGGGCTGGAAAGGTATATGTCTTCTGGATGTTACCACAAGCAATTGTTTGCTTTAGAGACTTGGGCTGAGTATTTCCAGAACTGCATTAAACCAACTGTGCTACTCAGAAAGTCATTTCACTCCCACAACTTTATTTTCTTCAGATACAGACTAACTCTCCATTGTGACTTCCTAGGAGAGTCCTAATTTACTTACATTTTTCCCAACTTCCCATTTGGCTTAGTTTTTGTCATTTGCAAAAGTCCTCAGTGTTGACAATACATAAAGACATAAATTAGAACGATGTTTTCTCCCAGCTCTTCCAGCAATAACATCCTGTCATCCATGATCACCAGATGTGAACAGCAAATGTCTTATCAAGGAAAACAGACATTTCACCAGGGAGAACAGAGCTGGGACTATATATAACTACACAGATCTCAAAAACATCGTGTCGTTAAAAAGCAATGCGATATTATTTTTGTAAAACTTAAAAACACAACCAGGACTAAATCCTCAAATGATTGCATAAATACATGGGCAAACGTAGAAAATGGATTGGAACAATATACACTGATTTATAGATGCTTCTGAAAGGAGACTTAACGAATTGTAGGATTTTGTTTCTTTAAAAAGACTTTAAGCAAATATTATAGAATAAAATGAGTGTCAATGCTGAGAGGTGGGAGTTGGCTTTATTCTTTGTTCTTCTGTCTTGTTTAAAGGTCTGCAATATACATACAAGAATATAAAACAGAACATGGATTAGTGAACCAAAGAGGAGGTGGAACTAATCAAGAAAGACCGGGGAAAGTGGGCAGAGAATTGAAATGGCTCATGTATGGCAGCTGGTAAACACAACTTGCGGTCAACCAGTCCTTTGAGCTGATGCAACAGGCAAGCACAATTCTTTCATTGGCTCAAGTTGGCATAACCAGGCTACAGCACAACCACTGGAGGTCCTTTCGGCTTTCTTAATGGCTAATTCAAATTCTTCAATGGTCAAGACCAACAACATGACTAAAACACAGAAGTGGATTGCAACACAGATACTTAGCTACAGCCAAAGCCCCAGCCACTCAAATTCATCCAAGTGCATGAGCCGGCTTTCTTTGAACAGGTGCTGGCATGCTGTCCCATATCCTTTCTGGTATAACAAATGGAGGGTGACAATATAGGTCCCCTAGCATAATTCAAGGAGATTCAGACTGAACTAAAAAGGAAATCTTTCCAACAACAGAATAAGCAAATACTAATAAAATGCAACAATTGGCCCAAATTGTTTTGGGGTTTTAAAATATATTATTATTGATTTCAGAGATGAAGGGAGATAGAAACATCAATGATGAGAATCATTGATCAGATGCCTCCTGCACCCCCTGCATGCCCCTATTAGGGATCCAGCCTGCAACTGGCGCACATGCCCTGACCAGGAATTGAACTGTGACCTTCTGGTTCATAGGTTGACACTCAACCACTGAGCCATGCCGACCAGGCAGCCCAATTTGTTTTTTAATGTCATGTGCTTACTATTTCTCACTGCACGTTTTAGAAAGATTTTGTTTTTACAAACCCCGGGACAGGGAGAGAGGGACTTACTACATTAATGGGTATCATTTTAACTTTCTGGATTGTTTGAGGCAGTCTAAGTGTTTCCCAAGATGAGACTCTAGGTCCCCATAACAGTCCCAATTATTGCATGCCTATTAGAGGCTAAACATTTTAAATTTAGTTCATTTACACTCATTATTTTATTCAATTCTCACTACAGTGCTGTGAGACATACACTCTTACTACCCCCACTTCTCTGATATAGGGACTAAGACTCAGAGATGAGAAAGTTGGCCTAGGTCTAGGAATTAAGTGCCAAGCTGGTCGCCTTAATTCCAAAGCACCTGAAAGTCCTTCATTATATTGTCATCAGGGGCGTCCCGCCCATGAATGAGCTCAGTAACATATCCTGGAACCTTTGTCCTCAGGGATGAGTTCATTACCAACCTTCCATCCTCAACCTGTCACCACCCCACATATAAATCCCCTGTGCCGCATTCCTTTCTAGTGGTACCAAGCTTCTGGAACTGTCTCTGTCACCAGAGGTAGCTTCTTATAATTATAGGCAGCCATTTCTTTGATTAAATAAAAATGTGTCTTCCTCTCACTCACATCCACTCAACTCAGCTTTGCCTTCTCAAGCACACAGAAGAGGTGATATTCCTCATATAACTGAACAAAGCTAGCATATCATCTCTAAGATTTCCCCAAGTGCTAACCATCAGTCAGCCACTCCTGACATGATGCTCTCTCCAGTCTCTCACAGACCTGTAGTCAGTGGTGGTTTTTTTCTGGTCAGCATCTCCAGTTCACAAACCCTGGGTTAGTGCAAAGCAGCTACACCCTGTATCCTCAGTGCGCCCAAAGGTGCCGGCACAGGGTAAATGGGAGAAGGGCTCAGTAAATACTTACTGAACGAAGGAATGGGAAAGAGTTTGCAGACACTGTGAACATTCAAGGACGATTCGATTGTGATCACTACCAGTTAGTGCTACACTGTCAATGACCACCTCCATGCTTTGTGTATATATTTTCCCTCTCCTTTGCAAGGGCTGTCTGTTCCGCTCTTTTGTTTGTTGGTTGTTTTCTTTGTTTTGTCACCCATTTTACCCTCCAGAACTCACCGCTTCCAAATAGTTCTTTAACAGTCTTCAAAAAGTGACAGTCGCGCTAGCATGAAAATTAACAAGATTTCTTTATCTCTAGGTTTGTGCATGTTTGATTTTGTTCTTCTCATTTAGCACAAAATGTCTGAGCCTCTCTTTTGCTTTTATTACTCATGAGAAGAAAACTTTATACATTTCTTTTGGCTACATCTAGGCCTTTTTTTCTGAGGATGGTCACTAATATGTAAACTAAATACATATCTATGCACAAATGAAGGGTCATGCTTAAACCAGTATTTGTGAGGGGGGTGTTGAAGCTAGGCTCTAAACTCTATAATAATAATAATACTTATTATTTCAATTCAGACATTTCCAGGCATGTCTCATGAGCCAGCAGGAGAGATCTGCAGAGGATATAATTCTTGAATTCTTATGAAAAGAGCATTGATGCCGAGACCAGTTTGGCTCAGTGGATAGAGTGTCGGCTTGCGGACTGAAAGGTCCCAGGTTCGATTCCGGTCGGGGGCATGTACCTTGCTTGCGGGCACATCTCCACTGTGGGGCGTGCAGGAGGCGGCTGATCAATGTCTCTCTCTCTCAACGATGTTTCTGACTTTCTATCTCTCTCCCTTCCTCTCTGTAAAAAATCAATAAAATATATTTTTTAAAAAAGAGCATTGATGATGGCATTAGACAACACCCAGGACCAAGACCTCTAAGCTTCGTGATAAAATGCCACCTATTAACAGTCCTAGTCCTTGTGTGAGAGAGGGAAGAACCTCTTTAGAGTTGATGGGTAAAGAGAGTTGAAACAAACCTGATCCAAGGACAATGGTCAGATTAGAAAGGAGGGAGAATGTGGCTGAATGCAAAACTTTGGACAATTTGATGGTAGGAACTAAAGGTCACCACAGATGAGACAGGGGTGGGGATGGCCCATGTCAGCCGAGGGACCACTAGCAGAAAGGCCTGGAACAGAGTGAGGGGCCTCAGGAGGAACAGCAATGGCCACGAATCAACCCATTGCCAATGGACATGGAAACAGAATGCATATAAACAAGAAGACTAGGAAGTTCATGGGCCTGCTGGTTACTCTTTTTATGGGCTATTTTGGGACTTGGGATCTAGTAATTTTCCTAATAGAACCCAGGACCAAAAAAAATTACTGTTTTGTTAGTGTTCATGTGAATTAATTGTCAAAGTCCATGCTGATATCACTCACACACACACACACACACACCTTTTTCTCTTCATTTCATTGTTCATTGACCACAGTACATTTTCCTGTCCCACTTGGTCTGGGGTCCCAGCATTAAAAAAGCGGAGCTACGATGGGAGATAAGAAAACAATCTTTCCTGCACCATACTCTACCTTAAAACGGGAAATACTTCTCTCCAAATGTTATCATTGTGGCACTCCTCTGCAAGTATCCACTGCATAATTGAAGACAGAAAACTGGAATTATTTCATTTTTATTAGTGATAACATGTTTTAAGGCATTATAAAAATTCAGGTGTTACTCAATGATGTTGTAAAGAACTTCTACTGAGATGAGACGCTCTGGCACGTGCCAGAAGTATAAAACTCTCTAGTTGGAATCCCTTACTCTCCTGGATGTGATAACTCAATTTAGTTGACCTTTTTAGGTGAAACAATCCTGATTTCTAAGAAATTGTCTTCTCTCGAACTCTACCTTTATTGTTAACAAGGACATACTATATATTCACCCTACGAACATTTCTGCGATGCTCTGTGCCTGCAGCAGGTACAATAAATACCACATGAGTCCTAGCCCAGGAAGGGCTTTGCTTAGTAAGCCTTCGAAATGTAGTGCATTTGGGATATTAGTCAGAAATTTATGGTTTATTAGTTCTATCCCACCAAACATCAAGAAAAGGACTTTCAAACACATTGTTAGGCGTGCAACTTGAGTCTCCTTTCTGTTTATATGTACAGAAGTTCTAATATTCGAATCTAACAATCTTCACCTATGGTTTCTGCCTTTAATGTCATATTAGACACGATTATAAAATTAGTCACCAATATATATTTTCCTTCAGTTGTTTCATTATGTTTTCTTTTTCTTTTTCTTTTTAATATATTTTATTGATTTTTTACAGAGAGGAAGGGAGAGGGATAGAGAGTCAGAAACATCGATGAGAGAGAAACATCGACCAGCTGCCCCCTGCACGCTCCCTACTGGGGATGTGCCCGCAACCAAGGTACGTGTCCCTGAACTGGAATCAAATCCTGGACCCTTCAATCCCAGGCCAATGCTCTATCCACTGAGCCAAACCGGTTTTAGCTATGTTTTCTTTCTTAATTAATCTGACATGTATTTATACATCAAATGATTAAAACGTATATACAGATAATGTAAAATAAAATGCTACCTTTATTTTGCTTAAATCTGTTTTGGGAATTTTCAAGCTGATTTAGCTCCTCTAAGTTTCTATTTTAGTAAAAAGTACCATGTAGTCTTAGTGATTGTAACTTTATAATAATTTTTAATATTTAGAATTACAAGTTCCTTCTTCATTAATTTTTATTTTCTGTTCGTTTGTTTTTGTTAATCCTCACCCGAGGATATGTTTCCTTGATTTTTAGAGAGAGTGGTAGAGAGAGGGAAAGACAGAGAGAAATATTGATTTGTGAGAAATACATTGATAGGTAGCCTCTTGCATGAGCCCAGACTAAAGTCTGGGTTGGGGAGGAGCCTGCAACCAAGGTACGTGTCCTTGACCAGAATGGAAACTGGGACCCTTTAGTCCGCAGGCTGACACTCTCCACTGAGCCAAACCAACTAGGGCCATTAATTTTTATTTTCAAAATTTTATTTTTCCCAGGATGTCCATTATTCCAGATGAATCTTAATAGCCGTTTAGCCAACCTCTCTATAAAAATCTCTTTTGGTTTCAAATTGACTTTCATTAACTTTATAAATTAATTTGGGGAAACTACATTTTCACAATATTTATTATTCTCACCCAGGAATACAACACACATCTCCATCACAGTTAATCTTTTGTGTTTCTCAGGAAAATATTTTATTCTAGTTATTCTTGTACATTTCTTACATATTTTATTCACTTATATGTGTGTGATATTTCATTGCTATGATAAATGGGATTTCTTCATTGTTTTCAATTTGTAGCTATAATAGGAAAGCAAATAAAAAATTGATTTAAACACATTTATTTTCTTGTATGGCAATTAACTGAAGTTTCTTATTTTAATAGTTCCTTCATTGATTTTCTTGGAATTTTATAGTAAAAATATATTTTTTAAGAAAAAGAAGATGCCACTTCTTTTCAAATAATTGTAACTTTTGAGAGGCAGCATATTTTACTATTAAAGATTAAAGTCTCACAAGTTAAGACACTTGCATTTTAATTCAGCTCTACCACTTATTAGCTTCTTCTGGGACTCAGCTTTCTAATTTGTAAAATGAGAATGATAGTCCATATCTCCAGGATTGTTGTGAAGATTAAGTGAGTTAATATTTGTCAAGTATTTAGAACTCTTTCTAGGATATATAATAAAGAATTTTTTAAATGTTAGTCTTTTAAAAAATGTATAGCATTGGCTGGAATTTATAGAATGTTAACTATAAATGATGGAGTTGGGCATCTAATAAGCCTCTAACATTTTTCTGTTTTCCTGAAATTTATTTTTCACAGTTTCATAACATTTCTCTATTCCTAAATTAATATGTTGTGTGTGTATTTTCTTAAAAGAAATACAATTGCACCCTAGCCAGTTTGGCTCACTGGATAGAACACTGGCCTGTGGACTGAAGGATCCTGGGTTCGATTCTGGGTTGCAGGCTTGATCCCCAGTGGGGGCATGCAGGAGGCAGCGGATCAGTGATTCTCTCTCATCGTTGATGTTTCTTGCTCTCTTTCCTTTCTGAAATCGATAAAATGTATTTTTAAAACAGAAAGAAATGCAATTGCATTTTATTAAATATTATTTGGAATCTATTAGGAGTAAAAAATAGTGGTTTCATTCTTCCGTCTTGACAATACAATTATTTTAATAAATTTACCAGTACTGAACCATTTTTACATTCCTAGGATATACATCATTTTTGTATTATTCTATTTTGTTCATTTCCATATTCTTGTATCTAGTATTTCAATGAATTTTTTATGATTTTCTTTTTTGTGCTACTTTGATTTGTTTTTTCCTTATTTGCTAATATTATGTTTTTTAGTAAATAAATCATAAAAAAATGTTTCATCTCTATGTAGAGTTTATAGAGTATGGAATAATATGCTCCTTAAAGATATATATTTTTTAAATCACTAATTATAAATACCTGTTGAAAACAAACATAGTTTGCTCATCTAAACAGAGTATTTCAGCTCCTGCCAAATCTTCCCATCCAAACTGATCAAAGACAGACACCCACTAGCTAAATGTGTGCACTTGGCAAGGTGCATTTTTATTACAGGGAATAGCCA
The DNA here is from genome assembly GCA_011751065.1 of Lasiurus cinereus. Classification (NCBI taxonomy): domain Eukaryota; kingdom Metazoa; phylum Chordata; class Mammalia; order Chiroptera; family Vespertilionidae; genus Lasiurus; species Lasiurus cinereus. Next base: position 3,702,185 of record JAAGEH010000018.1, on the reverse strand, counting down.
TCCCTTCCGTACAGTCCTCACAAAGTTATTATGAGGAGTACATGAGGTTATGGTTATAAATTACTATACACTCCACCTGCAATAGATTGAATAAATTATTTTATAGCTTTATTTTCCATAAGTACAAAATTAATGTTTATCATTTACTTGCTATTTTTCCTTAGTATGGATATGTTAGTTAGGTAGAAATATGTTGCTGATACAATTATTTGTGTGAAATTGCTTCATAAGAAAAGATAAGAGTTCAATTAAGACATTCTCTAGTGGCATAAATGTAAAAGTTGACATGACAGTGGAAATGCTCTGAAAACACATGAAAATGAACCCAATGCCGTTGTCTAAATGAGATCACAGTGGGTTAACAGGAAAGCTGTACTGTTTTGAGAAAACCAGGCAACGAGCCTACACCAAATGTAATGTCTTCCACTCTTTCCTGTTCCCTTAGAGCTTTGTTCTCATGGAAATCCGACAGTGGGAGGAGAAATCAGCGCCTTTACCCAGGCTGAGGCTTGCTCTGTGTTCCCTGACCTCATCCACACTGTAACAGGGGAGCAAGTCTTGCCCTCCAGGCGGGAGAATGCAGAACTGAGGGGTTGGGTGGCCTCATATACAAATCCTGCCGACATAATAAATCTTTGTGAATGATTAAGACTGCCACATGAATATAGCCTCAGGTTTATATAAACACACAGATATGTATTGTATGTACAATATAAAGGGTACATACAGGGTGGGGCAAAAAGTAGGGTTACAGTTGTGAGTATTGCAAAACACAAAGTTTATTCTTGTATCCTTGTATTATTTTTCCCTATGAATAACTGCAAACCTACATTAGCCCGATCCTGTATATGTGTGTATATATATATATGTGTGTGTGTACATATATATATGTATGTATATATATATATATAGTTTATGTAGTATATACACATATAAGTATAATCAGAAATATATATATATATATATATATATTCATATTCACCTCCACAATGGATGTCATTTATATATATCATTGTCACGTTTATGCCATTTTTATACAGGGGTGGGCAAAGGTAAGTTAACAATAATAACAAATAATATAATAATTTACAAATAAATAATAATATAAGAATAAACTACTCTGTATATTCACAACTATAAACCTACTTTTGCCTACCCTGTATATAAAATATATGTAATATATAGAAGGATATATAGATATATGTCATTAGCACATAGAAACCTCAAAAAGGTGAGATTTATATCCACTTTCTGATTATAAATCCTTTACTGTGTAGTTACTGAACTTTTTCTGGGCAGGACTAGACTACCCCATATGTAAAATAATACCTATTACATAAAGTTGTTGGGAAGCTTAAGTGACATAATTTATCATACAGAATAATGTCTGACACATACTGTACTTAATATGTTTTAGGTTTATTCGTACTCTTAAATAACAACGGTAAATAGGATGCTCCTGCCAATTTTAAAGAAATCACTTTTAAATACTAAGTAAAGAAATCACTTTTAAATATAAAGTAGCTTTGAATAAAGCATCTTAGAGAAACTTGTAAATGATCCATTACTATTAGATTTCTCAGGAGTACTCTAATTGAATGACTTAGGCACAGGAGTGCGCATGCACATATGTGTGTGTAAAACAAAAACCCGTATGTACTTCTGCAGAAGAATTTTAATTTTTCTTTTTTTTAAAGAATACCGGTCCTTATACAAGTGTATAGATCTAGGGCCAATGAAGAAGCTTCCCCTTTGTACCCTGACAAAGTCATGGCTCCCAAACGCTTTGGATCAGCAGACAGTTAGCATCCAAGTGCTGGCTGAAAAGGTAGTGGGAGGGAAGGAGGTAAGAAAGGTTTACACCACTTCCCTCCAGCTGGCCAATCTTAATTACTTCTCAAGTCTAACAGTTGCCAGCTTCTCTGCTCGACCATTTAGCCTCAGATGCGGCTGTGTGCTATTCCCAAGACCCTGAACAAGCTCACTTTGGCTGTTCAAATATGTGCCTCCATCTTCAGGAGCAGCCATGGCTCAATACCGGCAGCTCCGAGTCCTTAAGGCAGAGCTCAAGCCCCTTTCAAGAGCTGGTCAGTTTCGACATGTTCTCAACTCTCCCGAGGAGTCATTTACGGACTAGGTTACATATTAAAAACAAAATAAGATGTGGTGCTTGTGAGTTACCTTTTGATTTTTCTATACAGAATTAAAAAAAAAAATCCAAAGCAGGATCTCAAATATTAGCAGCAATGGCTTGCCTGGATATTGAGTCAAATAATTTGCCGTTGTAAGCCCACTTGACAAGGCCGCAGTTAGCTTGCTGGCTTTTCTCAAATGTACATATTTGCCTTGGCCAAATCGTGTTAATAGGAAAAGCTACATATCTAATGTGGCAGAAAGAAAAAAGGACTTTCCACTGACCCGGAAAATTTACCTGGCAACTCAGCCTGGAGAAAGGCCCTGGAAGGAAAGGGCCTGCAATGAGAACTCCAGCTGCCACAGCTACCTGCCTTGCACCGAGTTCACGGTTAACTGAATCTCCATCAAGAGTTCCATACATGGCTTGCAGGATCTCAGAGCACACGTCATTGACCGCGGTTCTGAGGTCAGGTACTTACTGCTAGCAACCCTGGTGCCTCTGCGGGAGGCGGGGCCCCCTGCCAGGCTGTACTGCTTCTCCCATGGGGCAGGCCCGAAACTGCTGTAAAGCTGCGTGGGGGGTGATGTGCCACCCTGAGCCCCTGGTTGCTCAGCAACAGCCCCTTATGACTGGTCCTCGGGGGGCTGCTAGGCAACCGCACTGAGGCTGACCCAGCTGCTCCCGGAGCACTGCCTCTCAAGAGGGCCAGGCGAGGGGGAGGCCCAGGGCCCTCAGTGCCTAGTTACATAACTCAGACACCTCTCTCCTCGCAATGCCCTCCCACTGTCACTACATACAACTCACACCGGAGGGACACCCTGGAAGGCATCCTCACTTTGAACCCTATCCGTGGATCTTTAGAGAAGCTGACGAGTGAGAAAAGGGAAAGGACTAAGAAGTACAAACTGGTAGTTACACGGTAGTCGTGATGATGCAGCAACATACAGCGTAAGGAATACAGTCAATAATATCGGGATGACTGTGCACGGTGGCAGGTGAGTACTGGAAATAACAGGGGGAACGTTTTGTAGAGTATCTGGCTGCCCAACTACTATGCTGTACACCTGATACAAAGTAATAGTAAGTGTAAACTGTAAATGAGAAATAAAAATTAAAAAAACAAAGCTGAAGGAATAAAATGCTAGCTATAGGAGGAGAAATTAATGAAATGGGAAATAATGCAATAAATAAGCAAAAAACAATGTGTACAACTGTTGTATTTATTTACACATAACCTGTCAAAATACTTTTTTCCCCAAATATTTGTTGACTCATCAAGTACACCACTGATGATATATAACTCCCTACTCAGAATCATTCAAGAACGCAAATGAGCTACAAACTTAACATTAAAGTCTTCCTCCCAGCGTTTCAGATTCTTTACTACAGCTCCAATGTACCTTTCGACTCTTATCTTCTTCCACTTCCTAAAATTCTACACAACTCTGCCTCCTCCTTCCCTGCATGTGTACCTTTGTTTATACTGTTCTTCCAATCAGGAATGTTTCGCCCACTCTTTGAAATTCCATCAGTCCTTCAAAGACCATCCTAATTACTGACTGCATCCTCTATAAAACCTTTCTGATCAGTTTCTAAGTTTATCTCTCTTTCCTTTGAAACCCCATAGCACTTTTTGCTTCTTTTGTGGCACCCATGACAGTCAGGCTGGCAGAAATGTTTTTATGTGTATTATCTTCCTTCATCTCCCCTAAATGGATAGAATTCTAAGCCTCCTATAGAAAGGATGGAGTGTCAATCATTCTTATATGCACCATCTCACTAATATGAGTACCCAAATCCAGGAGGATGCTTTTTTTTTTCCTTTTCTTTTTTTAGGGGGGTGTTTTTAAATAAGTATTTGCTTATTTGAATTAGGTAACCATTTATCTCAAATAGGTATGTATAGAGTTCTGAAATTCATTAAAAACTTAAATAAAGGACATCTATAAGTATCCACAGAAATGAATCTAAAAATAGCCGAAACCAGTTTGGCTCAGTGGATAAAGCGTCAGCCTGCGGACTGAAGGGTCCCGGGTTCTATTCTAGTTGGGAGCATGTATCTTGGTTGCGGGCACTTCCCCAGTGGGAGGCATGCAGGAAGCAGCTGATAGATGTCTCTCTCTCATTGATGTTTCTAACTCTCTGTTCCTCTCCCTTCTTCTCTGTAAAAAATCAATAAAAAGTATATTTTTTAAAAAGTTGTTTAAAAAAATGAACCTAAAAATAAATGAACACACAGAGCACTAAAATATGGAGTTTGTAGATTCTGTTTAGAATAATGCAAATACTTTGTTCAATGTACTGATTTAACGATGAAGAACTGAAATCAGATTCAGAAATACTGGTGTTAAGAGTGTTGACAAAAAAACTAGAATCTCAAGAGATTAGAAAACTTCTTCAGATTCCCATGACTACTTAAAAGTTGAATTGGCCTCATGACAAAGTTTTTAAATTTCTACTTTAGTTATCTGTTCCACTCTTACCACTCAAATCATCTGTTGATATGTTTTTATAAATGTTTGCTCCAAAAATGTTTATGTGAAAAATAAGGATTAACTTTTTATTTATCTTCAAAATATTATTTGAATAGGCAGAATTTTTTTTTTAAATCCATTAATAGTGATCAAACAGAAGTATATTGAACAAAATTTATTTACACAGAGCTTACTTATTTTGCAACTTAGCTACAAAGAATATAGTCAAGAATCAGGATATTAAGAAATACTGCTGTTCAGTTACAATAAATGTCATAAAACCTAAACACTAATCATGTTCACCTTGTTTATTCATAAGACATTGCTACAGGTTTAGTCAGAGCCTGTTTATGCCTCTGCTTTGTTTTTAACCTGTTTGTCCCCAGTTTGGAGGGAAGTAAAGTTTGCTATTTGGCTCAGTGGATAGAAGAATCCTGGGTTCAATTCCAGTCAAGGACACATGCCCAGGTTGCAGGCTTGATCCCCAGTAGAGGGCGTGTAGGAAGCAGCCCATCAATGATTCTCTCTCATCATTGATGTTTATATCTCTCTCCCCCTCTTTCTCTCTGAAATCAATAAAACTTTTAAAAAGTTTGCCTGCCAGACATCCATTTCCCTTTTGAAGAGATAGCCCGCCTATTTTCACTCCATGTGATTAAATTGTTTCTCAGAATGAAGTTGAGAGCCAGACCTGACAAATCAGAGTTCCATCTCTGCCCATAGCCCCAGTGGCCAGTTCAAAGGTGGTGTGGGACTCAAACCCATCCCAGCAAGCTTAGGACGTTTTTCTAACCCAGCAAATGCTTAAAGAGTGGGTTCATGACGCAAGTTAGTCTGTCTTAGGACTGGTGCCAAACCTACTAAGTAAAGATACTTTTTTCTCTTTGAATTTAAACTTAAGAAGGTAGACCTGGAGCCGGTGATAGCAGTTTTATCACTAAGCAGGGCCTAAGAATAAAGCCAAATTGAAAGAAAGTCTTGATTTCTCTATGACCTTATGACCCCTATCTTCTTGTTTGTGCAAATTATTGCAAAATCCTTATACTTCCAAGTAGCAGGATCAACTGTTTTGGTTTTCCTGGGACTGGTGAGATGGAGGTTACTGTAGTTGTAAAGGAAAGGGTGGTAAGAGACTCTCCAGAAGCACACAGAATTCTTAGGTTCTCTATTGACTTGTGATAATGAAAATGGAATCCACTGAGAAATAACCTGACTTCAAGAAATAAGAGCATGGATGGGTCAAAGTATTGGCCAACCCAATGAACAGGTATAGGTGTAAATCTTTGCACTGGTGTGAAAATATATATAGGATGCTTTGTCCAAAGAGGTTCTGAATTTTTGAAACTTTAGGAAGGAACAATTGCACATTATAGCAGGCCCAAGTGTGGCTACAGAAGTGGTTGGGTGAGCAGTATAAAAGAGAAGGTTACTGCGTGAGCTGTGGAGGTCAAAGACTGATCGGTTGTGGCGTTGGATGTAGATATGGAGTCCCCCAGATTGAGGACAGGAGAAGAAAACTGTATGTCAATTCCTGGAGTGCTCAGTGAAGGAGTGGTTTGTTCAAGTGGTGAGTAGATAATAGGAATGAGCAATGGTAGAGGACAGTGTAGTCAGAGGGCTCAAAAGAACAGGAATGAGTAAAATGGTGGAGAAATAATGATCGAGAGACAGGATGTAGGTGCATGAGGGCATGTGACCAACTCGGAGATTCATGAACTATGAAATAATAAACAGCCGCCAAGAAAGAGGAGGAAGTGGGATGTCCAGGGGAGAGTCAAGTTTCAGGAGTAGAGGGAGAAAGTGGAGGTTAAGAGGATTTAGTGTGATTGAGCAGGTGTTCCAAAAGCATGATGGAATGGTTCTGAAGGAAGAATAAAGAGCTGAAATTAGATCAGAAAGAGGCAGCACAAAGGATAATGATATTTCAAGGCAAAGAGGAAAAATAAGTAGACAAATGATAAAAACAGATTTTAATCATTAAAAAATTAGGTTTTTTCAGGGCTAACAATGTGATATGTTCCAATACTGGTAATGTGGGAATTTAGGAAGAGCCACCAGCTATGATATGGGACATGGCATACTTTTTACTTTGGGGGTAAGGTGTGAGTGACAGATGCATGTCAGGGCAGCGTAGGGAGATGATCAAAGAGGTTGTTGCAGCCAGGAGAGCTTATGAGTGGAAAGTCTGTGGGACTTCACAATGGAAGGGGCAGCTAAGAGGAAGTTTGGCTTCAAGGAGATGCAGGGGTGAGGAGCACAGGAGGACACGGATTTGTGCACATTGAAAAAAAATTAATTAGAAAAAAATATTTTAATATTGCTATTTGTCCTTTATAATACTGTAGAAGTGTCAGAGATGAAAGAAAATTAGTAAAATTTATATGAAAATAATATATAAATAATAACAACATGATATAACAAAAAAGGTATGATATAAAAAGAAAAAAACATGATATAAAAACAAAAAACATTATATAAAAATTACATTGCTAAAAACAATGACTGATAAACTGATTAAACTTATTCTAATATCTCCCTGTATACCACATTAAGAGTAAAAACACTTTCAGAGTGCTTGACTAATTTCCCTTGCGATGAAGTATTTACAACTTTAACATCACACGCTCTTTGAACTCAAGAGAAAGCAACATATAACTGACCATGTCCAAAAATGGGTTCAGGTAGGAATAACCCTACTCTGTCTAGGGTTTGTCCTGTGATTTATTAATAGTCATCACAAATGCTGTCATCCCAGGAAACTGTCTTTGAATTAATTTAAATGGGAGGCCAGTGTCAGACGGGACAAATATCATGCATGTGCAAGTCAATGTGTATTTTTAAATTGCCAGTGTGTCATTTGTACTGATGGTCAATCGGTCAGACGGTCAGCCTTTTATATATATATATACTAGATCAATGGGGAAGGAATCAGTTATGAAACAAGTGGATTTGCCATTAACAAATAACAATTATCTAACCTACTAAATTAACTTCCAAAGGGTAAAAATGTTAAATAAGACATCAAAAGTACTTAAAAAGTGTAGATGAATATTTTTACAAATGGGAAAGTCCTTCTCAAGCTTAACAAAATCAGAATGAGAGAAGAAATTGATAGCAGCTTTGACATCGATCACATTTAAGTATCTTGCAAAGCAATGTGCACCAAATAGTTAATGGCAAAAATCAACTGACTCAAAAGTTGCAACATAATAGATATACAGAGTTAATATCCTTATGAATAAAAAGCTCTTGAAGCAAACAAATAAAAAAAGATTAAAGAATAGGCAAAGAATATAGAAAAGCAACTCATAAAAGTAAATCCAAAATATCTGTTAAACATTTTGGCCAACTAAAAATATTCAGCCTCATTAGCAAACAAAGAAATAAAAATAAGAGCTTTCTTTTCTCACTGATTTCTAAATTTTAAATTGTTGACACAGTATTAGTATGTTAATAAAAATGGTATTTTGAGCAGAAATAGCTCTAGGACTTCTGAAAAAAAATTGCAGAATGTATCACAAGTCTTTAAACAGTGAATATGCTCTTACATAGCAATTCTATGGAAATTTACTCAAAGAAAATAATCAAATAGTTCTGTACAGTGTATAAAACTATGAATAGTTATCTACTATGATATTGTTTGTAAAACCAAACTTGGAGAAATTTTGCATACTGACCAAAAGGGATTAGTTAAAAATTTAATAGAACACTATACAGTCACTGAAAGTATGATTTTCTATGAAAGATATATTAAAATGATCTCTTAATGGGGAAATAAAGCATATCTATGACATGACTTTTGTTTTTAATAAAAAAAATACAGATAAAGCAAAGAATTTTATAATAGTGAAAATAAATACAGGTGAACTCATTTTCTTAATACGATTCTGACATTTCTGATTATCACTGACCAGCAGGGGACATACTAACAGAAAACAAAACAGGGGTTTCACAGTGCTGGTCGTAACCGACCTTGACTCAGAACCTACCCTTTACTTCTCGTCAGTTTATGGCCGTCGGATCTCATTGTAACAATCCAGATTCTGAGCTTTGGAACAGTAAATCCCAGAACAATTTTTTTTTAATGTGTAGCAAGCCACGTCAATAAAGAAGGCACCTTGGATTTTGCATCTGCATGCACACAGAGTGAAATGCAACGCTCCAAGGAAGTCTAATGCAACACTCTTCCAGTGTCTGAAGCACTAATGTAAGTTTTGGGGGCGTTTTTGTTTTGCTCCCCGTGAATGTGTAAGTGGTCCTCGGGTTCGAATCTTCTCCGCCTTCCAGTCCGGGACAGACTCTAACAACACCACCTGCAGTATTTGGGGCTCTTTCTTTACCTATTTTTTAATGTTTCCCGTATGACCCTTCCCCCCCTCTCAGGCCAAGCGCTTTCCCAAGGGACCGGGCTGGGGTGCGCTCCCAGGAGAAGCTCTGGGAAGAGGGGGCTGGCGGGTGCCCCCAGCCTCCCGCAGCAGGGACATGCCAGTCACCCCCACCTCCACTCACCCCCACCCGGGAGGCACTGCCAGGAGCTTCTTGGGGGGCAGCAGCAGCAGCTGGCAGGACCAAGCCCCCCACTCTCCCACGCCTCTGCGGCGGCCACGACATTCCCTACGCGCGCCCCCCAGGCGCTAGCCGGGGTCCTGGGCTCCGGTGGAACCCCCAGCTGCCGGGGACCCTCCAGTCCAAGCACCCCCACATTCTATCACAGAACGAGAGCACGCCGGTGAGGCGGGGTGAGGCGACCCGGCTGAAGACCCGCAGGTCTCTGCGACCCCCGCAGCCCGAGCCGCCGCCGGAGGGTGGGTGGGTGGGTGGGAACGCGCACCCCCAGGAAAGCGACGTGGCCTTGGCTGCGCGAGGGGCGAAGGGCTCCCCAACTTCGCCCAGGAGGTCACCGGGGTCCCCCCCCCTTCAGGTCCGAGTGGGCAAAGAGGAGGGGGCCAGACCTCCCCCGTTATGTCCCTAGCCCCCAGCACCCCCCTCTTTCACCCTCAAAGTGCCCTAAGAAGTGCATGGGCATGGGGCGGTCCCCGAAGCAAAAGGGGCATCGGCTGTGAGCCCCCTCCAGCGCCCCCACCTCCGCCCCCCTCCGTGCCAGGGGCGAGGGGCGCAAAATGGGAAAGTTGCACTCACCAGCTTCCCGCTGGCTCCGTCTCCCCGCAGCTCCCCGCGTCCTTTCCCTCCGCCTGCACCCGCGACCCCCTCTCCCGCCGCCGCCGCCGCCGCCCGGGTACGCACCCGCCGCGCAGAGCTTCCCGCCGAGCCGGGGCCGGGGGTCCTGGGGCGCTCGGGCTCGCCCAGCCTCGGTGGCCGGGAGCTGCCGCCTCTCCAGCCGGGGGTGCGTCTGAGCCGCGGGGCGAGGCGCAGCCAGGCGGGGCGAGGACTCGGGGGGCGGGGGAGCGGCCGCAGGGACCCGCCCCCAGCCCCGAGCGCGGTTCCCACGCGCAGCCCCGCTTCTCAGCTTCTCTGGGCGATGATGGTTCAGGTTCTGGTAACAATTTGCTGGATGTGACTGCGGGGAATTTCGCTTCCCTCCCTGCTCCCAGATGCTGCAACTTGACCCTCCGACCTAGGCGCGCGCGCTCCCCGAGGTTTTTGCTCTCCAAGAGTCATAACCTCGCCATTCCATCCAGCTGTGGCTGTTGGGAGAAGGTGGGAATTGCATGCTTTTCTCATCTGCACCTGGAATCAACAGATGGGGAAGCAACATGCAATGCGGACAAACTTTGGGGCAAAGCAAGGCAGAAACCGATGCCCATCAAGTTTCACTTTTAAGTTCTCACCAGGAAAAGGAGGCCCCTCAAATCCCATATTAAATGGATAAGATGCCTGGAGAAACCAAGACGGCGGTATAGGTGAACACCTCAACGGCTGCCTCGCACAATTTCAAAACTACAGCTAAAAGACAGAACGGACACCATCCAGGACCACAGGAAAGCTGGCTGAGTGGAAATTCTACAACAAGAAGCAAAGAGAGGGTTTCACAAAAACTCAGAGGAGCTGTAAAAAGCTGAGGTACGGAGACATGCGAGTGGAGAGGACCGGCTACGGTGGGTCTGGCTGGCTTCCTCTAGAGCAGTGGTTCTCAACCTTTCTAATGCCGTGAGCCTTTAATACAGTTCCTCATGTTGTGGTGACCCCCAACCATAAAATTATTTTCGTTGCTACTTTATGACTATAATTTTGCTACTGTTATGAACTGTAATGTAAATATCTGTGTTTTCTGATGGTCTTAGGCGACCCTGCTAGCAGTTCTCAACCTATGGGTTGTGACCCACAGATTGAGAACCGCTGCTGTAGAGCCTAAGACCATCAGAAAACACAGATATTTACATTATGATTCATAACAGTAGCAAAATTACAGTTATGAAGTAGCAACAAAAATAATTTTATGGTTGGGGGTCACCACAACATGAGGAACTGTATTAAAGATTTGTGGCATTAGAAAGGTTGAGAACCACTGCTCTAGAGGGAGGGAGACAGAAACTCCTGACTGCACTGAACCCCAGTTCCAACTTCACTGAACCCCAGTTCCGGGCAAGACTCATATGGGGGAGTCTGGACTGTTGTGAAAAGGAAAGAGTGCAGGAAAACTTAGGGGAGCCCTGAAAGACAGAGGGCAAGTGAAAGTGCACACGAAAGTGCGCACACAGAGTGCTGACTGCTGATTGTGCCACTGGTTATCTCTAGCGAGAGGAAAATTGAACCTCCCAACTGCACTGAAATCCAGGTCCGACTGCACTGAAGCCCAGTTTCAGGTGAGACCCTGGGGACCCAGACTCATATGGATCCCTAGAGTACATGGAAAGTCAGGGGAGCCAGAAAGGCAGAGGTGTAAAGACACACGCTTGTGCACACAGAGAGGGCTTCAGCAGTTACACAGAGGCACTGAGACCCAGGGACTGCTGTGTAGGGCAGGGATGACAGGAAGCCAAGGCAGTCTGCTCAGCCTTGAGACTTCACCACATCCAAGTACAGCACAGAGGCTGTTGCAATCTTGCAAGTCTTAAAGCTGAGTCCGGCACAGAAGTTCTTCAGGCACAGACACAACTGATCCTCACAACCAATTGGCTTGGAGGTCAATTCCCCCAGTGATATCAACAACAATCAAGACTGAACTACAACAAGGCTGCACACACAGTCCACAAAGGGGTGCACCCAGCGTGTCCACCTCAGGTAACTGGGGAGGCAGAGCTACTGGGCCATATAGGACACCTAGCACACAAAGCTACTCTACCAACTCAGGGAAGCAGCGAAATATGCAGACACAAAAGAACAGATCAGAAATAAAAGAAATGGAGGAAAACAAACGACTGGATATAGAGTTCAAAACCACGGTTATAAGGTTTTTTAAGAATTTCCTAGAAAAGATGGATAAATTTAGCGAGACCCAAGAGGAGATGAAAAAGGACCAACTAGAAATTGAACATACACTGACTGAAATAAAAAATATTATACAGAGATCTAATAGCAGATGAGACGAATGCAAAAATCAAGTCAAAGATTTGAAATACAAAGAAGCAGAAAACACTCAACTGGAAAAGAAAAAAGAATCCAAAAATGTGAAGATAGTGTAAGGAGCCTCTGGTGAAAGAAATAGACTTACAAGTCCAGGAAGCACACAGAACCCCATATAAAAGGAATCCAAAGAGGACCACACCAAGACACATCATAAGTAAAATACCAAGAGCAAAAGACAAACAGAGAACATTAAAAGCAGCAAGAGAAAAACAGTCAATTACCTACAAGGAAGCACCCATACGACTGTCAGCTGATTTCTCAACAGAAATGATGCAGGCCAGGCGGGAGTGGCAAGAAATATTCAACGTGATGAATAGCAAGAACCTACAACCAAGAATAATCTATCCAGCAAAGCTATCATTCAGAATTGAAGGGCAGATAAAGAGCTTCACAGAGAAGAAAAAGCTAAAGGAGTTCATCAACTCCAAACCAGTATTATATGAAATGCTGAAAGGTACTCTTTTAGAAGAGGAAGAAGAAAAAGATTAAAGTCAAAAAATTATGAACAACAAATACGTATCTATCAACAAGTGAATCTAAAAATTAAGTGAATTAAAAATTTGATCAACAGAATAAACTGGTGAATATACTAGAATCAGGAGCATTGAAAGGGAGTGGACTGATAATTCTCAGGGGGAAAGGGGTGAGGGGTATACAGGGAGAGACTGGACAAAAATCAAACACCTATGGATGAGGTCAACGGGAGGGAAGGAAGGGTAGGAGCTGGGTGGAGGGGTGCTATGGAGGGGAAAAAAGAAAAACAAATGTAATCTGAATAATAAAGATTTAATTAAAATAAATAAATAAATAAATAAATAAATAAATAAATAAATAAATAAAAGTAAAAAAAAAAAAAGACTTGCAAAACTGCAAAAGCCTCTCTGTTGAGCTTGGATGGGTGGAGTCTCAGGGCTGAGCAGACAGCCTTGGCTTCCAGTCAGCCCCGCCCTATGTGGCCCCTGGGTCTCAAGTGTTCCTTGGAAATCACTGCAGCCCTCTCTGTGTACACATGCATGCCTCCAGACCTCTGCCTTTCTGGCTCCCCTGAGTTTCCATGTGCTTTCGAGTCTGGGTCTCCTGGGTCTCACTCGAAACTGGGTTTCAGTGCAGTCAGAAGTGGAGTTCAATGCAGCTGGGAGGTTCTGTCTCCCGCTAGAGAAAGCCAGTGGCACAATCAGCAGTCCATCCTCGCAGTGGTGTGCACACCTCCATACTTCTGCCTTTTCATTGCTACCCTAAGTTTCCGTGCACTCCTTCCTTTTCACGACAGTCTAGACTCCCCTGTATGAGTCTCACCCGGAACTGGGGTTCAGTGCAGTCAGAAGTGGGGTCAGTGCATTTGGGATTTTCCGTCTCCCTCCTGCTAGAGCAGTGGTTCTCAACCTTCCTAAGGCCGAGACCCTTGCATACAGTTCCTCATGTGGTGGTGACCTCCAACCATGAAATTTTGCTACTGTGATGCATCGTGATGTAAATATCTGCATTTTCCGATGGTCTTAGGCGACCCCTGTGGAAGGGTCGTTTGACCCCCAAAGGGGTCACGACCCACAGGTTGAGAACCGCTGCACTAGAGGAAGCCTGCCTGGCCCTCCACCGCATGTGTGTCTCCGTATCTCAGCTTTTTGGAGCTCCTTTGGGTCTCTGTGAGCCCCTCTCTTTCCTTCTAGTTGTAGAATTTCCACTCAGCCAGCTTTCCTGTGATTCTGGATGATGTCTGTTCTGTCTTTTAGTTGTAGTTTTGAAATTGTGTGCAAGGCAGCAGTTTAGGTGTTCACCTATGCCGCCATCTTAGTTTCTCCTAGTAATTTGTTTTTGCCTTTTAGTTTTGTTTCATTTTTCATATAAATGCTTTTCCAAAAAAAACTCTTAGTAAAAGTTCAGTGCACATAGGCGACATTTTATAAAACTTTGGATTGCATGAAGTACATCTTAAAGCAGTGGTTCTCAACCTGTGGGTTGCAACCCCTTTGGGGATGGAACGACCCTTTCACAGGGATCGCCTAAGACCATTGGAAAATGCAGATATTTACATCACGATGCATAACAGTAGCAAAATTTCATGGTTGGGGGTCACCACCACATGAGGAACTATATGCAAGGGTCTCGGACTTAGGAAGGTTGAGAACCACTATCTTAAAGGAAAAGGGGAATTCTGTTCACTTACATTTTTCCTCAGAGGAAAACTTGCCTGGAGAACTTAGCAGAGGAGCTCTGATCTGACAATTTCTATTGCCTTAACTTTTTTAAGCCTAAATTTTCATATAAAATGGTACTGGATGTTGACATTCTTCTCTAAAATTAAGAAAGGTTTTTTACATTAGAATCAAACAAGGACAGACTTAATTAGGATTAAATGGAAATCTAACTATCTTGTGAATGTTATCTTTTATAAGCTATTCATTATCAACAAGGGATCTAATACCAAGTCACCACTAATAGCAATACTGAGGCTGCATCTCAAAAAAAAGGGGATAAATAAAAATTATTTCTCAGTTCAACAGTGAGAATCTCAGCTTTTACATGAAGTAAAAGACAACTAATACATGTTACATTTTCCCCCACAAAGCATTTCTATGATAATTACACATAAACAGCTTCTGCAAATTTGTTTTATTATAAAAGAAAATGCATGTAAACTCCCTGCATTCAACTCTTTCCCAACCTGTCTTCAGGTTCATACCAAGCCATCTGGGGCATCCAAATTACATACAGAAACTTAAACAGCACAGATATGTGAAAGAATTCTGTGTTTACCCGAAAACCCATGAACATAGATTAGTAGAAACAGTTGGCCTGGTGTGGTAGAAGATTTAGTTTCACTATAGTAAACAGATCCTCTCAGTTAAGGGACAATTTGTGGATGAAAATATTAGCTTGGTACCACACATTTTCACCATCAATACTTTTCATCTGTGAAGGTTGATGAGAGAAAGTGATCTCTAAACACTCTTAGATTTCAAATAAAAATATTAACCCTGAATATCAGTATTATGTACATCATGATGTGAGATTCCCCAGACCAGTAGAATTCATACCATCAGGGAACTTGTGAGAAATGTAAGATCTCTGGCCCTGAATGAGTCTTGCTAACCCCCATTCCTGCTAATAGTTGCACCAAGCATTCTTCGCAGTGCTTCAGCAGTCTTCAAAATCCAGCCCCTTTCAGGTAATCTCTATTCTCATAATGCTGGTTGCTGGCCTAGAAACAATGAAATGCTTCCCACATGCCTGGATAGTGAGCTTTTAAGAACATTTTTTACATCACACAAATAATTCATGAATGCATTCTGGTTTTTGTGTGTGTGTGTGTGTGTGTGTGTGTGTGTGTGTGTGTGTGTGTGTTTTGTAGGTTTAAAACATGGAGATGAAATCAAGCCACCTTTGAAAGCCACCTTCAACTTTTAGGGCCGCCATCCTCAGAGGTAACTATTCTATTACAAATGCATCATATTCATTCTCCACCCTTTGTTAATTATCTTTTACATAAATGTGATCTGAATCCAGAACTATTTATAACTTTCATTTTTTAATAGTACAATGTCTTAGAATTATGTTGCTATTACACAAACAGGTCTGACTCATTCTTCTTAGCTGTTGCTTAGTATTTCATAGAATAAAATATTAAGATTTATTTAACCATTCCTCATTCAGAAACATTTAGGCACTTGCCAGGATTTTCTAACTATATACATTGCTGAAATATTAGTTTTTATGAAACCTTATATGCATGTGTTATTCTATGGTAGGTATTGAAGTAGAATTTCTGGGTTATTGCATAGTTTTATGTTAAGAGATATTTCGGTCTAGACCAGTGGTTCTCAACCTTCCTAATGCCGCGACCCTTTAATACAGCTCCTCATGTTGTGGTGACCCACAACCATAAAATTATTTCCGTTGCTACTTCATAACTGTAATTTTGCTACTGTAATGAACTGTAATGTAAATATCTGTTATGCAGGATGTATTTTCATTGTTACAAATTGAACATAATTAAAGCATAGTGATTAATCACAAAAACAATATGTAATTATATATTGTGAAATATTTATTTCTAATTACAAATAAATGAAATTTTGTCTTGAATCGTGGTGTAGCATGGGTAACAGTCTTCATATGACAACAGTAAACTACATTGCTACACTTTGCTACACCAAGGAGCGGTGTGTTGGTTCCTAAGACCATGGGAAATAGGTGTTTTCCACTGGTCTTAGGCGACCCCTGTGAAAGGGTCGTTTGACCCCCAAAGAGGTCGCGACCCACAGGTTGAGAACCGCTGGTCTAGACAGTTATGGGTCATAAAGGCTCAGGCACTAAAGTAAGAACCTCCTCAGTCCTGGAGTCAAGAGTTTTAAAAAATCTATCAAGCCTGGCTGGTGTGGCTCAGTGGTTGAGCGTCAACCCAGAAACCAAGAGGTCCTTGGTTCAATCTCCTGTCAGGGCATATGCTGGAGTTGCAAGCTTGATCCCCAGAAGGGGGCGTGCAGGAGGCAGCCGAGCAATGATGTTCCTCTCTCATCAATGTTCCTCCCTCATCCTTCCTCTCTTCCTCTAAAAATCAATAAAAGTGCATTAAAAAATAATAATAGATAAATAAATAAATAGTCTATCAATTTAGCCGTAGTTGCATTTTTCCAACGGAAAACATATGGTAGTGGAAATCGAAGGAAATGGACACTAGCCCCTTTCTATGTAGCAAGTTAGAAGTTACACCGCCTCTCCAGATTTTCATTTCCTCCTTTGCTAGCATTAGGGGATGGGACTAGATGCCTTATTTCTCAGAAATGGTTCAGATCTGTGTGGCATATTTCTGTTCTTCTTTTAGTCATTCATTCAACCAGCACAGATAAGGCCTTACAATCTATATATGTTTCCATAAGGACTTAGCAAGAAATAATACCAGGAAACAAAGCAATGTACAAACAGAGAGATATCACTTCAACAAATGTATCTAGGAAACAAAATGTGTGCTTTCCAAAAATACAAATGGAAGAGTACAAAAGATAAACACTTGTCATTTATTTGGTTTTCTTTGTTTGTCTGCACGAAGCAGCTGCTTTGGACAGCTTTATCTGCAAACAATAAAATCCCGGGGTGAAGTTGCTGCCCCCTCCCATCCCCCCACTCAGGTGGAGGTGTAAGGAGATGTGTTCTAACAAGTGCACACATGTTTCTGTCCCCAATGTGGTCATTGCCTGGAAGAGCTGTGGCCAACACTAAGACTTCGAGTTCTGGATGTTTCTTGTGTTCTCAAGATTCTTAGTTACTCTGTCTCAAGGCCCATCTGACAAACTGTTCTCTTAAAGAAATGTCCTTTCCTTGGTGACATCATCAAACATAGTAGCGCACACACACACACTGAATCCGGAAGGGGTAAGGAGGAGGAAGTACAGGGGATGGACTTCCTCAATAAGAGACTTGTGAATATAGTACTTATTAAAGAAAGAAAAATATAACTATTTTGTCCAAGTTTTTAACACTGAGCCTGTATATCTCTATATTTATTTTAGCTTTTTTTGAAGTTACAGTCTCTTCAAAGGCAAAAGGACTTTGAAGACACAAAAAGATGAATCAAAACATGGACAAGGTAAAGTAATTCAAAAGATTGAATTATCAGTCTGCCCAGAGGACAGCCAGAAATAATATATAGCTATATTAAAATGAGGGAAACTTGACAGTATCACAACTATATTTAACAATTACAACATAAATAGTGAAAAAAACCTAACTTAGGATAGAACCATAAATAAGTTCCTGTGTAGCAATGCCATTCTTGGTTCAATAGATCAGATTAGTCTACTTTCGATTTAGACCATGTCTACCCACCCAAAGTGGAAAGTTGAAACACTTCCTTAGTGGGTGGTTTTGCAGCATGTTTCACTAAGCCTTTGTCAATTATATAAACTTGGGTAAGCTTAATTCAGTTCAGAGAACATTTATTATGCACCATGTAATAAAACGTGATCTCTACAAAAAGAGTTTACCTTTCATTGGAAATATTTCAAACTTCTCAGTTCTCAAAACCAAATTAGTTTCAGAGTGCGTCATCTTTATTTACTTATTTTTAAAATATATTTTATTGATTTTTCACAGAGAGGAAGGAAGAGGGATAGAAAGTCAGAAACATCGATGAGAGAGAGACACATCGACCAGCTGCTTCCTGCACGCCCTCCACTGGGGATGTGCCCGCAACCAAGGTACATGCCCTTGACCAGAATCAAACCTGGGACCTTTCAGTCCACAGGTCGACGCTCTATCCACTGAGCCAAACCGGCTTTGGCCAGAATGCGTCATCTTTAAACAAAGAAAATAAAAACAAAGAGGGTAAGAGAAACAGGTAGCATATATATTTTGCAAGGCCTCAGCATAATATAATAAGAAAGTGATTGCTCTAAAAACATTAGAAAATACTGGTCTGGATAATTCAAGGAAAAAAATTTTAAAATATGTTTTTATTGATTCCAGAGAGGAAGGGAGAGGAAGAGAGAGATAGAAACATCAATGATGGGTGAGAATCATTGATCAGCTGCCTCCTGTATGCCCCACACTAGGGATAGAGCCGCAACCTGGGCATGTACCCAACTAGGAATACTGTGACTTCTGGTTCTTAGGTCAATACTCAACTACTAAGCCATGCTGGTGGAACTCAAGGAGAATTTTTTTTGCCCAGTTTTAACATTTTGTAACAAAGTGCTTGGGAGAAGCAAGATAGTAGCATGGAAAGAACACTGGACTGGAAGTAAAGAAACTAGGTTTTAGCTATGGCTTTTTTTTATTAAATATGCAATGCATATTTAAAATAATTTTATTTCACATCTATAGACTTAACTTTCTTCAGTTGTGAGAGAGGGAGAGAATTAAATCTATGACCCCTTTCAGCTTTAACCCAACAAATGAGTCAGCTATTAGGGTTTCAGTTGTTCGTGTAGAAAAGTAGCAGATGAAGGTAGCCCACATAGGTCAGTTCAACAAGAGCCAAGTCAAGTGGAAAGGTGTTCAATTATTCAGTAGACCATATGCCGCTCTTTGTATATTTTACCTCACTGTATTGGATAAATACTCCTCCTTTGATCATTATACTTTGTAAATAAGGTATATAATGAATTTAATACTTTGAAACAACAGTAAGTTCATCAGACACGTCATACTTAAGTCTCAACCTTCCATTTCAAAATCCTTTCCTAAGTGACTGAGGCCACTTCTCTGACTGTGAATAAGTAATAAGGTAAATATAATTTAACATTTGTTTGGCTCTAGTCACTGTTAGAACTATAAATCTCCATGGTGTAAAAGTAATACCTGAGATAGAAGGCATTTTTACCTAATATTTTTGCATCTTTCTTCTAAATAAGGAATATAGAAAAAAATCCATAAGATTGTTAATCAGTGTATCATGGACCTTTAGCTTGCTGCTATGCTATTTATTTATTGAATTAATGTATGCAAAAATTAAACAACTATTTATTGTTCAGTTAATCATGGATTTATAATTTTCAAATTATATTTTATTTTATACTGCGTTTAACCTCTGAAATCTCAATTAATTTATATATTTGATGTTCCCATAAGACAAGTGATACCTATTTGCGGAAATACATAGTGATAAGGTGGAGATATTGTCCTAAAATCTTATACATGTAACCATGCTTACATTCTTCTCATTTTTAATGTATTTTCTTTCTGATTAGAAGGTAAATGTTTTCATTAGATCTTCTTTTATGCTTAGAGTAAACTTATGTTTTAGCTGTTTGCTCCACTCATAACCACTAGTGGTGTATAAGATTTTATAGGTAAAATTAGGTCCATTCAGACATAGTTCTGTATATACTTTGTATGCTAAGTGGTTTGTTGTACACCAGACTTACAAGGACTTCTACTTAAATCATTCATCTCCAGCTCTTCCAAGTCCAATGCTAGGCCCAGCATTGTACATTCAAGTGAGTGTTGTATACTCATCAGCCAAAAGTTCATGTCAGGTAGACAAGTAAAAGTAGCACAGATAGTTCAAGGCATAAACTTAATCTAATGTTTGACAGGAGTCGGAGTGCTGATAGCAGTGCATTTTAGATCGATTCCAGCAGAGATGCCATTTCTTTTTTGATTTCTTAAAAGCTTCCTCCAACAAAAGATAGTTTCTTAGCTATGGACAAGCTAAGAAAGGTTTAAACTTAGCTGGCACTCCTTCTAGCATCAGATCCAATACGTTCAAACATTTCGAAAAAGGAGGCTAGGTATCACCTCACACGAAAAATAATAGGAAAGACCTTCTTTAATTGCTCTGCAGCTTCTAAGTTAGAACATCCCATACTACAAAGACACTAAGTACTCTCCAGCTCTTCAAGTGACGCATCCAAGTCTCACATCCAAGGCGCCAATGCATCACCCCAATCCAGGGTGTGGGCAGGATTTTGAGGGGTAGCAGTTGAGGGTTCACAAGAGTTATTCCTGAGTGGTGTTTCACAAGTCTTGCTCCTAAGTGGTTTATCTAAGGTTTAAACTTTGGTTCTGGGTCTTGCTAGAAGCAGGACAGGGCAGTTTGGGTTGTGTCTATGGTTACAGTAAGTTTGGCTTGGTGAAGAACATCACTGGATTCTGAGAGACACATTAGGTTCGAGGAGGACCTGGATGATTTTAGGTCTTTAACTTTTATTATTGATGTTAACTATTATCAAATCAGTTCCACAAAGATTATAGAAAATAAATTGCAGAGTCCTCTCATCTATTCAAGAGGCACAAATATTTTTTGAACAACTCCCATGTATGAACCATGACCCATACATTGAATCGTTCATAGTAGTAAAAGACAATCCCTGCACTTAAAGAAAGAAAAATAAATAAATCTAAAAAATAAATAAAATATATAAATAAATATACTGTATATAAAATAAATAAATAAATAAATAAATAAAATAATAAATATATTTACACTATAAACAATGAATGGGTCATGTTTCATACGTAAAGATTCATGTGTGTATGTATGTATATTTATGTGTATATGTTTATATATATATGTATGATATATATGTAAAAATGGGTATAGATATTTTAAAAAAGAGTGATGTCATAGTCCACACCTATACACACTTCCCAGCCCACATTCAGACCACTCGTGCCCATGTAGATAGAAAGCTAGAATAAAAATGTAATAATTGTTATGTGTAGAAAGATGGCAATCATGAAAACAGATCTTCGTGGCTCAATCAACTAATATTTATTCACTAGTCAGAGACATCTGGCACAATTAAAGATTTGCAGTGGTCCCTGCCCACAAAGGAGATTACAATAAAATAAGAAAAAAAATATGGTAAGTTTAAATGCGCATGGATAAATCACAAAATTATAAGAACAGACCATATTGAAGGAGGATTAATTTTGTGTAACAAAGAAAATGAATCTTTTAAACCTTTAATCTGGCACCTGACACATAAGTGGTTTAATGTTTGATCTTGAAAGTTTAAAGATCTGGTAATTGTTTTTCAACATGTAGATGGCAAGTTCCTTAAATTTAAAGTAGTCTGGCATTGTCTACCCTAAATCTGTTTTTCAGTCCTTTGAGAGGTTCTCTGACCAAGTAATTTACATGACTTCTTTTTGTCTCAACATTGATAATAACTAGCCATCCTAAGTCTGGATGGAAAGGAAAATCTTACACAGTAAAAGAAACACAATAATAAAAACAACTCCGAGGTAACTGATAGAGGAGAGGAAGTGCTCTAAATAGCAATCTGTGTTCCCCAGGAGGTTTTACATTTTATTACCAAGAAACTGCTTTTTTAAAGGTCTATTCTAGCCTCCATGTAGAAAAGTTGTTATCGGATTATAATGGTTCCAAATCACAGTGTGATGTAGTAATTAACTTTATTTCCACAAAATGACTAGGGCTATTTGAGGAATGAGCTGATACCCTGGCTCTGCAGTCGCCATATGTGCTGCTAACTCATTGGCCAAATCCTCTGTCTTGTTTGAACCCTGGCTTTGTATTTGCCCAGAGCTCCCCAGTCTCGCTCCACTTGCAACTGAAGTAATTATCCATCTTCCTGGATCTTACTGTTTCTACCCACATTCCATCCTAACTCAAACAATATTTGTTCATTTCTCAGCAATCACATTTCTTCTTTCTTTCTACATCATCATCAGGGAATTTCTGCCCCCAAAATTGTACCCCTTTTTCATAAATTGTACAATGAATTATCTTTTCCCCCTAACTATGCTCTTTTCTGTTTCTCTCCAGTTAATGCATTTAAAATGAAGGTAGGGGAGGGTGGGCATAAGGGGGAGAGATCAACCAAAGGACTTGAATGCATGCAATATAAGCCGAACCAATCGACACAGACAACAGGGGGGTGAGTGCATGAGTGGGGTGGGGAGATGCGGACTAAGGGGGGAATAAGGACATATATGAAACACCATAATCAATAAAGAAATTTAAAAAAATAAAATGAGTGTATATCTTTTCCATCTAAAATGAAAAAAATACTTTTAATTATTCCTTAGTACTGTTTTCTGTGGGGTGTGTGTGTGTGTTGTCTTCATTGATATTTCACAGCAAATGGGTGCTGTGTTTGTAGGAAGATTTGACAAACTCACAAATCTGAACATCTTGAATACCTTTGTTTTGCAAATCTGTTAGAAATCGAGTGTAACTATAAATTCCTAGGACAACATTCAAACATAATAAGCCCAAACTCATCAAGGCCCATAGTTAGGATCTTGTCACTTCAGTGTTTTTTTCTTTGAGGTCTCTCCAATCCTGCCTTCCGCATCTTAGGAAAAAGTTATTCCACCATAGACCTCTTATAGCAGTGGTTCTCAACTTTCCTAAGGCCGAGACCCTTGCATACAGTTCCTCATGTGGTGGTGACCCTCAACCAGGGAATTTTGCTACTGTTATGCATCGTGATGTAAATATCTGCATTTTCTGATGGTCTTAGGCGACTCCTGTGAAAGGGTCATTCGACCCCCAAAGGGGTTGCGACCCACAGGTTAAGAACCACTGGCTTATAGTAACACAGGTCAGGGTTAATCTCCTTTTCCTAATCTTGTGGTACTGTTTGGCTAAGTTCCTAATTAAACTATGAGCTATGTGTCGTCATTGCCTTCCCATCAAATTGTGAAATCCTTGAATCAGTGACCACCCCATCTTATGTCTTAGGCCTGGCCTACTCCCAGACACCTAAGTGATCTAGTGTCTAATGAATAAATACATGCAGAAATGAATGTGGAAATCGTGGAGATAAACCGAATGGCCATGAGGCCATAGTACTTTGGAAGAACTGTGTTTAAAACGTCCTATCTCTTTCCTGGATTCTCTCTCCTTTGGTAGTTTCAATTTGTTTAATTACATGTAAAGCCAAGCAAGTTAGAATTTAAAAATGTGTAAGATAATAGAGCATATGCTTAAGAAAATCAAGGAGATGTAAACATATGCTTTTAAACAAATAAATGTCGGTAATGTTTCTTATAAAGATAGGGAAGAGAAAGGTTTATAGTTGTATTATTTATTTTATCTCCCACATGAACAACTAGTAAAGCTACTTTTGTCTTATCCTGTAGTTACATAAAAACTAAATGTTAGTGTTTTAAGTGAGTATAAACACTAGTCAAATGCAAGTATTAGTAATATTTTGTGTGCCTAATAAGTACATTGATATATTTTGTGAGTCATTCCCAAACTAATTTGTGTACTCTAAGATTTATTTAACCTTATATCTCTACCAACATGCACAATGTTTGAACAAACTAGGAACATAATTAACACATATTTAAATATCTTCATTTCAAAGATCATTGAGACAGTACCTGGAAAATCCAGGAATCTTTGCTTCATAGTTCAGAGTTAAATTTTTCTGCCATTATTGTGGCTAATATCTTACTTCCATCCAAAAGAATCAAGTAGTTTATCATCATAGTAGTCTAATGTAGCAATCCTCATGTCTAGGTAAAATTCTAACCCAAGTATATCCCAAGTCAGTACTATAGAATCTTAAATTGACAAATTTAAGGTTTCTATGACATGTTAAATTCTGAAATTTTTTTTTTGAAAACTACAGAATCTCCATCACACCTGTTGACCTATAAATGTAAATGTTCAGCAGAGAACTGCAGTACACTGCCAATTTGTTTTGCCTAAATTAGAAGTGTCACCTTACCCCTATTAAATTGGAAGTGTCACTGTGCCTCGGTCTTATGAGCTGTGAAAAACTCTAGGCTGGCTCATGCTGGCCTACCAGCTGCTCTGGAATAGCAGGGTAGGGCAGGTGTAATTGTGGAGACAGCAGTGGAAATGAGGCTACACATCCAGGGAGCATCATCCTACCATTTGACATTTCCTCCTCTCCTAAAATCTTAACTTGATTTGGCTTTATATTCATGGTTCATTTCTCTATGGAAGAAACTGTAAATTAGATTCCTGAAAAATTAAACACATTCATCCATTTCACAAAGGTTATAGAGTACTTAATATATAATGAGAGGGCAACGTGCTGTAGTGAAACCCTTTCACATCCCGTGTGGCTCAGGGTTCAGGTTCAGGGTTCAGGTTCAGGGTTCAGGCTCTGGAGGAGGCTGCAGGCAAATAAAAGAGACTGGAAAATATTAATTTGAAAATATTGGGGGCCAGGTGGGAGTCCAACGCAAGGGAAAGGACTTCACCCTGCTCTGGCCTTGCTATCCCTTTTATTAAGACTACTAGAGGCCTGGTGCATGAAATTCGTGCACAGGGGTGGGAGGGTGTCCCTCAGCCCAGCCTGCTCCCTCTCCAATATGGGACACCTCGAGGGATGTCCGACTGCCCGTTTAGGCCCAATCCTATGAGATCAGACATCCCTCTCACAATCCAGGACTGCTGGTTCCCAACTGCTCACCTGCCTGCCTTCTTGATTGTCCTTAACTACTTCTGCCTGCCAACCTGATCACCCTCTAACCACTCCCCTGTCAGAATGATTGATGCCTAACTGCTCCCCTGCCAGCCTGTTTGCCCTTAACTCCCCTACCCTGCATGCTTGATCATCCCTAACTGCCTAACTGCCCTCCCCTGCAAGCTTGATTGCCCCCAACTGCCCTCCCTTACAGGCCTGGTCCCTCTCAACTGCCCTCCCCTTCTGGCCTGATCACCCACAACTGCCCTCCCTTGCAGGCCATCTTGTGGTGGCCATCTTGTATCCACATGGAGGGAGGATCTTTGACCACATGGGGGCAGCCATCTTGTGTGTTGGAATAATGGTCAATTTGCATATTTTATTAGCTAGGAGAGAGGCCTGGTGCATGGGTGGGGGCCGACTGGTTTGCCCTGAAGAGTGTTCTGCATCAGGGTGGGGGTTTCCTTGGGGCGTGGGATGGTCTGTGGAAGGGGCCTGTAGTGTTTTGCAGGCCAGCCATGTCCTCCAGCAACCCAAGCAGAGATCTTGGTATCTGGGATTTATTTACCTTCTACAATTGAAACTTTGTAGCCTGGAGCAGAGCTAAACATCCTGCTCGCTCCATGGGGGCAGCCATTTCTGTTGGGATTTATTTATCTTCTATAATTGAAACTTTGTAGCCTTAAGCAGAGGCCAAGGTAGGTCAGGGCTGGGGAAAGCTTGGCTTTCCCCATCACCAGGGGCAACCCTGGCCTCCTGCTCTCTCCAGCTCTGTGGCTGCTGCCATTTTTGTTGGAATTTATTTATCTTCTATAATTAAAACTTTGTAGCTGGGAGTGGAGGCTTGAGCCCACCAGGGTGTGTGGAAAGCTTGTCTTCCTCCATCACTGAGGAAACCCAAGCCTCCCTCCTGCTCTCTCCGTGGCCTCAGCCATCTGGTTGGGGTTAATTTGCATATATAGGTGCTCCTGATTGGCTGGTGGGTGTGGCTAGTGGTATAGTGGAGGTATAGTCAATTTTCATATTACTCTTTTATTAGACAGAATGGAATACACCCATAGCAGGCAATTCCAATAATAGCCAATCAGCAAGAATTTACATAAAACTAGAAGGTGGAAGTTGCTTCAGCTACCATTGTCTCAACTAAACAGTGGGTGGAGGCTCTGACCTTTCAGAGTTTTAAGATTGACCAGTCTTTCGGGTTCCTTGTCCACATTTCTCTGCTAGTGAAGACAATGGGCGGCTTCCAACAAAGTGCTAAATCTGGAAATAGAAGGAAAGATAAGAGAGACCTGTGGATGGCTGTACCCTAAGGGAGCAAAAGGTAAAGACAACTAATTCGAAGAGAGAGAAAGGGTCCGGGAGTCTTTTCAGAAATGGTGGCATTGAGCAGTGCTGGCAGATGACTATGCTGATGAGTTCAGCTGTTTCTAGAGTGAGGAAACTGCATGCATTGCAGGCCCAGGAGTATCGATCTGCTTTGTGAACCCCGAAAACTACAGGAATTGTAGTACTTCGGGGAAAAAACAGTAGTGTTTAGAGATGGGCAGGAGCAGAGTACAAAGCAGGGAGGATAGCCAGGGGAATAAATGGGTAGATGGTCAGGGGCAGATGGAGAAGAGTATGCATACCCTAATATTACCCTGCAGGTGGCAGATGGCCAGCCTCCTTGGGCTTACAGTACAGGCTCAACGTGACTGTCGCAGTCAGATCTGAATCACAGTAATTTGAACAGGGATAGTTTAATATAAAGAATTACTAACTTTATATTTAAAAATAAAGCCGGTTTGACTCAGTGGTTAGAGTATTGGCCCATGGACTGAAGGGTCCAGGGTTCAATTCCAGTTCAAAGGCACGTACCTAGGTTGTAGGCTTGATCCCCAGCCTGAGCCAGGACGTGTATGGGATGTCTCTTTCTCACATTGATGTTTCTCTCTCTGTGTGTCTCCCCATCCCTTCCACTCTCTCTAGAAATCAATAGAAAAATATCCCCACGTGAGGATTAACAACAACAAAAGAAATATTAACTTTAACAAGGGGATTGCAGTAATCAAGGAATAGCTAGCAAAAAGTATAAAGAACTGTGGTGAATACAGGAATAACAGATATAACAAGCAGCCATTAATTACTTTAGAAGGAGAAAAAGTTCAAATATTCTCAAAGAAAGAAGAGATATAAAAGAATATAAAACACGTGATAGTAACTTTTAATGTAACTTGATTGTGGAAATGGGGAGAGGAAACAGAGATGGAAAATTTCAGAAGCTAAATCCTAATCACCATATCAGAAAGTCAATAGGCAATATTTAAAACTGAATAATAAAAATATAGGAGTATGTGCATAGTACTGAGAAATATGTATACCCATGAAGAAGAAATCTCTAAAAAGGTCAATTAGTGATTGCCTCTGGGGAAAGGAATTGGAGGAGTTTAACAGAAAACTTACTGTATTTTGTTATACATATTTGACTTATAAGCTATGTGTATGTGTTACTTTTTCAAAAATAAAATCAATTTTAAAAGGAATAAAATAATATGTTAGTTATGTATTAGCTATACTGAAGCATCCATGTTATAGAAAAAATGCTGTTTGAAATTTTAACCTTGCTATTGGCTTCTGTAAATGTTTGCTTGCTTAAATAATAAGGAAAATGAGACTATTCTCACTTTAGAGAGGCCATTAAACCTTCGCTGGACAAAATTATCAGTGCTGGCACCAGACCAGGCCTTTGGTTGAGGTCTCAAGGCCTCAGCAAATAGGGGCCCTTTAAGAACTTGCAAAAGAGCAGGAAACATCCCATATTTGAAAGGCAAAGAAGGTAAAAACATATAAATAGAGATAATTTCTGCATGTTGGGGCCCAGAATTTGAGAAACATTTTCCTCTGGACCCGCGCATAATAAATGTAACTCCAAACTCTCTGAGTATGGTTTGATTATTCCGGTTTTCTGTAACAATACATGTGTGCTTGGCTCACTGCTTTGAACTGGGGAAAAAACTGAAAACAGTGGTCCTACCCTGAGAGCTCAGGAGGTTAGAAATTGACAAATTAGAAATAAACAAATTAGAGGGCCTTGCCTTTAAATGGTGGACATAGACTGAACTGTAGCATATGGAATTCAATTGTCTAAAAGAAATATAAGAGAAAAGGTTTCTTGAAAAGAAATGTTTGAATAATTTAAGAGGTACCATATTGGCTTATTAAAACAACAATAGTAATAGCTGCTATTTTTTTTTTACTCTCTCATATGTGTATGACACAGATTCTAAGTAGTTTACCTACATCCTTTGCTTTAATTCTAACTTTAATGAGGCCAAATCTTATTAGCCTCATTTTACAGAGGAGCTGAATCAGAGTAGCTTTAAGAATAGAAAAGTTTCACATCTGTGTGGATGGCTAACACACGATTCAGCCTCAGAGGGAGGGGATGAACTAGATTATCTTACTGAACATTTAGTGTATTTTTATCTGTAGGTTGTAGCCAAGAAAGTTGAAAAGTCACCGCTGTAGTTGCCAGAACCTCACAATTGAAACAGACCTACTGTTGAAATAGATCTGTGTCTAGAGCATGATGTCTTTGTCATGTAAAACATTCCTTTAAAAATTCAATATTATAATTATTGGTCACTACAGATACATGACTAGTTATCAAAGAATTTCTTTTTTTCTCTTCAGGTAAACTTCTTAGAATTTCCATGAGAATAAATTCAAAACACAATCAAAATATTCTTGTGTTCTCTTCTTTCATAAGTCCTAAAATGCTAGTATTGTCAATTGTACTCAATATATTCTGAATAAAGTAATTTAAACTCTAGCTACTTAACTCCAATTTAGTTATTGTGCACCCGCCATATTTGTCTCTTGTTATAACCTAAAATAAAGGATGAAAATAGAATAAAATAAAATGATTAATTCTATTTTTTAATCATTCTGCCATCCTATTCTTGCAACTTCGAATAGTGTTTCAAGAATAGGATGTGACCTGTATAACTATAACTGTCAGAAAACTGTGTTCTAAATTGAAATGGAATGATAAGTACCATAAATATTTGATTTCCTTTCTCCTCTTATTCTCTGTGTATGCTTTCCATCTTGATGTCAGATGACCATTCTGGGAAGAGTAGGATGAGATTTCACATTTGTTAAGGGATGTATTTTTTTTTTTAATGCTTCAGAAATGCTCAAGAAGTCATGAGTTCAGCCGTTGGAAGTCTATAAACCACTTCCTATTTATAAAAGCTTTTAAAATCCTCCTTAAGTCTCAATAAAGGTTATTTTCATATTTAAAATTCAGTGTGAATTTATTTTTTGATCAGGAAATGAATTGAGAGTTGTCTTGAAGCTTCTATAATTCCCAGGTGTGTTTCTAATTTATTCGTGTCATGTCAGAACAGGTCTGTTGGAATTAAATTACCTTTGTCTTCCTTCACAACACATTTCCAACCCTGGGAGAAAAGAGATTCAATAAAATACCACCAGTAAGGTTCCTATTCTCTAAAATATGAATAGTAAATAAAATGTTCTAAAGGTACACACAGATCTATTTTATGGATTTAGTTTTGTTATTCACTGGTCTAAAGTTGACCTTTATGCATTAAAAGTAAATAAAAAATAACACAAGGCTGTAGTCATAATCCCTTCTTCTGTTCAGCACTTATTCTGAGCCCTCCTGTAACACTCGCTACATCCTACAACCTTCGTTGTGTTGTCTGAGTCTCATCTCCCAGGCTACAACACAACTCTTTAAGAATGGCTTTTTCTCTTTTTAATCTTTTTATTTATTTATATATTTTTATTGATTTCAGAGAGGAAGGGAGAGGGAGAGAGATATAGAAACATCAATGAGAGAGAGAATCATTGATTGGCTGCCTCCTGCATGCCCCATGCCGGGGATCAAGCCCACAACTTGGGCATGTGCCCCGACTAGAAATTGAACT
Source organism: Lasiurus cinereus (assembly GCA_011751065.1). Classification (NCBI taxonomy): domain Eukaryota; kingdom Metazoa; phylum Chordata; class Mammalia; order Chiroptera; family Vespertilionidae; genus Lasiurus; species Lasiurus cinereus. Next base: position 3,672,253 of record JAAGEH010000018.1, on the reverse strand, counting down.
GTGACCTCCTGGCTCATAGGTTGACACTCAACCATTGAGCCACGCCTGCCAAGCTCTTATTAATCTTTTTATTTCCACTGTACCTAGCGCTGATTTTACACATATTTAGCACTCAATACATTATTTTAATATAGTTTTTTAAAATCTGTCCATTAAAGACTATTTCAAAAACATAGTAAAGTTTTTTGTTTTTTAAAATCACACGAACCACAGTTTTTTCATCTAAATATATTAGAGACAATGTTTTGAAATATTAACACTCCTTTACTATTTTCCTGTTTGTGGCCATTTTTATATAGTTATAATGTTCACATGATTTGTATGTGAAGGTAGACATCATAACATGATCAGTCTCCATTTTATTTTAAAATCAGATTAAACTGCCGGGGCCGGTTTGGCTCAGTGGATAGAGTGTCGGCCTGCAGACTAAAGGGTCCCAGGTTCGATTCCAGTCAGGGGCACGTATCTTGGTTGGGGCACATCACATAGGGGGTATGCGGGAGGCAGATAATGGATGTTTCTAACTCTGTCCCTCTCCCTTCCTTTCTGTAAAAAAATCAGTAAAATATATTTTTAAAAAATCAGAGTAAACTGACATAGCTACATGACATTTCATTTACAGGATATTAAAACATAAAATTATTCATCATTATTTTGTGGTGAGGCATAAAAGTTGTTGCAAACCACATTGAGCTGTGAAATCCCCAGTGTTTTTGAAATGTTGTGAGTCATTTTGAGACTAGAAATGTGTCCAGCCATTTCTTAATAAGACCAGATCTCAAAATGTAGGTTTTAGGATATATTATACCCAACTAAGGAATCTTTGTGTTATCCACAGCTCTGTAGTGTGAGACACTGGGGTTCCTCAGATATTATCGCTCCCCTAATTTTTTTACCTTTACTACCCAAAACTGACCTTCTCCAGAAGAGGAAACAGTTTGCAACTTTCAGCAGCTGAAGACCTACACTGCCTCAGTTCCTTTCTAGTAGACACTACGTCACCCCTCAGTTAATTGGGAAGCTTTCATTAAAGAGAAATGAGTGAGCTTTTAAGAGAAGACTTCCTTCCTGATTCTGGGACTTCCCCACCCACAGATGATACCCCTTGACCATATACATGGCCAACAGGGGTGTTTGCTCTAAGAGGCCAAATGCCCACAAAAGTATCCTTATTCAAAAGGTTAGGATGCATTTATCATTCTTTTTAATGGAAATATTTTCTAGAACTGGTACCAGAGCTGATTACCAACTATTCCTGATAATTAAGTAGAAACATTTCATATATTTTTCAAGTAATTAAAAAAAAACATGTTTTATTGATTTTTTACAGAGAGGAAAAGAGAGGGATAGAGAGTTAGAAACATCAATGAGAGAGAGAGACATCAACCACCTGCCTTCTGCACGTCCCTACTGGGGATGTGCCCGCAACCAAGATACATGCCCTTGACAGGAATCGAACCTGGGACCTTTCAGTCCTCAGGCCAAAGCTCTATCCACTGAGCCAAACTGGTTTCGGCTCAAGTAATGTTTTAATAACATCATTTTCCACTGAATTTTATCTGCAAAGACTTTTAAGACAGTATAAAGGAAATTACAGTTCACGACATTAGGGTGCCCAGTTTCCAGCCCTCGGAAGCCTGTCTGTTGGCCCAAAGTGCCAACTGCAGTCAGTACCAGTGTTTTATAGATATTGGTCCAGTTAACCCTCGCATTAAAAACTTGACTGGTATCATGACTCTTCTTTTGAAAATGAGGAAACCCAGGCTTAGGCCACTTAAGAAAGTTTCTCCAAGTGCCACCACTGATGGGTGCAAGGGTTTAAGCCTACTTATGCCTTAATTTCCAAGTCCTGGTGTTTACCCTCTTCTCAGTTTGCCTCTCCTATGTCCAGGCAGGGCAGCTTTCTTGAAAAGAGCAGCAATCAGCAGGTACAGCAGGAATAATAGAAGAGTTTAAAAAAAGGAAGAAGGCATCATGTTGCAAGGTTTGTGGGTCTTTTAACCACACAAATTGTGGTTGGAATATAGACTCTGCCATCATTACATACATGAGCATGTAAGATCCTGGAGTCAAAATCTGAGAGTCACCATTGTAATAATTAACTGCATAATCAAATCAAACTTTGCTAATAAAAAAACTAGTAAAGAAGAAAAAGCAAACATTGTTTGAATAGTGATTCTCTAAGGTAAACTCATAATTGATCATTTTTTAGGAAAGAAAGAAAAAGGAAGCATTCAATGATTTACAAAGAATGTTTTAAAAACTAAATTTTAAATAGGGTACTAGTAGTCAAAACTTAGTATCTGGCAAGTGAACTTCCTATCTAGATTATAAAGTCCCTAGAGATAAAGGTAATTAAATTTTCATTTTACAAAGAAAGACCAAACTGACTCGAAGACATAGCTTAATCAAAAATAGATATCTAAATCTTCCAAACCTTTATTGAGGAATAAAAACAGACAGCAACACAGATCTGATTGAGCCTTTCAAATTTATAGGTGGAGGGGGAGAAGGAGCTTATTAAGGGTATTATATAAATTGTCATTGAAGCTGCTTTTGTTGTGGAGCGAACTCGAGTGAATGACCACTGGAGTCCAGAACAAGTTAAAATTTAAGGAGTCTTTATTAGAGCAGCCGATGAGTGCTCTGCCTTTCTCCACACAGGGAATCCAGAGAGCAGCAGCGACCCTTTGTATAGGACCACTTTTAAGCACATTTACCACATCCTGTTTTTGAAGAGCAAGCAACCCAAGACAAAACAGTTTTTCCCAAGCAACGTCAGGGTCATGCCAATGACAACCGTGTTATTTACAGGGTCATCCTGTTCTTCAGAAAGCGGACAGTGTTCATGAAGGAAGGCCTACATGCTGGGAAGGGGCCATAAGACCGTATCTCAAGGCCTGGCCTGATGTCAGCACTGACAACTCCATCTGAGGGCTAGTCCACGGCCTCTCTGGAATGGGGCATGCTCAAAAATTCCCACTCTCTAGCACATCGATTTACACTAAATATGAGTTGACCATTTCAATGCAATATATGAAAGTTCTGGATGAAGTATTACATGTGTGTTGAAGGAGAGAGTATTCCTAATCTGAAGAAATTGTGAATGAATGTTCACCAGACTCTTTTGTTGGGATGTGGTACTCTAAATATTTTTTCTCTACCCCAGTACATAATCAATAACTTTATAAATTAAGTCAGGATTTTCAATCTTTAACATTCTGTCTCAAGTTGCAAGTGTCTTAACATGTAGTTTTAACATCTACTAGTATGTAGAATAAAACTCTTATTTGGAATTGAAATACTTATTTAAATATCAATATATGCAGAATCAACAGCTGATTTTTAGAATAGTCAGCTATTTATTTTCTCAGAAAAGATATTGGTTTTATTTATATAAGAGCCACCATATTTATTGGTTGACACATATAATGCCTACACAAATCTCTCAAGCATAATGCCTGATTTTTATGAAGCCTTTATTCTGACTTTAACTACAGAAGGAAGGTCAAGCTGTGAAAGTCAAAAGAATTTATGACATTGTTCCACTACAAGGCCTGCAGAAGAGGGTATTATTGAAGAACTGAAAAGCTTTTGAATAAAAAAAAAATCAATCCATTTGCAACAACTAACACTGGCCAAAAGCATTTTGGGGAAGGAATAAATGCATTTGAAAAATCTTACTTTATTTGTAAATAAATATTAAATTAAAAATCCCCTGGGGGTTTTGAAAATGACAAATAACAAATTAGATGTGCCTATAATGATGGAATTATTGGCAATCACACTGTGGGTGAAGTGTTTTGTTATTCACTTACATAATGCTCACAATCAAGCTTTATTCTTTCAGTTTTCTTTCTGCTTCTCTTCTCAATGATTGAAAGCATCTCATGTGTTTTGTTGTCAAAACAACCATACTTTCTGCAAGACTTGTTTCCTTCTCCACATCTCTTTAATCCCAATTTCCTCAATCAAGACTTCTAGAATAGAGGATGACTTGAATGCTGTGAACCTTTAAATTGTCTTGATAGTCCTATAAGCTAAGAAGAAAAGTTTTTAAATTCTTCAAGGTTGAAAGGTATTTCTTAGTTAAAAATTCATGGCAATTCATATTTCTGGCTTTCTAAAAGTTTTAATTCATAGGAACTTGTATTTCTGACTTTTTAAGTTAAATTCCAAAACAAGCCATAGATTCAGTTTTGTTTCCAAGAAAGTCGCTTGTTCTACATCAGCACATATAAAAGCAATCAGATGTTTTTAGGTCCCATTCAGTAGATAAGTAAAGTTATGCTGAGATGTTTCATCATAACATACCATATATAACCCTTTTATCACTGAGAAAGAAGAAATAGAAAATAAAATTTTGCTTTGTGAGTTAGAGTTCAACTTAATATTATTTTGCATTAAAACTCTTCTATTTTATTGGCATTTAGAGGATGGGGTAGGATGTAGAAAGGACACCCTACTGGTTTTCTCAATAGATAATATAGATTGCATTTCTCTACAAGGTTTAGCAACAGCTATTCATTTAGGGCTGTCAACCTAATTGTTTTTTTAATAGAAAATAATAAATCGATATGGGAAAAATTAAACATGATTTCCAGATTTTTTAAAAAATATTTTTTATTGATTTCATAGAGAAAGAAAAAGAGAGAGAAAATCAATGATGAGAAAAGGACATTGATTGGATGCTTCCAGCATGCCCCCTACTGGGGATGGAACATGCAACCCTGGCTGGGAATCAAACCATGACCTCCTGGTTCATAGGTCGATGCTCAATCACTGAACCACACCAGCCTAGTGCTAAACATAGTTTAGCTAACTGCCCTTGAGATACAAAACGTTCTATAAATGCCATTAGTATTTTTTCAAGTGTTCATTCTCAAGGATTATAAAAATGTATATTAAATATTATAAACATTTGAATTCTCTACTCTGTTATTTACATGATGAGTACTTGCTTTTGTTCTCTAAATTTGTATATATTCTGCCTGAAATAAATATTATATTTTTGTAGTCATCTGCTTCACTACTATAAACATATCTGATTGTCATGGGAATTACTGGTTCAGATTTGGGCAACAACAACAAAAAAAGAAATCTGTGTAGAAAGAAAATTGTTCACTTGCTATTTTAATGATTAAGATAATAACTTAAGAAAGTGTTTGCACTTTTAACATTATAGCTTGTTCTTTTTTTTTTTGAAATAAATACCCAAATCTGTCTTCACTGACATAGCTTGTCTTTAATCAGGATATGCTCTTCCAATTCTAAGTTTATACTGACCCCTATAGGTTATTGTGTTCTAATTTATATCTGGTTTATTCTTACAGAACATAAGTTGAACAATATTTAAAAATGTTTACATTTAGAATTTAATTATTTTAGGAGTAAAGCCATAAAATACTTTTCATGGCCCTTTTCCCTCCTTAAATTGTACAACATTAACTATGCACAAATTTGAGCCATCCTAATGTAAGACAATTTATTTTGGAGACCCAAGATGTTTCAATATTGGTCTACTGAGGACAGGGGAAATAAGCAGCATAATTTCTAATGAACATGCTTTCTGATTAACCTCATTCTTTTCCTCAAAAATCTGTTATATTTTCACAATTTCCAGTTATAGACCATTAAGAAATTAAAGTTTATGCAGAGATGTGTATAAAAACAGAAAAGACATGACCAAAGTAAGTCTGATTTTATTTAGCTAAACTTGGTGGTGGGACACTGATTCTAGATTAAACGGGAAACTTTTAATGTGGCGTGCAAGATTCTAAGTCATTTCCTTATGGATTTGGATGAGGAATTACAGGAGAGGGTGAAAGGCTACAGACTACTCACTTCTGGACAGAGGCATTTCCAGGAACAAGTAGTAGAGAAGGACTGGTCTCGGCAATACAGAAAGGAGCATGACCCCAGCAACCAGCCAAGGTACCAGTGAAAACTTACCTATGCAACAGGAACTCGATACCTATCACATGTTCCTAAAATTGAGATAGAAAACTGATTTCTTCCTAGCCTACTCCTAGAGTAGCTCAGGAGTAAATGCATGGTAGCTCCAAAGGCCCAACTCTGTGAACTCCAGAATGTTGTTTCCATATTACTCTATAATCATAAACCCTTAATGAAGACTGGAGCGTTATTACAAGGTGTTGGTAACCAACTCTTACAAAGAGACTTCGTTATTCACACTTGTTCTATAGAAAAACATCAGCTGCCGGAAACCAATAATTGTCTCACTAATACAAAGTGGACGAGGAACCCAGAAGGCTGGTCAACCTTGAAGCTCTGAAAGGTCAAAGCCAGCCACTCCCTATCTAATTGAGACAATGAATTTCCCCATCAAATAATCATGTAAGTCCTTACTGATAAAATAATCTACTTGCTACTGGAATTGCCTGTTTCAGGGCAAAGGGTGTATCCCAAACCTGAAAAAAAGAGATGGCAAGGCCAAAGGAAGGTGGTAGTCTTTCCATTAGAGCAGTGTTTCTCAACCTGTGGGTCGCGACCCCTTTGGGGTTCAAACCACCCTTTCACAGGGGTCGCCTAAGACCATCGGAAAATGCAGATATTTACATCATGATGCATAACAGTAGCAAAATTTCATGGTTGGGGGTCACCACCACATGAGGAACTGTATGCAAGGGCCACACCTTAGGAAGGTTGAGAACCAATGCATTAGAGGAAGGCTCCCGCCTGGCCTCCCAATATCGCCAAATTAATACTTTCCTAGTCTCTCTTTTTATTTGCGTATGGCCTCCTCCAGAACCCGAACCCTGAACGGGAACCCTGAACCATGTGGGACGTGAAAGAGGTTCCCACAATCAGCCATGGTCTATGCTATGCGAATTCAATGTGGAACCCAGCTATATTTTTCTTTAACTTTAACATGAGAATTGGGGATAATAGAAATGATCTCCTTACTGATCAGACAGTAATTTCCAGAGAATTATAAAGCAGAGATGTGGTTTGACCTTTATTTTGACTTAAAGCCAGACATAAATTGCCATAGAAAACATAAAGCTAAATAGTTTCTTGTACATTGATGATATAGTTTTATTGCCATAGGGGTAAGTTGTGACACCAAAATAATAATAATATTTGTGTGTAGATATTCTCATACAAGAGTGGTAGTCAAGTCTATATTTCAAAGTAATTTATTTAGTTTCATAAGGATAAATTTTTGAGCCTAAATCATTGTGGGGATTATATCGGTTTAACTTGACTTTTATGAATGCATTATTGAATTTTTTACTACTATCAGAATAAGCTTGATAATCTTGCTTTACATTTTTCTCCAGCTCTATTTGGAAGTTTTGCTTTTTTGTTTAACCATGTGTGAGAATGAGCCCAGACTGTTTTGAGGAAAACTGTAAGCTTATCTGTAGTATTCCAGAATTCTCTCAGCCCACTCTGTGCATGTCTATTCTGACTTGTGTCTTGGTCATACTCATGGATTTTCCTAAAATACTATTAACTTTGTATTTATTTGTTGGACTAGTGTACTGTTTTGTTTGCCATTGAATCCTTAATACCTGAGGCCTAAGCACTAAATAATCAGCAGGAGGTAATTTTTATATTGCAATAAAAGATGCTGTTCCTGTAATGTTAGAAATTTAAAAGTATTGTGTGCAAACTTCATTTAATATCTTCATAGGATAACAAATTAAAATGCACGTCAGCAGCATACAGACAGAAGTGACACACCCAAATTAATGGAAATATTACAATAAAACTTGTCCCAGGCAGTGGGCTGCAGGAATACTTAGGTTAGGAGGAGGAGGCGCAATAGCGGAAACAAAAAACAAAAATGAGAACTGGAGGTAGGAGGGATGAACATGGAGAAAGAGAAAACAACCCTCCCAAATCGGGAAGAGGTTTCTCTAAAGAGGAGGGCAGAACAGCCACTGCCACCTCAGTTCTACCCTTGACTAATAATCACATAAAAAGTCAGTAAAGGTGAGTTTTCCTCCCATCGCCTTCTTAGTCTGCCTGCATTAGCCAAACGCTATCAAACCGGGTATTATTATTTTTTTTTAAAATATATATTTTATTGATTTTTTACAGAGAGGAAGAGGGATAGAGAGGAACATCGATGAGAGAGAGACATTGATCAGCCGCCTCCTGCACGCCCCCTACTGGGATGTGCCTGCAACCAAGATACATGCCCTTGACCGGAATAGAACCTGGGACCTTTCAGTCCGCAGGCCAACGCTCTATCCACTGAGCCAAACCGGTTTCGGCCGGGGTTTTATTACTAA
>JAAGEH010000018.1:3603143-3663979 GCA_011751065.1 Lasiurus cinereus | reverse complement strand
ATTGATATCAGAGAGAGGGAGAGAGAAAAGCACCAACGATGTCAGGGAATCGTTGATGAGCTCCCTCCTGCAGGCCCTTTACCGGGGATGGGCGTGGAGCTCGGACCGCCCAGTCCAGCGGTTCTCAACCTGTGGGTCGCGACCCCTTTGGCTGTGGAATGACCCTTTCACAGGGGTCGCCTAAGACCCTCGAAAAATGCAGATATTTACATCACGATGCATCACAGTAGCAAAATGTCATGGTTGGGGGTCACCACCCCATGAGGAACTGCATGCAAGGGTCGGGTTGAGAACCACTGAGTTCCAGTCTACCGGCAGACGCTCTACCCACTGAGCCGACTGGCTAGGGCTCAGGCCTAGGAAAACACTCCCCGGGGGGAGAAGAGTCGGCCCGGGGTTGCCAGGGTTGCCGCGCATGCGCAGTCTCGGCACCGCGCGTTCTCCCTCCCCCCTCTCCCCCGTCATCACCCCTCCCCCCGGCGGCAGAGGACGTGACGCCGGGAGGGGCGGGGCGTGAGGCCGGGAGGGGCGGGGTTACGCTCTGCGCCGGAAGTGGCTCGCAGATCGTAAATAAGCCCGAGAAGCCGGGCGCGGCGCCGTCTCCATTTTGTGGGCATTGGCTGCGCCGCGGGCGGCCGGCGGGCGTCGGGGAGATGGGGAGCGTGCTGGGGCTGTGCTCCATGGCGAGCTGGGTAAGGCGGGGGCGGCAGCCTGCGGGGTGCTGGCGTGGGAGGCGGGGGAGACGGGGGTGTGGGTGGGCGAGCAGCGGCGGGTACGTGGCACCACCACCCAGCAGGGCGGGGGTGCCTGCCTGCCTCCCCCCCGTTTCCCTTTTTCTTTTTTTCTCCTCATCACGCCGTCCCTGAGTCCGGCCGAGAGCTGCCCGGTGGCCGCGGGGACGGGGCGGAGGGGAAGGTGACGCCGGTGGGAGGGGTGAAGGGAGCTGATGCGCCCTCCCCCCCCGCCTCCCCGCCACCCGCTTTTCTGGGAAGCGGCGCCCCGTTTTCCAGGCCCCCTTTGGTGGTGGTTTCCTGCCCGGGCCATCGCTACGCAGGTCCGAGGCCCTGTCCTCCCCGGCGGGCCCTCCCTCCCGCTCTCTCCCTCCCTCCGGGCGTCCCTTCCCGGCGGCCTCGGGCGGCGGCGCCGGCGTCCCCCGGGGGCCGCGGGCCTCTTTGTTCCGCTGCGCAGACCCCGGGGCCCGTTGCCGGGGGGACGCCGCACCGGCGTGATGACGTAGGAGCGGCGCTGGGGAATAGTGGTCCTCTCCTGCGCCCGGTCCGCGACCTTCAGGGTGCGAGGAGGCGCCTGGCTGCCCGGGGCCGCTCGGGGCATGGCGGTGGCTGCAAAGCGGTGGCCCCTGCGGGGTCGCCTCTCGGGCGGCTTGGGACATGCAGACTGCATGCATGCGTGCGTGCTGGTGTCAGCCGGAATGGATTGGGCGCACTCTGCTTTGTTAAGGCCGAGACCGGTGTGGCTCAGTGGATAGAGCGAGCATCGGCCTGCGGACTGAAAGGTCCCGGGTTCGATTCCCGTCGGGGGCATGGACCTTGGTTGCAGGCACATCTCCAGTAGGGGGCGTGCGGGAGGCGGCTGGTCGATGTCTCTCTCTTATCGGTGTTTCTGACTTTCTATCCCTCTCTCTTCCTCTCTGTGAAAAAATCAATAAAAATATATATTAAGAAAAAAAGAAAGCATTAAGAACGGGATCGTTTTTTCATTTTCATGGCAAGATTTCTTCATTGAGGTGGTGGTGCAAATAAGCTTGTTTAAAATAACCACAACTATTCCAAAAAAAATTAAAGCATTGCTATTACAGTGAATAAAGATATTTGTAATTGGGGGTTGAGCTATTTGGATTCAGATCCTATTCCTTGATGAGTTCTGATTTCCACGAGAGGCATGTTTAGTGTCATACATAAAATGTATTACAAAGTAATAAATGATAAGATTGGTTGTTTTTTTTTTGGGGGGGGGATATAGTGTAATTTGACTCATAAAGCTAGATTTTTGTCCAGTTATCAAGGGGTCATTTTTTATTTTTATTTTTTGTATATAGGAAAGCTTTAACAGGAGGAGTAGATGATGCTTTCTATTTTATGAGATGCGTCTCCAGATCAGTGATGCGCAGACATGACCCAAAGGACAATGAACAGGTTAAAGAGAAGAGTTTTAAAGGATGCGTTAAGTGGATGTGTGTGAAGTCAGAAAGATAGCCGCTTTAGTGAACAGTGTGGGGAAAATGATATTCCTATATGTGTTTTTAAAATTCAGTTTTCCACCTTTATTGACTACAATACTGGGATAGAATTGATACTGCCTTTCCAAGGTACATTGGGAAGATAGTAACAAAGAGGCAGTTTTCTTGTCTTCTCGTGATTAGATCTCTGGCAGATAAAGAAGTTGGGTGGCCAAGGTTATTCGGGGTTCTAGATTATTGTGGCCAGTCCAGGAATGTGTCTGTAGTGTGCATTTCCCATCATCTTCGCCCTTCCCTTCCCGGGGCCTTTGTCTCTTTCTTCCTGAAGAGTTGTAGTGCAGTTCCACAGCAATTAAAGGAGAATTTGCCTTTTAATACACACATCCATTTCTTCCGTAGTCTTAACAGCCAATATGCTCATTTACCTAGAGGTTTTGACAAATTTAAAATTTATTCAAATTTTAAAAAGTATTCACATTATTAAATTAGGTCAGTTACTTAAGTAAAAATCCCTTTTTCATTGTACTGGTGTTTCCAAAGGGAACATGAGTAGATTCATATATTCAGCCTGCCATCTTTAACCAGAATCCCTTTGTATTATTTTTTTTATACGTGGCCATGTGGCTGTTATGTTTTTTGACCATAATTGCCATAGTTGCTTAGTCTTTGCGCTAGTCATTGTTAAATAGTGTTCCTAGACCCAGTAGCATCACCAGACTGGGAAACTTATTGGAAACATTGACTGCAGCTCAGCATCCTGTTTTAATAAGCCCTCCACTTAAGTGGATTCAAAGCTAAAAAGGATACCTTTTTACCATGGCTTCTCCATGGTAAAATTTTTGAAAAATCTTAATGTCATCCCCTAATAAACCAAATTTTGTCATATAAATTTTTCAAAAAGGATCATGGGTGCTGTAATCCCTGAATTCTTTCATATTTAAAAATGTCTGTTAAATTCTTGAGAGACATTGTGGATTGGTTATAATGTACAGTTAACCCTTGAACAAGGGAGGGATGGTTAGGGACACTGATTCCTATGCAGTTGAAACTCCAAGTATGACTTTGATTTTCCCCCAAACTTAACTACCCTTGGTATCTGAAGAGGTTTGGTTCCAGGACCCTGGCAGACACCAAAATTCATGGGTGCTCAAGTCCCCTGTATAAAATGTGAGTAAATACATGTAGTCAGCCCTTCCCATCCTTGGACTCCTGGCTGCAAATTAGACATAGTATCCGTTATTTATTGAAAAGAATCCAATATATGTGGACCAACACAGGTTAAACCCATTTGTTCAAGGGCCAACTGTATACTAATAAGTACTTAGAGGTTTTGACAAATTTAAAATTTATTCAAATTTTAAAAAGTATTCACATTATTAAATTATTAAAATTTATTCAATGTGCTTATTGGCTGTCCATATATATATATTTTAAAAATGATCAAATGTTTTTGCCATGTTTGTTTTTTTCTAATTAAGCTTGATAATTCCTTATATTATGGATACAAATGGGTTATTAGGTACCTGATTTGTAAATACTACCTTTAAGTCTGTGGCTTGTCTTTCCATTCTCTTAATGCTGCCTTCTTACCTAATAATAGACAAACATGTCAATTGACCATACCTCCGCTATGCCCACAGACAATCGGAGTGAGTATGCAAATTAATCCAACAAAGATGGCGGGTTAATTTGCATATGTAGGTGTGGAGCGGTGAGAGGGGCAGGACCCTGCTATGAGGAGGAGGGAGCTACAGGAGCGGTGCTCCAGAAGCGGAAGCGAGGACTTGCCGGTTCTCGGGTGGGCTGGGAATGAAGCCAGGGGAAGGAAAGCCTATTCTTGCATGAATATCATGCAAGGGGCCTCTCTAGTTTAAAGATAAGTTCTTGGTATTGATGAGGCCCAATTTACCAATTTTCTTTTTTTGTGGGTCACACTTAATTTTGATAAGCGTTTTGTAAGTCCTCCATATAGACTCTATTTTTACCTTCCAATGTATATATTTTGTCTTTCTTTTTCTTGCCTTCTTATATTGGCTAGTACCCAATGTGAAGTTGAATATGTACAAGTGGTGAGAACAGGTATCCTTGCCTTATTTTGGATCGTAGGGGAAATCATTCAGATTTTCACTATGAAGTTTGGATGGCTATAGATTTTTCATAAATGCCCTTTCTCAAGTTGAGGATGCTACTTGTTTGAAGAAAGCTGTATTTGTTTATCATGTTTTGAATTTTGTAAAATATTTTTTCTCTATCCATTGAGATGATCGTGTGTGTGTGTGTGTGCGCATGCTTGTGCACACACGTGTTTAGTCTGTTAATGTGAATTGCGTTCATTGGTCAGTTTTCAGATGCTTAATCAGCCTTGCTTTCCCCTACTACATCCCTTCTGATCAGTGTGTTATCATTTTTATATAAGATTATGTTTTAGAATAGTTTTAATTTCACAGAAATATTGAGAGGAAGATACAGAGATTTTCCCTTGTATTCCTCTACCCCATGATTATCAACATTTTTCACCAGGTTGGTACATTTTTTACAATTAATGAACTTACATTGACATATTACAATTATCCAAAGTCTGTAGTCTACATAAGGGTAACTTTTGCTGTTGGACATTCTGTGGGTTTGGGCAAATATATAATGAGATGTATCTACCATTATAGGAGCATGCAAAATAGATTTATAGCCCTAAAAATCATCCTTGCCTTGCCTATTCATCCCTACACCTACTCCCAACCCCTGATTTTTTTTTTTTTTTACTGACTCCCCATTTTTTCCTTTTTCCTGAATATCACACCGTGGCAATCATATAGTATGTAGTCTTTTCAGATTGATTTATTTTATTTTGTAATATCCTCTTAAGGTTTCTTCATGTCTTTTCATGGCTTGATAGGATTTTTTTTTTTTAGCCCTGATTAATATTCCTTTGTATGGATGTGCCACGTTTTATTTGTTCATTTACTTACTGAAGTACATCATAGTTACTTTCAAGTTTGGGCAATTATGAATAAAGCTGCTATAAACATAGGAATAGGAGGTTAATTCAACAATGGAAAATCAATTAATGTAAACCATTACATCAGCAAGTTTTAAAAAATCACATTATCATGTCAGATGCAGAAAACACATTTGACAAAATTCATACCCTTGTTCATGAAAACTCCCAATAAATTCGAAGTAGAGGGAACTTTTCAACATGATAAAGAATATCAACAAAATACCTACAGTTAACATCATACTTAATGGTAAGAAACTGAAATCTTTCTCAGAATCAGGTACAAGGCAAGAATGTTTCCTCTCACCATTTCTTTTTAACATTGTCCTGTAGTTCTAGCTAGTACAGTAAAACAAGAAAAGGAAATAAAAGATAAAAGGTATAAAGATTTCACGGATGACATTATCATCTACGTAGAAAATCCAAAAGAATAAAGATAAAAAGCTGGATTTCCTAATCTAGTGTTCAGCAAACTCATTAGTCAACAGAGCCCAATATCAACAGTACAATGATTGAAATTTCTTTTGAGAGCCAAATTTTTTAAACTTAAACTTCTAACGCCACTTCTTCAAAACAGGCTCACCCAGGCTGTGGTATTTTGTGGAAGAGCCACACTCAAGGCACCAAAAAGCTTCATGTGGCTCATGAGCCACAGTTTGCCAACCACACAGTCCTAAGCAATCATGCAAGGTTGCAGTATACAAGGTTAATGTTTAAAAGCACAAGACTTTTCCGTATACCAGCAGTTAAAATGTATTTGAAATTAAAAACACTATACCTTTTACAGTAGCATCCAAAAAAAAAACCCTAAAACTGAAATACTTAGGTATAAACCTTGTAAGTACTTAGGTACTTGCAAGATTGATATGAGGAAAATGACAAAACTCTGATGAGCAAAGTTTAAATGGACAGATACTCCATACATTAATAAGACTCACTGTTAAGATGTCAGTTTCTCAAATATGATCTATAGGTTCAGTACAATCCCAATCAAAATCCCAGGAAGTTATTGTTTGGATATTGACAAATTGGTTCTAAAGTATATGTAGCTACACTCAGAACAGCCAACTCAATATTGCAAACCAAAGCTGGAGGATTGACACTACCCAACTACATGACTTAGTATAAAGCTATAGCAGTAATCAAGACTGTGGTATTGGCAAAAGAATACATAAGTGGAATAGAGGGTCTAGAAATAGACCCATGTAAATATAGTCAACTGATAATTACTGAATACAAGTGCTGAGAATAGGTATACTTGCCTTGAGAATCAGTATGAAGTAGAAAATACTTGTGTTAAAAAAATACTCTTGGGCTTTGTTCTTGGACATAGGTGAGTTTCTTGAAGAAAATTTGATCTTTTTGTATTTGCTTTTAGACTTTGTTAAGTGAGACTGGAGAGGCCTTTGGTTTATGGCTGATTTTTTCCCCCCCAGTAACGAGTAAACCCTTAGGAAGTACAAGGATTTTTCTGTCTGGCTAGTGGGAATTCCAACTCCTCTTCTGCCCCCCTTCCCAAGGGTAATTTATTCAAATGTATGCACCAATCAGTGCTCTCCTGAAGACTCAAGGTGAAGCCTCTGCAGATCTCCAGGGCTTGTTTTGTGTAGTTTTCTCTGGGGTGCTGCCCAGTGAAGCTGTCTTCATTTCCCTGAGCTCTCAATCAGACTGCTGGTCTCAGCCTGGATCGCATACCCTGCACTGGAAACTCCCGGCAGAAAGATGGGCCAATCATAGAGCTCACATTGTTTCCGCTCTTAGAAATTACTATCCTGCATGGCCTCTTGTTCATTGTCTGGAAATCATTGTTTCATTTCTTTTTTTCCCTTGAGTAAGGCACTGTTTCTCTGTCTTGGCCAGAGTTTATGTGCAGTACATTAGAGAGAGTTAGCTGGCCTCAGTTCATTTACCTTATTTTGCCTAATTATCACTACAACCAAATCGGAAGAGGGAAAAGATAAGGATACCAATTCACTTCTTTTCCTCCGGAGTATTTGAGACTTCTCAGAATTTTGTGAATTCACTAGTATGATTTCTGGGAAGCTGGAGATGGGCTTGTAATCATGAATATTTCATCCCCATCCTGTCTCCTCCCCCTCCCCCCTTTTTTTGTTTTAGCTAAACATTGATTGCTGCTGGTGATTTTTTTCCCTTTGTTTTTTTTTAACTGATTTTATTCATTTTGCTTGACATAGGAGCAAGCACTTTTATGTTTGAATTTGTTTAATCTTTACCCAGATGATACTAAGTTTTATAATTTACAGATAATATATGTGAGCCAAATACCTTTTATCCCTTGGTACTTACCTTAACTTCAGTTCTTTTTCGTTTTTAATGGAATGTAAATTTCCCCTTGATCATTTTTCATATTCTTTTCTCAGATACCATGTTTGTGTGGCAGTGCCCCGTGTTTGCTGTGCCGATGCTGCCCCAGTGGGAACAACTCCACTATAACGAGGCTGATCTATGTATTCTTCTTGTTTGTTGGAGTGTGTGTGGCTTGTGTAATGCTAATACCAGGAATGGAAGAACAACTGAATAAGGTCAGTATATATATTTTTAAATTAACTATACTTATACTGTGTGTATGCATGAAACTGATTTTTTTTGTATTGGAAGCAGAATAATGTACAAAGTAAAATAATACATAATCTCAATTTTAATTGCTCACAATCTTAGGAAAACAAATAATATAGACATCTTATTAAATTCTGTGATGGTAATATAGAAAATGTGCTGGGCTAATAAGAGAAAATAATTCTAACCAAATAAATGCCAATTTCAGGGGGTGTCAAGGAAAAGAGGCCATTCTGAGAATGAGTAGAACTTTTATATTCAGAGATTGAGAAATAGGAACCTGAATGAAGATAAAGAGCTTTTTGAACCTAGTTTGTATGCTTTGGGAAGATCGATCTGATAATTAGAAGTCAAGGAATTACGTGTAGAGGCTGTTGCAGTGATATAATAAGTGAGTGTGTAGAGGTTCTGAAATAGACTGATTGTAGAAATGACGAATCTGGATTTAAATATCGGCAGTGATAGGATTATAAATAATAGCAAGGTTGTGGTCTTAGACAACTGGGATGAAACTGTTGCTGTTAACCCAGAAAAGGTAATAAGAAGAAAGGATGTTATATTTTTAAGATTTTTTTTTTTTCATGGAGCCAAGTTGTAAAAAGCGATGAGGAAAATACAATTTATTTATAGTTTGTGGCATGTTGACTTGGAAGTACTGAACTACATATGGAGAGAGAGAGAGAATATCAGTAGGAAGTAGGAAATATGAGTATGTAACTTACAAAAGAAAAAGGGGGTTGGTAGAGAAAAGGGAACCTCTGAAGAAACAGTGAAGGGAGAACCAAGAGAATGTACTGTTGTGCAGTCTTCAGAGAGTATTGGACGAGTTCATGACTTGAAAAAGCAGTTTCTTCAGAGAGTTGGGTCTAGAGGGGAGAGGGAGGAGAATCAGTAGACCATGAGGAAATGAAACTAGTGGGTATAAAATGCCAATTTGAGGAGTTTTAGTGAAGATGGTAGTTTTAGCAGGAAACTGAGTTAAGGAAAGGATTTTTTTACAGTGGGGAGATTTAGTGTTTTTTTTTTATTTTGAGAGTAGTCAAAGATAAGAGATGTCATCTGTGTGTGAGAGAGAAAGAGAGGGGGAGGGAGGAGAAGGTGATCAAGAGAGGAAATACTATAGAAGTTTGCTACCTCCCAAAGCATGTTGAATGATACTAGAACATTTGATGCTGAAAGAGAATATTTATGTCAGAGAAGCTCCATTTCAAAGCATATAGTTGTATGCTTGGGGTTGGCTTTGGGTGAGGAAAAATGGTAACAACTTGGATAATTAGATTATTATGATTTTGAAAGTAGCTAGCATCATAGCTAGATGCTCAGTTAATGTTATTTCAAGTCCTGGATGTAAGCAAATCATGCCAAGAGATGTGCATATGATTTGTAATGGATCCAGTTGACAATGGTTATAATAGTTTAGTTGGTGGATGTAAATTTTTATCACCAAATATTTCTACTTCTCTGCTTTCTGAAGGTCATCAAAGATTTGTATTTCCTAGAGTACTTAGAATATGTAGGGTCATGTCCCTAGTACTGGTCAATGAGTTGTGAGTGGATACAATACACTTCAGCTTCTACTTGCTGATGTAAGATCTCCTTTTCTATTACAACATGTACAACATTTGAGATGGTGGCTTCTCCAGCAGCCTGGATTCCTGAGTTAACTGCACGTGAGCAGGAAATACACCTTTGCTGTTTTAAGCTGATACTTTGGGGTTGTAACTATATCGGCTTAACCCGACTAATACAGATGGCTGAAGTAACTTGATGGATATTGGCCCAGTGGTGTGCAGCTCTAAGGGAGTGGGATACTTAAGGGTGCTAGTGCATACATGTTGCAGATTATGGGTCAATACATATTGCCAAAAGTTTAAATTGGGTTGGAAAGGTAGGATTTAAACCAAACCAAGAAAGGGCTTATTGACTGTGTAGAAACTACCAAAAGGAAGTAGTGCCTTCTTAGCTCAAATGTAATTTTAAGTTCTCATATATACAAATAGTATATATAGCTCTGAGGACTACCGCCATTTATTTCACTTAAAAAAAATTTATTTATTTATTTATTTATTTTTTGTATTCTGAATCCAATGTGACTTTCTGAAATGGTCATCAGTCTTTTTCAAGATTCTAAGTTAAAAAATAAAATCTCTGCAGCGATTATGTTAATCTGAATTTATTCATTTAGCAGAAATACCAATTGTTATTTACATAGCATTGTTTTTGAAAAGCCATCATTACTCTCTTGAGGGTTTAAAAACTGACTCAGTTGCTCTGTAATTCTTTAAACTTTTATTGATTATATTTTTCTCTTCCTAAATAGGTAATTCGGCATATCACAGCAGAATGCAAGTTTTAAAAAATTCAGAATAAGTCCGCAAGTTAAAATAAATATTCTCTTTAGGATTTGTGTTTGTAGTTTATCATGTGCTCACATAAAGTGAAAAATGAATTAAACTTCTATCTATAAAAATGTCCCAGACTTACCTTGATTACATATTTAATATTAACTAAAAAGCAAACTTTAATTTCTAAATTTTTACTTAATCTACTTGATTACATAGAGATTTTATTTTTACTTGAAAAAATTCTAGATCACAAACTCTTGTTTTGTTGTATTAGATTCCTGGATTTTGTGAGAATGAGAAAGGTGTCGTCCCCTGTAATATTCTGGTTGGCTACAAAGCTGTCTACCGTTTGTGCTTTGGCTTGGCTATGTTCTATCTTCTGCTCTCTCTGTTGATGATCAAAGTGAAGAGCAGCAGTGATCCTAGAGCTGCAATACACAATGGGTAAGTTTTCTAATACAGCCAAATGCTGCTTCATGCGGGGATACATTTCATCCTGAGAAATATATTATTAGGCGATTTTATTGTTGTGCAAACAGCGAGCATCCTTAGGGTGCACTTACACAAACCTATGTAGTATAGCCTGCTATGCAACTATGCTATATGATTTAGCCCTTGACCTCTAGGCTATAAACCTGTATAGCATGTTACTGTACTTACTAATACTGTAGGCAGTTGTACATAATGTTAAATATTTGTGTATTTAAACAAATCTAAACATAAATGGTACAGTAAAAATATGGAATAAAAGAAAAAATGGTACAGTTAATCGTGAATGCAGTTTGCAGGACTGGAATTGCTCAAGGCGTTAGTGAGTGAAATGTGAAGGCCTAGAACAGTACTGTAGATAAACTTCATGAATACTGTACACGTAGACTGCACTAAATGGAGATAAAATGCAATCAAGAGACATGGTAAACGTGAGAGATACGAGGCTGCTGCTGGTGTAACAACAAACTGTTTTACAGGAAAACTTGTTTTTGTAAATAGAAAAGACTACACTCTAATAGAGAGTATAGCATTCCCTGAAACTAATATAACATTGTATGTCAACTATAATTAAGAAATAATTTTTAAAATATATTTAAAAAGTTATAGTAAATACTAGAGGCCCAGTGCATGAAATTTGTGCACAGGTAGGGTCCCTGGCTGACAATCAAGACCGATCTGTGGGGCGACTGACAGGGTGATGGGGGACCCCTTCTGGCATTGCCTTGGATGGCCTGGGGCCTGCGGGCTTGTGGCAGCTCTTTCATTGAGCATCTTCCTCCTGGTGGTCAGTGTGTGTCATAGCAACCAGTCGTTCCACTGGTGGTTCTGCTGTTTGGTCGATTTGCATATTAGGCTTTTATTATATAGGACATATGCCAATAACAATTCTCTGTTAGCATTATCTAGTTTATGTGTTGTACATGATTGTACTAATATGTGCTATACTTTTATACGACTGACAGCATAATAGTTTTGTTTACACCAGCATTGCCACAAACACTTGAGTAATGCATTGCACTACAACATTACCTCAGCTATAATGTTATTAGATTAGGCCATAAGAATTTTTCTGCTCCATTATGATTTTATGGAACCATTGTCCTATAGGTTGTTGGTCAGTTGGTGACCTAAATGCTGTTACGTGATGCATGACTTTAAACTTCAATATAGAATAAAGAAGTCTGGGTAGCCTGTTGCCAATAATTTTGAATCTGTCTAAATAAACATTAAAGCCAAATAAACAATTTATAGAATATTTTGTTATTCATGAATGACAAAGTAAGAACATACTCTTGTCTACTTGAGAATGTCAGACTTTGGAAACATAAACAGTAAATGTAAGCCTTCAGTCATCTATTGGTATAATCTCTGATACATCATGTTTTATATTTTCATCTTAAACGGAATCACCACGTCTGTGACTAGTAACGAGAAGCTTATGCCTCTTTCTCTTCTTAGCTTTTGGTATGTACTTTAACTCCTATATAAAATAGAACGCAGTTGCTTAGACATACAATGCAGCCAAAATGAAAACATTTATTCCTTAAACAGTGATTGACTACTTTCCTAAATGTTTGGTTGTACTGAACAACCTAGAAGGAAATTTCAGGGTCCCTTTTATTATCTCCTATAATATAGACACCATTTTTGTCTGAAAATGTTAAATTTTATTTCTTCCTTCTTCTCCCCCCCATAAGTTAAAAAAAAATAGAGTATTTGCTATTATTGCTTATTTACTTGTCAGGGGAATTAGTCTATAGTTTTCTGTTCTTGAGGTGAGGGTGGCTTGCAGGCACTGACTGGGCTGGGCCTTGAGCTGACGGTGAGTTAGCTGGTTGTGGCCTCTGTGATGAGGCTCCCCCTGTGCCAGCTGGGGCTCTGTGGAGCAGATGGAGGTAGGAAACATGGACCCTCTCATCCTACGCAGAGTGGATGCAGCCCCGGTGGTGATGGGAAGAACTTCGTGCTTTCTCTTCTGCCTCTGTGCAGAATTGGATGCTATAGTTGGATATTTGAGGACATTATTGTGGAGTTCCAGTTATG
Organism: Lasiurus cinereus; assembly: GCA_011751065.1. Classification (NCBI taxonomy): domain Eukaryota; kingdom Metazoa; phylum Chordata; class Mammalia; order Chiroptera; family Vespertilionidae; genus Lasiurus; species Lasiurus cinereus. The sequence continues at coordinate 3,651,330 of JAAGEH010000018.1, read as the reverse complement.
ACAGAGAAACGTATGGACAGCTACCAGGAGTTTGAAGACAGAAGAGAATGAACTGGCCTACATGCCTATGCTTAATGAATATATTTCTTTGGTAGAAAAGTATATTGATGAAGAGCTGCTGGAGTGATTCCTGGATATAACATGGTGGCTTTCACAACCACTTCATAGCACCATAAAGATGAAGACTGATGACATATTTGACATGCTACCAACATTGACCGATTTTCTGGCTTTTAAAGGAATATTTTTTTACTACAGAGCAGAAGCAGCAGCCTGGGGACTGGACTTATGCAATGGTTTAGTGGTAACTTCATTGTGCAAATCATCTTCTTTGCTGGCTTTCCAGAACAATCTATGACACTGTGTCCCACCTCCAAGTAATGAGATTGTTCTGGAGAGCAGCAGCCAGATACAGTGGGAGAGGCGCCGGCTAATGACAGAAGAATACATCGTGGAAAGACTAGCTCTGTTCTGCAACACTTCATTAATGTTAAGTATTAATGGGTCAAAAAAAGTGCCTGACTTTTCCTGGGATCTAGTCATCCTGAAAACCGTTGTGTGTCAGCAGAAACCGCTCCCAGGGGCTTTGAGTCAGCTCCTCTGGAGCAAGCCCACATCCAGCATTCCACCTGGGTGCCTTCCACAGCATACATACATGGTGGCGTGTCAGCAACCACCATCACCAGCCCTCTTTGTTCCAGAAGGCTTTGCATGGATATTGTGCACTCAGAGCTTTTTATATGCATTAAAGTTTCAGTTCTCAGTGGAGTTGTTGACTGTTGGGGAATGTTTCTGTGGGTACTGCTGAAGCCAGGAGCCTGCCTTGACATTTCTGGAGCTCCTATTATCACAGCTAATATTGGCTGGGAATCAACTGAGAAGAGATGTTCTTAACCTAAAAGCTACATGTGAAAATCAATTCCTACATTTGCAGTCCTTGTATCATTATGTCTTCTGCTGGTCCTAATGGAGTCCCACTGTTTCTAGAAATCTCTCAAGCATTTTTGAAAAAACATTTTTTAGATGAACTAGAGGCCCGACGCATGAAATTTGTGCAAGAGTAGGCCTTTCTTCTCCTGGCTGCCGACACCGGCTTTCCTCCGGCACCCGGGACCTGGGCGTCTCTCGCAGCCCCGGCTCCATCCAGAAGGTTGTCTGGTCTAATTAGCATATTACGTTTTTATTATTATAGATACTCAGACTATCCTAGTAGATACAATCTTGGAACTTCTATGATTACTCCCTTAAAGATGAAGTATTATGTGCTGTGTGCTTTTTAAAAAAGATATATATTTTTTATTGATTTCCGAAAGGGAGAAACATCAATGATGAGAATCACTGATTGGCTGCTGCTTGTGCATCCCACACGAGATCGATTCTACGACCTGGGCATGTACCTTGACCAGGAATTGAACTGTGACCTCCTGGTTCATAGGTTGACGCTCAACCACTGAGTCATGCAGGAGGCTGTGCTGTGTGCTTTTTAAAGCAAAAATGCTTTTCTTTATTGTGGCACTCCTATTTTACTGGGCACCGGTGAATGTGTGCTTATGCTGAAAGTAGAGTAACTGGTATTCTTTTCTTACAGCATGTTAAGTGTTTGTACAGATTTGCTTAAAACCCTTGCTGTATGAATCAGTTCTTTGTTAGGGTAGGGACTCTGCAATTCTTTCTTCTGCTCAAAACCTTTCTACTAAGACAGTGTTCCACTGGTCTAGCTCAGCATGAGCTAAATAGCAAACAGTTCCCTGGCCATCTGCTTGGATTTAGTACATTGGCTTAAGTAAAAGTTAAGAATCTGTATGGACTACAGACTATGTGTTTTTGTACTGATAACGGGGCTACTACTATTGTACTGTGGGTTAGAACATCATCAAAGGCTTTGGCCAGGTAGCTCAACTGGGTTAGAGCTTGTCCTGATACACCAGGTTGCAGGTTTTATCTTGGGTCAGGACACAAATGAGAAGCAACTAATGAATACAAAAATAAGTGAAACAATAAATGTTTCTCTGCCCCCCTCTCAAAAGTCAATCAATAAATGTACCTCGTTGTACAATGTACGTTATATTTTCACTTATCGCACTTATTACATAAAATAAACCTGTGAAATTTTATTGTAACCAATATAAAAATATTTTCCTTAAAATTGTCCTAAAACAGTATACATGGTAGTCTTCGCTTCTCTAGGTATTATCAGAAAAAAAATAAAACAGTAACATGAAGTATAGCTATTTTTCAAGGTGCTTTTAAAAGATTTTATATATGATATTACTTATTGGATGACTTGTTTATTAATAAAAAATTATATTTTCTATTCTTTTAGATTCTGGTTCTTCAAATTTTCTGCAGCAATAGCAATTATTATTGGGGCTTTTTTCATTCCAGAAGGAACTTTTACAACTGGTAAGAAATACATATTTTTAAAATAGTATGATATTGATATTTTTTTAAAGAAAGTTAAAGAATTGCCTGGAACTATAACTGTTTATTTGTTTTGTTTTCCTTTTCTCCCAGTTGGCAGAATCAAAGCATTTATGTAAAATTGTATTTTCCCTTTTGTGTATTGCGACAGTGACAAATAATAAAACTGAACCAGCCACTAATTTGTATGTTTTTTTTCTTTCAGTGTGGTTTTATGTAGGCATGGCGGGTGCCTTTTGTTTCATCCTCATACAGCTCGTCTTACTTATTGATTTTGCCCATTCCTGGAATGAATCATGGGTTGAAAAAATGGAAGAAGGAAACTCGAGATGTTGGTATGCAGGTAAGTTTTTGTCGTACAGAATATCTTCAGGATAGCTTAATTTTGAAGATGGGAGCAGTATGGAGTTACCTCAGAAAAATAAAAATGGAACTGCCTTATGACCAAGCAATCCCATTGCTGGGAATTTATCTGAAGAAGCCCAAAACACTAATTCTAAAGCATATACACGCCCCTATGTTCATTGCAGTGTTACCTATAATAGCCAAGATTTATAAGCAGCCCACGTTTACACAATGGATTACTTGCTGTACAAAGGAAGAAAATTTTACTCTTTGCAATAGCATAGATGGACCTGGGGAGCATTGTGCTAAGTGAAATAAGCCAATCAGAGAACGACAAGTACTATAGTATGATTTCATTAATAATGCTGTAATGAACAAACCAAACTACCAAGTAAAACAACAAGCAGACAGCTCTGATGGGTGGGTGAAGGGTGTTAGCGGAAGAGGGATTAAGCAAAAAAAATTAAAAAGGAGAGAAAGAACTCATGGACACAGCCAACGGTGTGGTGATTATAGCGGGTAGAGTGGAAGAGGCTATGGGGGGGATAAATGGTGATGAGGGAAATAAGATTTAAAAAACCTTAAGTCATATTCCCTTTCTAGTTGTTTTTCAGTATTTTGAAAATAATTTTTAGCATATGTGACTTTTAAAAGGTCTGTTGATACAGTTATCACTTTTTCTTTGGTCTGACCCTACTGGTCTACAGCAGGTACACTGCCACAGTGGAGCAGGCAGTTAAGGAAAAAATAAATAAATAAGTATATAAGAATATATTTATATATACTTAAAACATACAAAAAAATGCATATACATGTTATATATTGATTTCAGAGAGGGAGAGAGAGAGAGAAACAACAGTGATGAGAGAGAATCATTGATCGGCTGCCTCCTGTACAACCCCACACTGGGAATCGCGCCTATAATCTGGGCATGTGCCCTGACGGGGAATGGAACCGTGACCTCCTGGTTCATAGGTTGATGCTCAACTACTGAGCCACACTGGCCGGGCTAGTTATCACTCTTTAAAACCAATCATATTAATATGTTACTTGAAAACTTAATAGCAGTGAGCTATATGTAAAGAATATAAAATTATTTTGTAATAAAGTTCAGAATATTTCCTCCTTTTATAGCCTGCATATTGCTCACAATGTTAGTTGCTTAAATATAAGTAAAACAAGATTAGGCAGATTCTATTATTTGTGATAAAATCTAATTGTCCAATTATATTTCTTCCACAGCTTTGTTATCAGCTACAGCTCTGAATTATCTGCTGTCTTTAGTTGCTATCATCCTGTTCTTTGTTTACTATACTCATCCAGCCAGTTGTTCAGAAAACAAAGCATTCATCAGTGTCAACATGCTCCTCTGCCTTGGTGCTTCTATAATGTCTATACTGCCAAAAATCCAAGTATGCCCTTTATATAACTAGTTTGTATGAAACTTCTACTTTTCCGAGTTTTTCTAAATCTTAGATGATGTTAAGAGTATTTATCTCCATTACTTATTTCTTATAGGAATCACAACCAAGATCTGGTTTACTACAGTCTTCAGTGATTACAGTCTACACAATGTATTTGACATGGTCTGCTATGACCAATGAACCAGGTATGTTTTATTTGCTTGGGTTTACTTTTGTAATCAATCCTGCAACTTCTGTTTTTCAGAGATGGTCATTTTGTGAAACTAAACTATTTAAAGATGAAGACAAATGCATGATTTCACTCATGTGGAATGTAAAAACAAACTCATAGAGACAGCAGATTGATGGTGACCAGAGGACAAGGGGTGCTAGAGGAAGGCAAATTGGGTAAAGGGCATCAACTATTATGGTGGGTAGAGAAGACAGTTACATTCCTAGAAGAATAGTGTGTGGAAATAATGCCATTTCCATGTTTGATGTGCTTCTATATACTTTTTAGTTTCTTTCACTAACAGAATTATAAGAAATTACATGAACATGACAAGAAATATAACTTAATTTTCAGTTCATATGATAAATAGGAAGAAATAAAATATGGATTCAATTGAAGAAATAAAATATTCAGTTGTAGACAGTACAGTTTTTTTTCACTGAAGATTTTTTAATCTATTACTACCTTGCAAGTGAATATAATTGAGCTTTGTAATGAATCTCTTTATAGATCAGTTACATTGCGTTTCATGGGAATAGAAGCTAGTATATGTCATTTGAGGTGAAAAAATGTTTGAGGAATTAGTTTTCTGAAAGAAAAAAAAAATCACACAAACTTTTTGGAAACTTTACTGGATACTTTCCCAACCCTACTTTAATTTTATCTTAGAAGAGATAAAAAACTGAATAAGCATCAGGTCCTTATGGCTTAATGTATTGGCACAAAGCATTTGCTAGCATTCTAATAATTGGTATTATGTGTTAGCTATTTCTTTTATAACATTGTACTTTGACAGATTGATAAAATTCCTAGTCACTATTGATATATCACAATATAGAGTACAAAACCAGTGAATTTTGGTGTAGAACACCTGGAATTCTTAAGTCAGCTAGAGATTCATTTATACTTTGAGAGCTTACTAATACTTCTCAGCTCTGCCTCAGGTTGAAAATGAAATTAACTTTTCCAAGCACTGCTATAAAATTAACAATATAAAACTTGGAAGGTTTCATTATTAATGTAAATACAATTTGTCTTAAAATATTTTGTTTTTATACTTGTGCCCTTTTTCAGAAAACATTTTTGAATTTGTAAGGGTATAAAGAATTAAAAAGAACTAAAATTATACCTTGAAAAATAATGTTTTAACTATTCTAACATTAATTCAGATTGGTGATGGGTACTAAATTGAATACTCAATTAGGTTATAATCTTAATTTACATTGCAGAAACAAATTGCAACCCAAGTCTACTAAGCATAATTGGGTACAACACGACAAGAATTGTCCCAAAGGAGGGAGAGTCTGTCCAGTGGTGGCATGCTCAAGGAATTATAGGACTAATCCTCTTTCTATTGTGTGTGTTTTATTCAAGGTAAGAAAAATTACGGAATTTTTTAAAAAAAAGTAGTGTATATTTATTTATAAATAATTTTTTAATGCTTTTCTTCTTCTCTCTTCCTAAATTGTCTTTCCTTCAGCATCCGTACTTCAAACAATAGTCAGGTAAACAAACTGACTCTAACAAGTGATGAATCAACGTTAATAGAAGATGGTGGCCCCAGAAATGATGGATCACTGGAGGATGGAGATGATGTTCACCGAGCTGTAGATAACGAAAGGGATGGGGTCACTTACAGTTACTCCTTCTTTCACTTCATGCTTTTCCTGGCTTCCCTTTACATCATGATGACCCTTACCAACTGGTACAGGTGCTTATCTTTTGTGAAACTTTGTGTATGGAAATTCTGATAGCTTTTTCTTAATTCCATTGCAAAATATGGTATGAAGTACTTTATATCCTTCAGTGTATTTCCAAATTATAGCGAAATGAATATTGAGATTAGTATGCGAAATGCAGACTTTCCTTCCATGCTTTTGTGATAACAAACATTGAAATATTTCTAAATCTTGTAGAGATTAAAATACACCTTCATGAAACTAACACTTCCTATAGAAATACATATTGGTAGTTTATCCAATAGCTTGTTACTTTTTAAATTCCTGACAAAATACAGTGAAAGATTTGTTCAAACCTTGTCATTAAGGTTTTAAAATTAAAGTGTGAATACATTAATGTAGATGGGTCCAAAGAACCCAATGAATTTATGTTTTTTTATTACTTCAAAACTAATTCATAAATCTTTTTCTGATGAGAGGAAGGTAGCAATTTATATTATTTTTGAAAATTCAAATTTTGTCCAAATGATTACCAAAAGATTTAAGATTCAAGGTGAACTATATGTTTTGGGCATTTTGTTTTTTAATAATTTTTAATGCATAATACCTTTAACTTGTAATAAGACTTTAAGTCTTATTACAAAAGACTTAAAAAATTACTCTGTTTCATTTCTTTGAGAGTAGCCTTTACTGGCACTATTGAAAAATGAACATTTAAAAAAATTTCTACAGTACTAACATATTAAGTTGTAAGAATCCACATAGTTCTCAGTAATTCACAGCTTTGGCTCGCAGGTAATAAGAGTAAATGTTAGACTTTCGATCAAAAGTATACTTGCTATGTTTCATTAACACAGAAATCAGCTAGGTTTGGGATGTATATCCTTCCCAGTCTTAAATCTGAGAGGGGGCTAAGGGAGAGGAGTGAGCTCCCCGTAGGTACTTTGAACGGATTATATTCTTTGTCTTCCATGTTATATATAACATCTCATTTATCTAGAGGTTACCCTCCATTTCTCTGCTATGTCATAGCCACTAAGCTAGAAATACACAGAAAAAGCCTCTGAGTGTTATGTAAAAAAAACTGCTTTAGCTGCCTCCTCCTCCTTTAAAGGAAATTACTGCTTTTTAGCTCCACATTATTAAAGTTAATACAAAAAAACAAGGCAACAGATTAGTCAGCAACTATAGTATCTTATCACAAACTGTATACGAAGAACACTTCTGAGGTAATGAAGTTAGCTTGATGGCTCATCATTCACCACCTCTCTTTTTTCTTTGAATTTCAGGTATGAGCCTTCTCATGAGATGAAAAGTCAGTGGACAGCTGTCTGGGTGAAAATCTCTTCGAGTTGGATTGGCCTCGTACTCTATGTTTGGACACTGGTGGCACCACTTGTTCTTACAAATCGTGACTTTGACTGAACAGGACTCCCGGCATGAAAGTCCCAGTTTGATCATTGCTTATTGGAAATTAATAGTATTTCCAACTTTTGTAAAGTTGTGTATGTGTGTGCTTCCCATAAAATTTCTCCAGTGTTCTGGCATGAGATGTTGCTGCTTGCCATTTTATTCATTCTTGCCAAGTGCATTGATAGGTGTGTTAGAATGAATCACAGAGGTTTTACAAGTATGGTGGAAAGTTATGAAAAGTGGACATTAGGTTCATCTTGTTCTGTACCTGTGAAAATAATAGTAAAAAGAAAACCTGACAGTTTGATTTTTAAGTTGTTAGAACTTAAGCTGTCTTAGAAAGTATAAAAGGAAGTGGATGTCTTTCGAAATACTTGATGCCTTGCCTTACAGGAGATTGAAAAGAACATGGGCTATTTAAAAATTATGTAAACAAGCCTCTTAAATGACAGTTGCCTGGAAAATCTTTTCCGGTTTTTCCATCGTATAAATATTAGAGGCCTGACGCGTGGAACTCGTGCACGGGGCTCCCAAGGGCCAAGGCAGCACCCCGGCTGCTGCCCCAGCCCTCACAGCAGTAGCCCTTCCAGACGTCCAGTCTAATTAGCATATGACGCTTTTATTATTATAGATAGGCAACTTACAAAGGTGGGGAGTGTTTGAGGGACAACAGTGTAGGTTATGGTGAAGATTGAGACAAGGACTTCAGAGTAGCTCCGATTGGTGGTGAGTACCAAATACTCACTGAGGTTATGATCTTCCTTGGGTAGAGAAGGCCTTTCACACCAACATGGTGAACTTTGTTTTGGTCATTGAAGCACGTGTGAAAGAAAGGGGTTAATGGAGGTGCTGGAAACTCTGAAGGATTTAGACAGAGGTTTTGAAAAGGATAATCATGAATTGGAAGTTGGTGAAAAATCACCTTGAAAGTTCATTTTGTGAAAAAGTGTTACTTTTGACAGGACAGCAAGGAACTGCAAATACTAGGCTCCAGTAGATACCTAGACAAAATGTAGTCCAATCCTCCTGTTAATAAAAATGAAACTGAGGCAGACTTAACTCAGATAGCTTATTAGTGGCAAAGCTGAGAAGTCCTAAGCCAAAAATAGCTGACATTCAAAACTTATTTCTGTTAAAAAGCAAACAAAAAAAAAACACACAATAGGTTTTACACCTGAGTACTGTGGGTAATTTATGTGATGTGGATTGCTGGTGTTCAGCTTGCCTTCTACTTTTAATCTGAGGTCAGGAGAATGATGGAATGCTGTACAATAAACTGCTTATAGTATACTATACAATTCAAAAAATGTTTAAAATGCTTTGTATCTGCTGCCACCTAATATGTTATTATAATCTTAAAAATCAAGCAGTATAACAGCCAATTAGACACTTAGTTACTTGTGTCATTAGTGAGTGTATTAATCTACATTTACTTTTTAATATATTTATTTAAACAAAATATAACTATTCAACTTAATTCCTTTATTCTGTATTTGATATTGTGTTCCCTGATTTAAATGACTGTACTCTCTCTCTAAATAAAAGAATTAAGAGGAAGTGTGCAGTGTAATATTTCTTTTTTAAAATATATTTTATTGATTTTTTTTACAGAGAGGAAGGGAGAGGGATAATCAGAAACATGGATGAGAAAGAAACATTGATCAGCTGCCTCCTGCACACCCCCCACTGAGGATATGCCTGCAACCAAGGTACATGCCCTTGACTGGAATCCAACCCAGGATTTAGGTGACTTTATACTCAGACCTGTGTTCCTCCTACGTCCAAAAGAACCTGGCACTAGAGGGTTTACTGACCATTTTTCTCTTCTGGAAAATGGTTTTAAAGGTGTTATTTACTTTTTTAGCCCTCTGAAAGTATCCCCTAACATTAGATCTCAACGGTGATTAAAGTTTGGTTCTCCTGAAGAAGTTTTATGTGAACTAGCTTAGTTTGGAGAATATTTTTAATTCAGTTGATAATTCTATACTTGCTGTATCCTCCAGGCATCTTTTTTCCCTAAGTTGCCATTTGATGCTTCTTTCTTCTTGGGGTAGTTTTTTTTTTTTTTTTTTTAAATCCCTTACTAAAAAAATAAAATAAAATGCTCTATTCCAGTGGTCAGCAAACTAATTTAGTCAACAGAGCGGCAAACCGAGGTTCTATTCCATATGACTTACAAGTTTTATTACATTTTATTCAATAACTCATTTGAAATGGTCTGAGTTTCTCCAGTATTATACACAAAACAATGTCCACAATATTCTTGGATGTTTACCCAGAACTAATGTTCACACAAAAAATTAAATGTTCACAGGAGCTTTATTGGTAACAGCCCAACAGGTGAAGGTTTAAACACAATGGTACATCTGTATCATGGAATACTACTACTTTAACTATAAAAAGAGTGAAATATTCGTACAACTTGAATGGATCTCCAGGCCAATATGCGGGAGAAAATGGTTACATTATAAAAACTAATCCCAAAAGGTTACATATGGTATTGCATTTCTATAGCTTGCGATAAAATTAGAAATGGAGAACAGGTTATTGGTTCCCCAGAGTCAGGGATGAAGGGATCGAGGAATCCTTGTGGATGGGTATTATGTTTACTTTTATAAGAAACTGCCAAACCATTTTCCAGAGTGACAGTAGCATTTGATACATATGTTTGGTTTCTTGGGACTTTTGTATTTGATATTATTTTAGCTGTCTTGAGAGAAATGTGGTATCTCACTGTGGCTTAATTTGCCTTTCCCAAATGGCTAATGGACAATATCTTTTCATGTGCATATATGCCATCCATGTGTCCTCTTGTGAAATGTCAATTCATGTGTTTCTGACCTTTTTCTAATGGGATTTTTTAAAAGTTGTGTTTGATTTTTTATATATATTTTAGATATTTGTACTTCATCAGATATGCAGTTTGCAAGTATTTTTTTCCAGTCGGTAGCTTTGTCTTTCCATCTTAACATAAATAGGGTCTCTGCAGAGCAAAAGTGTTTAATTTTGATTGGATTTCATTATGCTTGCTGTCCTATGGTCAACTTGTATTTGACCAGTGTTATTTATACCTTTTAGTACTGTCCAGTGACATCTCTAAAAGCATCCTTCCTTATTTACTGGACAAAAGCTGTTCTACTCCTTCACCCTTGATTGTCTAAGATATATATAGCATAAAGAGAGCTGTCAATTTTTTAGATATTAGAACCAACAGGGCATATATATGGAAGTGACTCACTAAATGTATGCAAAGCTGATGAATTCAAAATCTGTAGCTGGCAGACAAAAACATAAACTGAAAAGGTTAAGGCAGTGGCGCCATGGGCCACTCGGGTTGTTTTTGAGACAGCATGGAAGATACTGTTGAACCTTGGGGCTCATAGAAATGTTCCCTTTGACATTCCAATCTAAGTTAAGGTTAATGGTGAAAAGTTAACATTGACAGCATGTACCTTGATATATGTTGAAAGTGGCACTTCACCTCTGTAGTCTTTCCCAGAACCTATAACCCCAGTCTAACCAAGAAAAAAAAAAAAATCAAGTAACCCCAAATTGGGGGACACTACAAAATACTAGGCACTGTATCTCAAAACTGTCAAAGTCTAGCTTATTTGTATTGTAGTCTGATACCAATTCCTTGAAATAGGTTGATATGCTCTATTGCCCAATGTGCAACCAGTTCTCAAAAAATAAAAATAAAAATTCATGTATGTTTGAAACAAAGGTCTAGGTGCTAATTCTTAAATGTAGGATTCTGTGCATGTTCATCAAAATGTCATACAGCAAAATCAACTATCATAGGCTAATTGATATAAACAATTGTTAAGTTAATCTGGCCACAAAAACATCTCCAAATTTCTAAATAAAGACCCAACATACTTGTTGTATTACACAGAGAAATGTGTTCTCTCCATGCATTTCGGAAAGATTAATAAAAACAAGGTAATTATTTTCTAGTCTGCTTATTCTAGTTCATGTGCAGGTATGTGGCCAGAGCCTATCACAGCAACTCAGGGTTAAAGATGGGAATGGGAATCAAAGTTAGACAGGAAACTCTTCCATCACGGGGTACACTCACAACCACACCTACACCCACTCTACTGAGACAATTTATTGACAATGATTAATCTTATGTGAACATCTTTGGGACATAGAGGAGGAAAGGAGTCCTAGAGAAAATCCACGCAGACATGGAGAGAACATGCAACTACACATGTTCCCAGCTGGGAATAGATTTCCTCATCAATGTTACAACAAAATAACAGTGAATGAAATATTAGGGGACCAGCGGTGGCGACACACCTTGAAAAAAAATGGTTAGCTCTCTGTAAGTTACAGGCTCCCTCTTATTTTATCTTTGAGGTAAAAGAAAGTTGGAGGGGGATGGAGATGGGAGTTATCCTCTAAATTAACTCTTATATGGTGATAATGTGTTTTCCAAGTAGTACCGAGTCTTTCTCTGGTAAACACAAACTAAATTATTTTTAAAGGAATCAGTTTCCAGATCTCCAATTTCCATGCGTACTTTTCTAAACTTGATCTGTCTGAAAAGATGCCTCAGGACAAGGCTTTATTTATGCCCCTTAACAATTACAGTGGTACCTCGAGATACGAGTTTAATTCGTTCCGTAACCTTGAGGCGTGGGAAACTATGAGATGCTCCAGTCGCGGTAAACTGGTGGGTCGTGTGCAGCCGGCGGATCTGTGCGACTACTCGTATCTCAAATGTTGCTCGTATTTCAAAGCAAAAATAGCTCGCTAGACAGCTTGTATCTCAAAAATCTCGTATGTTAGAGCACTCGTATCTCGAGGTACCACTGTATTCTTTTCACATTAGACAAAGCAAATAACACATTTTATCTATTCTGAATCTTAAAATGTCAACTTAAAATTACTAAGAAATAAAAAGTTTTCCAAAAATCACTTTAGAATACTTCCAAAATGACCTCAAGGAGAAGAAACTTGATCATATTCCCAGCGAGGAAAGGAAGAGAAAAAGAAAAGGTCTCTAAAGTTCTCTCTCCTCTAAATTTCTCAACTCTTTTCACTTGAAAACATCTAGAAAGCTTATGCAGAAAACTGTTCTGAGGTCTTTAATTAGTTCACTGAGATGCCATTGTCTGAGCCAAATATTTTATAATCTGCTAAGAAAGGTTTTCTATTTCTCTGTGCTAGGCTTTACTTTGAATTTTTGCATCATAGTAAGAAATTCCAAGATATCAAGAGACAGAATATGGCCAATAGGGAAGACACCTGTGTATTACCTCATTAAGTAGTCCCTTAAAATATTCAGGCAGCACAGTGCTTCCAGCCCCTTGCCTGATCTTCAAGATGGCCTTATCTTGCATTAAGTGTCTATAATCCTCTGAGCACCTGTTCCAAAGAGACTAAGTGACCTGACTTTCTCTCTCAACAAAAATTATAGGCCCTTAAGAGGCATCCAGTGATAATGTTCTTTACTCATTTGGAACAATGAGAGAGATAATTCTCTCAGTTCTTTATTAGAAACAGCAAGCCATTAAAATTCTTAAACAAAGAACTATAAAACATTAAGTTTAGAGACTTTAAATTCCTCTCTTACTGCAATACAGTCTATCTTCTGAGATGAGGCACAAAGATCATAATGTAACTCATATTAAGGACAACACAGTTTACAGTTTAAGTTTGCTTTATACGAAAAGGGGGAAAAATGGTACAGGTGGATGTTATGTCCAAAGAAGACACATAATAAACACTGATATGCAACATTCATTATATTTATTTTACTAAATATTATGGTTCAAAAAAACAAACCAAAAACTTTTACTTAAATCTAGTCCAACTAGGTGGATTGGGCTGACACCATCCAATCCCCTTCTAGGTATACAGAACTGGAACCATATCAGACAGCAAGCACTCATGTATACTTTGCCTTTCCTGATGAACATGAATGAACTTCTCTGAACCAAGAGAGACAAATGAAGTTTTACAAGATTACAGGCACTTTATGTTCCCAGTTTTAAAAATAAGCCAAGTGAAAAATACTTAGTAAAAGTAATTGGAACAGAGAAAGCTTTATTTCTACCATTAATTTTAGTGACTTACACTCAATGCCAAAAGACAGCATCAAACAAGTAAAACAAACAAAAGTTTAACCTGGGTTAATGGGCATATATATAAAAAATAATTCAAATTTACTACCGTCAGAAAAAATGCCCATCTGAATCCAACTTAAAAGATATGCAATAATGTGCATTAAATCTTGTGTACCTATAGAGCTGAGTAATATCTGAAAGCTTTGCAAGACTGTGTGGTTAGTGAGAAAAGCAAAAGGTGCTTTCGATTCCACAGTATCCAATTAAAACAAAACAAAGCAATTTACAAAAAAAGGGTACCAAATAATACTTTAAAATAAATAGTTCATCATTTTGATGAATATATACATGTAGAGTCCACTTCTTGGGAATTTAGCTATCTAAAAGTGGCATATCACTATCCAGAGGTGCAGGAGCCAGTTCACATAAATAGAAGAGTGTGGCTTCACTAGCTTCGGCTTCAGTCAACGGCTCCAGGCGGACAAGCTTACTTTGGGTGGGTTCTGGGTCCAGGCTGCTATCCAGAAGCTCATCAACTTCTATGGGCTTATCTACAGAGGACATAACTTCTGATGATGCTGTGCTCCCCTGTTCAACAGCAGAAGCGGGGTTCCCATCAAGGAATGCAAGAAGTGGAAAGGCAGTGTACTGGATAAGCTGTTTATCTATAATCAAGATTAGAAAAAAAGCACTTTTATCACCAGCTTATACATAATTCAATATGTAAGTGGAAAATACAAAAACAGGGATCTACTTATGTGTAATCACCAACCCAACGAAATAAGGTAGTTGTCAGTAAATTAAAAAATGTTCAAGTCAGAAAAGTTAGTCTTTTATTCAATTAAAAAAAATAAAGGTTCTTTCTAAAGTTAAATAGAAAACTCCCACCCACAAGTTAAATTTTAAGAACTATTACCTCACCAATTCAATTTTCTTTGTATGCTGGAACCATTATGCAGAGAACTGAGATCAATATATCTGTGTTCAATTGTTAAGTATGGCAAGAAGTTCATTGGCATACATTAGTTTCTATGTAGGACTTTTACTTTTGAAATTCTACAGAAATTAGTACTACATTTATACCAACCTGTTTTGGGTTTAGATTTTCTTCCCTCTTCTGAAACTGGCTGAACTACATTGTTCTTGGTAGTTTCTAATCCTTTATTTTCCGACTAAAAGAGAGAAAAATAACAAAAATATTTTTTCATATTTTATATGTTCCTGAAAAGAGCAAAAAATAAAAATAACTGTATGTGAATATTGGTATATTATCTGACATATATGGGAAGGGGGAGCATCAGGAAAGATGTACTAGAGAGAGAGTTTTGAGTAGAGGTAACAAGACTGATTAAAAAAGCAATTGCTGTCATCAAGTGGATGAAACAAAGATCCTGAACTAGAATGACAATAGTATGAAAAGGAGGGAGTATTTCAAAGCAGAATCGACAGAATTTGTCAAGGACAAAAGATGGGAATAAGTCAAAGATGGCTGGCTTCAAACTTCTTATAAAGAGGCCACTCTTTAAACAAACCAATTTTAAAGTTTTCATTAAAAATGTATTACACATTTCATTCAGAGAGTAAATGAACACATTTAGAATAGCTGAGGATAACATAATGACATCCTAAAACTATTTATCCCTATATTTGGAAGCCTCAAAGTTGAGGTGGTTCTTCATTTCCTTTATGTGGTTCTTTCAGTTTTCTGTCATTTAAATTGCTTCTTTCAACCAGTGATGTCTTCTCTCCTTACATATGATTGTAAGGGAATTAAATCACTAATGCTGTTAAATTCTTCAGTGCTCTTTTCAAGGATATTCAAAGTGAGGTGTAGAGGTTCACAACTTCTAAACAGCTGTCAATCCCAGATAGCTGATGCTGGTTGGGTACATATGGTGTAACAAACACACTAATTCCAGTAATTCCCTGATATTCATTGTAAAATAAAGCAGTATAAGTTCCAGGGTTCAGAAACAATAATGCCATGATATAACACTTATACCTTTCCAAAAATTTACATTAAAATATTTCTTAGTTAGCATTCACAATAAATAAAGCAATAATACCATTATTTTTATACTTCCTAAAATAGGTCTTTTCCAAGGATACCACTAAAACTCATGAGAACCAGGATGACAAATAGGTTTCAGCTCCCATGCAGACTCTTATTTATTAATAGGAGCCACTTAGATTCCTATACTGAGGAGTATATTGATTTATTAGGAAAGAGTATTATAATCCATGTCACATAATATCTGTCATGAGCAAGGGAATAGCAGTTGATGTGTCATTGTTCTTGGTAGTTTCTAATCTTGGGTAATTTGGAGCTGAAAGAATTTATGAACTTTGAATCAGAATTATACATCACTTTGGATGATTTATGTTAAGGGTTGGCAGACTTTTTCTATAAAGGCCAGTTAGTAAATGTAAGTATATATATATAAATGTGTTCTCAGTCTTAACTACTCAACTCTGTAATTTTTGTGCAAAATTAGCCGTAGACAGTACATGAAAGAACAAGTGTGGCTGAGTTCCAATAAACTTTACAAAAGCAGGCAGCATGCCTAAATTTGTCATGTGGACCATAGTTTGCCTAGATTTACGTTATAAGATTCTATGGACCATTTCAGCACTGTTTCAGTAAATATGATATTATTAAATGTTAGACCGTAAGTTGAATGAACCTATGTCTTGCATTTATTTAGTGATGTGATAAAGTGGTTTTTGTATACAGTATGTCATTCTTTATTCTTGGATCTCTTCCCTATTCCGAAAACCAATACCTTAAATACAGTTAAACAGCAAAATGCATATTGCTCCAAACTATACAGAAAAATTAAATTTGAATTCAAGATTAACAGTTTCAAGTAGTTTAATCAAATGATTTCTCAGCACTGTTAGGGCTGATTTCATACTAATGGTTAATGGCACTGATAGTAAAGTGCCAGTAAAACTGGGTAATGATTCACCCTATAACCCAGAGCTAACTCTTCATCTGGAATTTTACTATCTTGATCACACATATTAGGTAATATAAAATGCTTTGTAACTGGGAGAGGTATTGCTCTATGCTTACTAAGACTTTTTAAAAATTCTTATAGCTATGGGTCCTGAGCAACATGAATTAAAACTTACTTTTGTATTATTGATGTAATCTGTGGGATTCATCTGCACAGAACTAGTGAAAAGCTGAAAGACCAAACAAGAAAGATGATAAGTTTTAAAAAATATTAAAAAGCTAACTGTATTCAAAATTTTTATACAGCCATGTTGGGTGAAGAGATGTAGTTCCTGCACTTGGAAGCTCCCATAGAGTAAAATAAATTGGGAAGAGAAAAGCAGAAAGAAAAACAGAGCAAGCTACAAGGCCCTGAATTAGACCCTGTAAAGAATCCTATCCTATATAATAAAAGGCTAACATGCAAATCAACTGAACGGTGGAACGACTGGTCACTATGATACGCACTGACCAGCCAGGGGGCAGGCATTCAATGCAGGAGCTGCCCTCTGGTGGTCAGTGCGCTCCCAGAGGGGGAGCACTGCTTAGCCAGAGCTGGGCTCCACGGCAACATTAAGGATATTCCCCGAGGGCTCCTGGACTGTGAAAGGGCACAGGCCAGGCTAAGAAACCACTCCTTCTCAGTGCACAAATTTCATGCACCAGGCCTCTAGTTTCTCTATAAAACTATAATGTAAAAACTTGAGACAAATGGTGGTTTTCCACAGCTCCATTCTCCTTCATTTCATTTTTCTTCTCTCTAAATGCCTCCTCGGGCCTTAAGTGCTAATCAAGACTGAGTTCATCGCCCTGACACTGTCTTCAATGACTATTTGCTAATCATGTAACACATTTATGGAATCTGTTCTATGATAGTGGCTCCTAGATTACAAATGGCATATCTCCTTGCTGATTCTTTTCACCTTACTTAGCAAGGGAAGCTACAAATGCTAAAATCACTGCTTACTGTACTCCTCAGGCCAGCCAGTTTACAGACATAATTTTTGTTTAAACCATGTCAAAGTCATTTATTTCATAGGGATTTATTGACCATATAATAACATCATAAAGAATATAAAATGAATACACTATCCCTGCTCTTCAGGAGCTTACAATCTAAAAGACAAGAACAGAAGCAAATAGGAACATATGATCATATACAATCCATCTACACTAATAAAAGAGAAACAAAGATGCAAATTGTACCTTCATGACACCCACCAGCCAATCAGGAGTATACAAATTAACCCAACAAAGATGAAGGGTTAATTTGCATATGTAGGTGCCAAGTAGCCAGGGGCGGGATGCTTGCATCATTGCCATGGTGACAATGCAGGCATTCCACACCACCCCAGCAGGTCTGGGCCTCTGGGCCTCTGGGCAGCGTGGGAAGATGGAAAGGCGGCTCTGGCCAGAGCGAAGGTGGTATGAGCAGCCAGGGGAAGGAAGACTCATTCTTGCACGAATCTTTGTCTATTGGGCCTCTAGTATTATAATAATAATGGATGGTGGAACTTAAAAGTATTAAGGAGTCAAGAGAAGGAAAGAAAAAAAAAAAACACACAGACATACACATACATACACAGAATAAACAAAAGGTCTGGATAAAGCTATGCAACATTATCAGTCCTAGGGGAATGATTAATGACTTGGAAAGGAAGGAAGAAGAGAGGAATACATTATAACATTAGCAACAACCAAGAAGATGACCAGTCCAAATAACACACAAGTTCTAAGTTGAATGGTAAGTTATGTACGTAAGGTTCAAAAAGTAAAGCAAGGCCAGTCAGGGAACAAGACCACATTCTCTCTGCAGTAAGAAGTGGACAGAGCAGTGAAATTTGGCAATTTCAGCATTTCCAGAGAACACACCAAACGGTTCACAGGATACAATGAAATGCAGAGGCCACAGGCAGGTAGGTTCCTCCTCTATCCTGTATCGATACTGATTCCTCTCAAAGTTCCACATTCATGGCAGACCTAACGATATTCCAGCTCCTTTTCTTTCATTAACTTGATTACCTACTGATCTTTGAAGAGGAAGAAACTCGGTTCTTTAAGAGTAGATAGCTATAGGAGACTGCCAGTCTCTGCAGTTAAGCTTAAGAGGCCTCACCAGATTTTGTCCCTAATGGGGGTGGCATCTAAAGAGGCCCAACAGTGAAAGATCCCCACTCATTCTTTGTCCCACTCCTCCTACACATCTTGACTCAGGATTGCCTTCATGTATTCCCAGCAAGATGCATGGTCTGAACTAAAAAAAAGTAGATCACAGGAGGAGCTGACATAGTTGGGTTGAATTCTATGGCCAGGCCTCTTTTGCCGACTCGTGGGATCACTTATAACTGAACTTTGCAGAGAAAACCCATGAACTCTTCAGCATACTTATTTGTGCCCTTATTATCTTTGCCGTCTCAGAGAACAAGGCAATCTATACACGGATCTTTTATTTATAACAATAGAGCACAATTCAAGGATGAGATAATTAAGGTCTTGTTAAAAGAGCCAATATTAGAAACAAAAAGTAGGGATGCTTGTGAATGTTATTTTGGAACATACTCAGGACTTGGTGAATGATGAGATAAAGATCAGGAAGCCAAGACGCCTCTGTGATTACTATCCTGGTGAGTGAAGTGAAGTCTGGTACCACTACAGAAAATTAAAAAGCTAAAAAGCGTTTCTAGTTTACAGAATAAAGAAAAATTTGGTGTCAAACAGAATCTAAGGCAAGATCTGATGACTGTTAAAGGCATGGACTTAGAATTCAAGCAAGTTTACTTTAAAAAGTATTAAGAGCCCTAACCAATTTGTCTCAGAGCATAGAGCATCGGCCTGCAGACTGAAGGGTCCCAGGTTTGATTACAGTAAAGGGCATGTACCTTGGTTGCAGGCACATCCCCAGTGGGAGGTGTGCAAGAGGCAGCTGACCGATGTTTCTCTCTCATTGATGTTTTTAACTCTCTATTCCTCTCTGTAAAAAATCAATAAAATATATTTAGAAAAAAAAGTATTAAGAGCTGAAGATATATACATTTGAGAGCAATTCTACAAGCATAAATCACTTGAGAGAGGAAGGACAGAAAAAGAAAGAGAAAATAAAAGAGGATAAAAGATAAAAGACTGAGTACCTTGGGGAAGACCCAACTAGAAGTAGAAAACAGCAAGAAAAAGAAAAGTTTTTGAGGAAATGGAGAATGCTTAGGATGACAGGAGATAACAAAGGTCCCAGGGCTTCTAAAATCAACAGAACAAGTTCTGTTTCAGAAAATCTATAGTGTAAATAATAATGCTGCTAATTACTTATAATTCTTATAACAGCCCTTCTGGGCATTAGCTACATTTTATAGATAGGGAAACTTGGAAAGAGAGCTTAATAACGGGAGGCAAATGTAGAACCCAAATATGATTCAAAACGGAAGTTCTTCCACTAGCCCAGAGACCTTAATTGGGGTGAAGAGGGAGGAGGGCAGGAAATCACAGCCTACTTACTATGGATAAACCAAGGCAGCACAAGCTTAGAGTCAGTAAGAAGACAATACAGGGTTTCAAATGAAATATAGAGTAAAAAAGAAGTAACACATATAGCCACTCATTTCTAAATGAGTGAAAGGATTAGAAAAGCAGAATGGTAAATGAGCAGAAAAACATATCAAAATGCTTTTTAAGTTCATAGAGTGGTAGTGGGGACTGAAGCAGAAGAACGTTAGGACACACAATATACAAACATAAAAATATAGCTAGTATAATACATCTGAATGGAAAACGTTCCCAAAGTTAATAAGTGCCAAATGCTGTTTCCTGGCCACATATCTCTGTTAGTAACTTCCACCCATTTCTATTCAATCACAGTTTATTCTAAAGAAAACCATAATACAGCAACAAGTCCAGACAAGACTTAATAGTACTGTTGAACAGAGTTGATATGTTGTTACAGGGGGTTTAACTAAACTGCTATTTACAGATGGGTAGTGATTACCTTCTTTCATTGTCTCGAACCCATCTGTTCAATCTTTCTGATAAACAAAACCATTCATTTTTTTAAAAATGCAAAAACAAGTGTAGAATACAAGAAATTGATATACTGATTTATAAATAACATACACAGACACACAAACTACCAGTACAGCTAAGATTATTCAAAGTACCTACATCAACCAGGAGATCTGGGTCTATGCTAAACTGTCTTCCAGACAGCATGGCTTGAAAGTCCTCTAAACTGCAATCAATACTGTCAAGATAATCCAACAGCTCAACCCTAAGGAAAAAGATTTAAAAAAAAGAAAAAAAAAAGAAATCAATTAGATTTTCCCGTTTTTATGTTTAAATTACATTGCAATCTAGCAAGGCAAAACATTTCCAGCAACTTTGGAATCCTTACCAATTCTTATCTTAGAAGTCCTAATTCCGTATTTGGGATTCCTAAAAAGTTGATTAACTAAGAACTCACAGCACTTTTACATAAAACTTTAGTGTTTACAGAAAAAAGGGTTTTATAAAAAGTCTGATTTCTTTCTTTCCTCTATATTATAAATTATTAAATGTTTAACCTCTTATTACTGGTCACTGCTATTAATTTTTATGTTTTTTAATGCTAAAAATAAGTCCCTTAAAATAGATATGTTATTCCCTCACCCTGATATAAACACAAATACAATCACATATATTTTATGGACATTCAAAACAAATATTTCATTAAGAAAATCTGAGGAACTGCCAAGAAAATCCCAAGACTGCTCTTGAAATGATTAATTCCTTCTCAAAACAGCATTTGTGGAGCTCAGCCCTGACCAAAACACAAAAAGGTACACTCCATGGGTTCATAATGTGAAAGGAAGGTCAAAGAGAAATAGAAAATATGAAGTAAACAAAGAAAGAAAATAAATTTAGACAACATCTAAGTGAACACTCACTTTCCCAAAAGATTGATGTTATCATTTAAAATAGAATCCATCATGGTAACAGGATCATCTGCAGTCAGGCTGGAGGAGCCATTTAGCTGGATCGCACTAGACATGAGAGGGCTAGTGCCATCACTGCCTGAACTTAGGGATTCTCTGGTTGGCTCATTCTGATCTCCACTCTGAATGACTGGTGCATATTCATCTTCATTGTCATCTTCAACAATGACAATATCAGGGTACTGGCTACAGCTATATCAGCAATAGGAGAAAGAACCAATTACAGAACAATTCAATAAATTAATTCTAACCATTCATTTTTCTTGGAAATTCTCTCCCCAGACCACATATCAAAAGGCTTAAATTTCTTGGGGAAGTATGTTGATCACAAATATTGCTAGTTCATATGATGTAAGAGCACGAAGAATCAATTAAAGCTGTTTAGCTACAAAATTAAAAAATCAGAATTCTCCTTAGTTTTTTTGTTGAGTCTTTTTGCTTGGGGTGAGGTGGGGAGGGATATCTGGTTGAATAATTTGGCTTAATTTTTCAGTTTAATAACCCAAACACGAGTCAGATTTAGTTCATCAAAGAATGAAGTGGTTTTGAATTTAGCTCTTTGGTAAGAAAAGTAACTATTTTCATCAATGTTATTTCACAATCTCCTTACTTGGAGGGATCAGATATAATATCTTCATTAGTTTCTGGAATAACAGGAATATTTTCTTCATCTGCATTATCATCAGTAACATCATAAATAATGATGTCATCTGAAATCCGCTCCCTTGGTTTTAAACCTTCAGTCCTACTGTGTGGAACCTAATCAGGAAGAAAAAAACACATAAAAAAATGAAATTATATTAACTTCAAAACATTATTTAAAAATGCTAATTGAGAACCTACTATTTACTAAATGTTGATAATAGTAAGCAAAAAGATATATTCTCTGCACT
The DNA here is from genome assembly GCA_011751065.1 of Lasiurus cinereus. NCBI lineage: Eukaryota > Metazoa > Chordata > Mammalia > Chiroptera > Vespertilionidae > Lasiurus > Lasiurus cinereus. Next base: position 3,628,914 of record JAAGEH010000018.1, on the reverse strand, counting down.
TCTTAGACTTATACACTAATTACTATTAGTAGTGCAGAGGTATAAGGTATATTCTCTGCATTCTATTTAACTGTTTTTTTTAAAAGGACCTTCAAGATGGCATGCCTCAGAATGCTTATATAAGAAAGAGCTTCAAATTTTGAAGTATTTTTTTATACTCAAAAGTTAAAAAGTCAGGATTTCACCAGAAAATTTTCAAGCATAAAACAGAAGGACACTGTGCTGACGAGTTGTATTTCAACTCAAGATATTGTGTTTGATACATATTTTATTCTTACTCATTAAATGGTTTTAAAATAAAAAAACAAAAACAAAAAAACCTGAACTATTCCACAGTTAAATAACAGCCTGGCATTTTAGTAATGATTATTTTTAAAAATAAGCTACAGTCAAACCATAGGTATATTAACAAAGAAGCATCCAATTCTTTAAAGCAAACTGAAATCATTATAATGAAAAAAATCTATCATTTTTAACACTAGAAAGTATAGAGGCAAAAGATATAAAATCTTTAAAAATATATAAATCTAGTTAAAATAAAAATTTCATACAATCTTCAATCCTAAAAACAAAGTATCAAGTATTCTTGATCAGAAACAGTAGTGGGAAGAGGAACCAGATGTTAGGTTAACTCTGATTTTCCTGAGAACAAAAATCTTGAAACTGTAATGATAAATGTCTAACAGTATTTAAAATTCTAAGATTTGAAAGTAACAATGATAATCAGATACTAAAGAAGTCTGGACCCTGGACTGCACTAATTTTCCACTGAATGTAAGTTTGACAAATTATCCAGAGAGCCTATGCAAAAATAAAGGTAAGCAAAAATATTTTTTTTAAGAATATGTTTTTATTGATTTTGAGAGAGGAAAGGAGGAGTGAAAACAGCATTGATGGGTTGCCTCCCGAATGCCTCCCTCTGGGGGGGGCCTGCAATCCAGGCATCAGGGAACTGAACCAGTGAATTCTTGGTGCATGGGCCAGTGCTCAATCCACTGAGGCATGCTGGTCAGGAAACAAAAGTACTCTTTAAACTTGCTATAGTAAAAAAGTTTAGTTTATGAACATTTATGATAAAAGTTGGAAATAACTTTAACCAATGGATGAAGGCGTAATTCATTATCATAATATTCAATTAATATATATTAATTGAGATGAAATAATTCTTGATTTAATAAATCTCAAAAGCAAGACCAAGTGAAAAAAGCCATTAGGCAAAATGATATGTAGAAAATGGTATCATTTGTATGAAGTTTAGATATCCTATCTGAGTAATATGCAAATTGACTGTACCTTCGCTACGCCCACCACCCAATCAGAGCGAGTATGCAAATTAACCCAAGTAAGATGGCTAAGGCCACAGAGAGAGTAGGAGGGAGGTTTGGGTTGCCCCTGGTGATGGAGGGGCAAGCTTTTCACAAACCCTGGCCAGCCCAGACCTCCCCTTAAGGCAATAAAGTTTCAATGGCTGTGTGAGCAGAAGGCTTAGCTGCGCTCCAGGCTACAAAGTTTCGATTTTAGAAGATAAATAAATCCCAGATATTAGGGCCTCCACTTGGGTCGCTGGGCAGTGTGGCCAGCCTGCAACCCACCACAGGCCCCTCACCCAGGCCAGTCGATGCCCCAAGGGAACACTCATCCTGATCCAGGACATCCTTCAGGCAAATCAGCTAACTCCTACCCGTGCAACAGGCCTCTATCCTATCTAATAAAAGAGTAATATGCAGATTGATCAATACACAAGATGACTGCCACCATGCGGTCAAAAGATCCTGCCCCCATGTGGACACAGGTTGGCCACCAGAAGATGGCCAGCAGGATGGCAATTGGTAGGGAGCAGGCCTGCAAGGGAGGGCAGTTGGGGGTGATCAAGCCTGCAGGGAAGGGCAGTTAGGGGTGACCAGGTCGGCAGAGGAGGGAAGTTGAGGGTGACTAGGCCTGTAGGAGAAGTTAGGCATCAATCAGGCTGGCAGGGAAGTGGTTAGGGAGTGATCATGTTGGCCGGCAGAAGCAGTTCCAGCAGAAGCGATTAGGGGCAATCAGGAAGGCAGGCAGGCGAGTAGTTGGGAGCCAGCAGTCCTAGATGTGAGAGGGATCCCAGATTGGAGAGTGCAGACTGGGCTGAGGGACACCAGCCCCTCGTGCACGAATTTTGTGCACCGGGCCTCTAATCCTATATAATAAAAAGCTAATATGCAAATAGACCAAATGGCAGAACTGATTGCTATGATGTGCTCTGACCACCAGGGAGCATGTGTGGAACATGGCAGGTGTTGGCTGTGGTGCGATGTTGGAGCAAGTGAGCAGGGGCGCCAGACCAAGGCGGGGTACCAGTCACTGTCATCAGGGGCAAAGCTCTGGAAGTTACTGAAAATTCTTTGCTCCCGCGTTTTGTGGTCCTATCTGGTGCTCACACCTGCTGCCAGCGCTGGCCCTACTTGCACCCACTGCCAGTGCCAGCCTTGCTCACACCTGCAACTGGTGCTAGAGCCAGGGCCACCACTTGCAACCACTGCCAGTGCCCAGTGCCAGTCCTGCGCCATTAGTGGGTGCAAGCAGAAGCTGCCGGCTCTGATTGCTGCTGAGGACTTCTCCACCTCCCCTCTGAGGGACGACTGGGGCAGCAGCTGCCGCTCACACCTGCTCTGGCACTGTCAGCGGGTGCAAGCAGGGCCAAGGCGTAGGAGTGGTGGCAGTGGGAGTGAGGCTGCTGGCAGACAGGGGACCAGGGGCCATGATGTGAGGAGCTGGGTGAGGCAGTGGAGGATGGGCTGAGACCTGCCCCTGGGCATACCGCAGTCTCATGGCTGAAATTCGTGCACTGGGCCCTTAGTATATAAATAACAACAAATATTATTCCTGTACTCATACATATATAATGACTATGGAAATAATAAGTACTAATTCAAAACAGTGATTATCTCTAGGTGATGGGAAACTGGACAGGGGAAGAGAAGCAAACTTGGGAACAGACAACTGAGACAACTATATTTATAATGATTTAGTTCCTAAAATAATCTAATGCAAACAATGAAAAAAGTAATGATTTAATAAAGCTGGAGGATGAGCACTTAGATTATTACTCAGTAAACTTCTATGAATGCATGAAATATTACTATTAGTTAAAAATTAGTTGAGACAATAAATAAAAAAGTTAACAAAAAAATTACTTTATGATGGTGATTATCAGCTGGTTCTTTGACTATGTGCTGAAATAGATTCTTCTTTTGGGCTCCATTAGTGTTCAGAAGCAGAGGCCTGAAAATCAAAAGATATCTATGAAATTCACTGAAGCAAACATACAAGGAATATAAACTACTTCTACTACAAATACACTCATAGTAATAATGAATAGTAAGAATAAAATAAATTTTAGTAAGGATACAAAAGAAACTAGTAAAAATAACTATATCTTAGAAATAGAAACTAGGGGGTCAGTGTGCTGAAAACTTATTTCTTTATTCATTTTTACTTTTTGCTATAATAAATGTAATCAACTACTCTCTCCAGATATATTTCATTGCTCATTGAAGTATGTAATTATTTTTTAAAAATATTTCTTTGGTTTTTAATTTTATTTTGTTTAAAGTATTACAAATAGTACATGTCTTTTTCCCCCCTTGACCTTTCCCCTGCCTCCCCTACCTCCCAGCACATTCCCCCCTCCACCCCCAATGTCTTGTGTCCATTGGTTATCCTTATATGCATGCATACAAGTCATTTGGGTTAATCTCTTATTCCCCCACTCCACCCCGCCAACCCTCCCCTGCCTTCCCGCTGTAGTTTGATAGTCTGTTCAATACTTCTTTGCCTCTGTATCTGTTCTCTATAGTCCATAAATGAGTGAGACAATGATATTTATCTTTTACTGACTGGCTTATTTTGCTTAGCATAATGCTCTCCAGTTAGTTCCATCCATGCTGTGAAAATGGTAAGAATTCTTTTTTTTTAGCAGTATAGTATTCCATTGTGTAGATGTACCAGTTTTCTAATCCACTCATCAGCTGGTGGGCACTTAGGTTATTTCCAAATCTTAGCTATTGTAAGTTGTGCTGCTATGAACATAGGGGTGCATATATCCTTTCTGATTGGTGTTTCTGTTTTCTTGAGATATATTCTTAGAAGTGGGATTACTGGGTCGAATGGGAGTTCCATTTTTAATTTTTTTAGGAAATGCCATACTATTCTCTACAGTGGCTGTACCAATCTGCATTCCCATCAGCAGTGCGGGAGGGTTCCTTTTTCTCTGCATCCTCTCCAGCACTTGTCATTTGTTGACTTGTTAATAGCCATTCTGGCAGGTGTGAGATGGTACGGCTTTAGTTTGATTTGCATCTCGGGTGATTAGTGATTTTGAGCATGTTTTCTTATCTCTCTTGGCTTTCTCTATGTCCTCTTTCCCTATTTAGGTCCTCTGCCTATTTTTTGATTGGATTGTTTAGCTTTCTTTTGTTAAGTTATATGAGTTTCCGGTAAATGGAGATTAAACCCTTATAGGAGATAACATTGGCAAATATGTTCTCCCGTGCAGTGGGCTTTCTTGTTGTTTTGTTGATGGTTTCTTTTGATATGCAGAAGTTTTTTATTTTGATGCAGTCACATTTGTTTATTTTCTCCTTAGTTTCCATTCCCTAGGACAGTGGTCGGCAAACTCATTGGTCAACAGAGCAGCAAACTGTGGCTCGCAAGCTGTAGTTTGCCGACCACTGATTTAGGCTATCTTCATTTTTCAGAAACACATGAGCAGGATGACAGCACGAGGAAGTAACATACTCTTGAAATGTGAGTGTAATTTAACGAGGGAGGACTGTTCATCCAGGAAAACAGGCGTACACTCAGCAAATGTAGGCCATTCATGGTTAAATACTAAAGTTTTTGGTTGTTCATGTGTAGGTCAAAATGTTTTATCATAAAATCTTACCTTTTACGTTTTAAACTCACAAGCTGGTTATTCTGAACCAATGTAACAATAAACTGGACAATCTAAAAGAAAAATATAAATATAAATGTTTTCCACCATAAGACTCCTAGTTCTTTAGTCCACATTACACGTCTTACAAAATCAATTCAAATATTGCATGCCTTTATTCCAAGTCACATAATTTCTCCTATATTAGTAATTTGAAATTTGGATGCATCTTAAAATTGGTATAGAAGCATAACCAGTGATAAAGATGCTACTACCTAGGATAGAGATGCCTAACATACCCATCCATTTACATATCCAATATTCAGTCTAGTTGTTTTGGTGATACTTACAAGCATGCCTGAATACAGATCCCAACTTTTAAAATTCTTTTCAAGAATATTATGATGAAAAAAATCAAACAAAAACAACTGGTGTTAGACAGGCAACATTTTTCTTATACCAGGTAATATAATTAGAGGTTAAAAAAAATTAACTCTCTGCCACTAAATTGCTTACTCAAAAGAAGAATAGATCATAAAATTTTCAAGTTAGAAAGTTTATTGGCTGATTCTAGAAAAATTGTTGAAACACTAAGTATCTATTAAAGCTTTGTGCTGACAATCAAGAGAAGCTGATTTAATCTTCAAACTGTGATTAAATTTAGAAAACTATTAGAGAAAGATATCCCACATTCCTTCATACTTTATGACTATTTCTTTTATTTTTTTTTAAATATATTTTATTGACTTTTTACAGAGAGGAAGGGAGATAGTTAGAAACATCGATTAGAGAGAGACATCCATCAGCTGCCTCCTCTACACTCCCCAATGGGGACGTGCCCGCAACCAAGGTACGTGCCCTTGACCGGAACCGAACCCAGAACCCTTCAGTCCGCAGTCTGAATCCCTATCCACTGAGCCAAACCGGTTTAAGCTATGAAAGTATTTCTTAATGGAGCAGAAGCACTGCACACAAATTCTTAGCCCAACTCTAGAATTGCTGAAATCTGAAATTCTGAGGAGGGGCTCAGCAATATGTGCATTTAGCAAGCCCTCCAGATAGTACTAATGTGAATGAGAACCATATATGATATGGTATGCCTTGAAATTAAACTGTAACTTCCTAAAGGAGCTAAAAAAGTGAATATCACATGGAGAATGAAAAACAGTATAGAGGCTATGAATAAAGAAAAAAGGGATTGGGGGACAATATGGACTCTGCAGAAGTTTCTTGTAAGCTCTGTGAAATGTAATTTCATGTTTAAAATAAAGAATTGTCAAATAGAAAAACCTATTGAATAGCTTTAATATTGTGTTCTCCCCCAAAGAAGTTACTAATAGGAAGCTATAGGGTTAAGTCTCAGACTGACCTGTTGGCAAAGCCACAAACAAGTCCCAGCTTAGAGGGCACAGCTTTCTTAGCATAATTAAACTTGACCTTATGACCCTCTCTAGATCTTCCCCTAACTAAAGGGTTGTGGGAGTTGCAGCAAGTGCTGCCAAAACAAGTGAAAGAGTAACACTGTAACTATGGTGACCACTACCTTGTTTACCTCTGACTGTAAAATAAAGGCTCAGCTTGCCCTCTGGATCTTTTCTCTGTGGCCTCAGCCAGGCACAGGAAGATCCACTTAGTCCCAGCTTATTCTCTCTTTTCTACAACCTTTGCCGCCCTCCCTCAGGCTTGATGAGCCCTTGGCTGTGCTGGCACGGTACACCTTACAAAGCAATATGAGCTTTTTCATGGAAAAGAAATATAAACATTTCATTTTATTTTTAATAATTTAATAAATTTATTGGGGTGACATTGACTAATAAAATTATATAGGTTTCAGGGGTACAATTTTATAATACATCAGCTGTATTACTATACTGGGTGTTCACCACCCCAAGTCAAGTTTCCTTCCACCACCATAGCTAACCCTCCTCTCTTCATATAGTTGTCTGTCTACAGAGGTTTGGTTTTTTTCCTTATTTTCTTTTTTCTTCTTTTCCTTAATCACTTCAAAATATAAACTTTTAAACTGAAGGAAGAGTCAGAAAACATTAGAATATATGAAAAGATTAGCCACTATATTGCTTACTCAAAAGAAAATGCTGAGAGCTGACAAAAATACATTTATGCTTAAAGATATCTTTGAAATTATTCAATTTAAAAATTCTAGAAACATTAGTAATTGAATTTGTAAGAACATGAGTCACTGGCTAAATTTCTTCTGCAATTTGTTCTACATCTCAGTTCTTTTTACATTTCTGCCATCCCACTGCACAAGTGGTACATGTTAGATGCCTCATCTTCTTTATAACCTGAAGATGAGGCATCTAACATAACCTGAAGATGAGGCATCTAACATATACCCCATCTGACTTCTGCACCTGACAAGTCACATACACTATTTTCAATAAAATCTAAAGCCAAGAGTAAATTGCAGAATTAAAAACCAATTCCAGGAATAGAGAAAAAATGATTTTATAAACTCCTTACACCCCAACAAAACACATAGATTCAAACTCAAATCTGAGCAGATAGAATGTTAGCTTTCATGAAAAACTGAAATATTATGTAAATATTTTACAAACTATTCTTGCCATTAGGGGGAAAATCAACAAATTACAGAATATTGTAAGTTAATATTTAAGCAAATATTGTTTTCTGAAAAATGAGGAACAGATTTTTAAAATAAAGTAACAGGTTAAGGTATATTATCATTTAAAATCAGGTAATCTTAACAGGACTTCATGTTGAAATTAGCTATGGAAAGTTTTGAAAATATATGTAACTTGGGACTCAGAATTGAATTTTACATTCAAACTTACATAATAATTAAAAAAAACAAAAAACTATTTTGACTATAGGCCAAAGGTTGCAACTACCATTCATGTCTTTTCTAAGCCTGTTCTGCTAGATTCAAATCCTGTCAGTCATAATGCTATTTTTAGCTAAAGACCTCTGAGCATGGACAAGCTGAAGTGCTCCCACTATGCCCCCCCTAAAGAAAACCCTGTTGTTTAAACTTAGAGTCCAATTTACTCATGAGCAAAAAATAGCTACCTTAATTACTTGTATGTTTCACCTCTTATTAACATATGAAAGATGATATGAATAGATTAAATCACAAGGAAACAATGAAACAAAGGGATTCTCAGTTCGTCCAGCAATTTTCAGCTCAAATACTAAAATATAGGATTTATTTTACAACATTAACTGCTTTTCTGCAAAGACTAATGATGATGTACATTCATAACTCATTTTTTTAACTCATAATTGGTCAACCAAATTTGAAAATACTGTTTATCTTCTGAACCTGTATCTATGCCTTTTAGAGTAAAAAATAGTAAAAAAAAAAAAAAGAACAAAGAGACCCCACATAATAAGGCTTTGTTTTTTTTATAGTAAAAACTGTGTAAGAAATTGGCAGTGTATTAATTATGCTTCTAAGAATAAAATATTTTAAAGTTGTTCTATCAGGCAAAAGGATCTTTATTAAAAGTTAATGACATATTCACAAATGAAAGAAATGAATGAAAGCAAAATACTGCATATAGAGTTCAAAACCATGGTTATAAGATTACTCAAGAATCTTCTGGAAACCTCTGAGAAATTTAGTGAGACCTTCAAGGATATGGAAAAGGACCAATCAGAAATTAAGCATACACTGACTGAAAATAAAGAATAATATACAGAGATTCAACAGCAGACTAGAGGATCCTGAGAATCAAGTCAAAGATTTGAAATAAAAAGAAGCAAAAAATGCCCACCAGGAAAAGAAAAAAGAATGCAAAAATATGAAGATAGTCTAAGAAGCCTCTGGGACAACTTCAAGCATAACATCCGAATTATGGGGGTGCCAGAAGAAGAGAACAAAGATACTGAAAACCTATTTGAAGAAATAATGACTGAAAACTTCCCCTACCTGGTGAAAAAAGTAGACTTACAAATCCAGGAAGCACAGAGAACTACAAACAAGAGAAAATCCAAAGAGGACCACACCAAGACACATCATAATTAAAATGCCAAGGGCAAAAGACAAAGAGAGAATCTTAAAAGCAGCAAAGAGAACAACAGTTAGTTAGTTACAAGGAAGTACCCATATGACTGTCAGCTGATTTCTCAACAGAAACTATGCAGGTCAGAGGGAATGGCAAGAAATATACAAAATGATGAAGAGCAAGAATCTACAACCAAGATTACTCAACCTACCAAAGCTATCATTTAGAATTGAAGGTCAGATAAGGAGCTTCACAGATAAGAAAAAGCTAAAGGAGTTCATCACCACCAAACCAGTTTTATAAGAAATGCTGAAGGGTATTCTCTAAGAGGAAGAAGAAAAAGGTAAAGATAAAGAAATTATGAACAATAAAGTGACAACAAATACATATCTATCAACAAGTGAAGCTAAAAATCAAATGAATAAAAAACCTGATGAACAGAACAAAATGATGAATGTAATAGAATCAGGGGCATGGAAAGGGAGCAAACTAACAATTCTCAGGGGGGAAGGGAATGTGTGAGGTGCGGGAAGAGAGCTTACACCTATGGATGAGGTAAGTGGGGAGGATGGGGAGAGAGGGGAAGGCCTAGAGTGGGGTGGGAACCGGGTGGAGGAGAGCTATGGGGGAAAAAAGAGGGACATCTGTAATAATCTAAACAATAAAGATTAAAAAAAAAAGTTAATGACATATTAACTGGGAGTAAGAAATTATTATATTTTTATTAAAAATAATATTAACACTTGGCCTGATTTGTTTGATTTCACAATTTTACTTCTAACTGTGCACCTAATATATAAGAAACTAAAATCAACCACGGACTATTCAATAAAGTATTCTTTGGGTCACAAATGGTGCTTATTAAAAAACGCAATTAAGATCATGAGGGAAAAAGCTTACCTTTCGAATAACTTGTTGCTGTTGTGCATGTTTTGCTCGTAATTCTGACACCTCCTTCCAAAGGGACTCATTCTCACTATGTTATCATTTATTTAAAAATAAAAAAATAAAAATTTGGTTAGAAAGTCAGAACCTAATATTAAGCATAACAGAGAATACCACAGATATAAAGAACTGGCTGATGGTTGTTGTTGTTTGGGGAGGAGGAGGGGCGGTTAAAGGCATGGGAATAACAAATTATTAAAACTTAAATATAAAGATTAAAAAAATACCAGAGAATTTAAGTAGTTATTATATATTTTTATGAGACTAGAAAATCTTTGATTCAATTAATTATATAGATGACAACTATCTTGACACAAATCTAGAATCATTCCTTCAAAACTATAGTAGCTTCTACTCATGACACTATACAGTATTCACAAAAACTTAAGGCCTATGCCTCCCATCCATAAAGTAAGAGGCAATTTATTCCCTGACAATCTGGTTCATTATTTCTTGGTTAAGCTAACCTTTCAACTATGGCTACCAAGTGAATTCAGTACTTGTACTTAGGAAACAATTCTTAAAAGGAAGTGATATTTACCTAGCACTTAATATGCTCCAGGCACTATGATAAGCATTTTACATGTACTAATTATTTAAACTTCTCTCAAATCCATCAGAAAGGGATTATCTCTATTTTATAAATTAGGATAATGAGACTCAGAGAATTGAGAAGACTTGCCCAAAATCACATATATAATTTGCTAAGGGTTAATGTTGAAGATTCTAAAACTGTCTTTCTTAAGATCTGACCCCAAAACAAGCATATGAAAGCACTAGAAAATATTTGTCTTTGAAAAGCATATTCGAATATATGACAAACCAATTAACTGGGCCAAGAGTAATACTTTCTTTTCCTTCATTCAACATTTATTGAAATTGCATTGCTATTAGTTAGTGCTGAGAAAACAAAAGATAATCCACCTATTACATGCTTAATATTCATTCTTTTGTTAATTTCTACAAAAGCCATCTTCCTCAATCCAAACTATTAAAAAAAACCTATATTTACAAATAGGGGGTATCGAAAATGAGACTTAATACTTACCAAAATAAAATACTGTACTTTTTCTGACTTGTGTCCTTTCCCCCCTATTTTTTATGTCCTACTTTTTCCTAAGAGATAGGTCACACAGAAAAGTATTTAAAAAGAAAGAATAGGTAGCACATGTAGTACTTTGTGTGCCCTCATGTGTGTGATCATATAAAAGCTAACCTACCCATGACTGGTGTGGCTCAGTTGGCTGAAGGTTGTCCTGTGAACCCATAAGATCACCAGATCCATTCCTGGTCAAGGCACATGCCCAGGTTGCAGGTTCAGTCTGAAGTTGCATGCAGGAGGTAACCAACTGATATCTCTTTCTTCTCTCTCTCTTCTCTTCTTCCCCTCCCCCCCTTCCTCTCTAAAATATTTTAAAAAAGAAAAGAAAAAAAGCTAACCTATGTAGAATCGTATTTCCTACACTAATTTAAAGATCTATTCTTTCATCAAATAAGGCATGTGTATAATATTGTTTTGAAAGCTCAGGTTTTTATATTCTTTTGACTACCATCATGAAGATACAATATTGGGGTAAAATCTATGGCTACACATTAAAAATAAAGGGAACCAATACTTACAGAAAAATGATCTTTGACCTTGGCTTCAACAACGTAAACTAAAAGAACTTAAAGCACTAACTTCCAATTCCCAACACACAACAAACATACCAACCCCATAATAGAATTATATTTGGAAATAATACTTTACCTTTTTAACTCAGAAAGCCTGGACTCAATCGTTTCTTGTTTTATTTGAACCTTCTGAGCACTACTTATAATTTTTGTTAAATCTTCCTGACGAATTTTATTTTCTTCTGGTTTTGAAGATGAAACCTTTCAAAAAGCAAATTTAGGATGTTAAAAAAATGCCATGACTGTAATTCAAAGCTTCTCTATTAAAGAGCATCTTATAGTGAGTTCAGGAAGTAATCCAGTTCCAGAGAGATTGGGATAAGATTCTAGGGAAAGAATATACTTCATAGCTCAGAGAGAGGATAAGGAATAACCAGTCTTTTTTTTTTTTTTTTAATGTGGGTAGGTTTCCAGTTTCCACAAGCAGGTACACCTTAAGTGCTTTTTCCCCTCCCCCTTTCATTTCATTCTGTCAAACTCCCTGTAATTTCCCCAAGCCTCTTTATTACATTCCATGTCTAATTAAATTTATGCAGTAATAGCTTCTTGTGAGGCCATTTTCTTTCATGGCCCACTGCCCTTTTACCTCTCTACCCTCCTACCCCCATTTTCTGGATTTGGTAAGGTATTTTATTTCAGTAAAAAATTCATTAAAAAAAATGTACTGTTTGCCGAAACTGGTTTGGGTCAGTGGATAGAGCATCGGCCTGAGGACTAAAAGGTCACAGGTTCGATTCCAGTCAAGGACATATACCTTGCTTGGGGGCACATTCCCACTAGGGGGTGTGCAGGAGGCAGCTGATCAATGTTTCTCTCATTGATGTTTCTAACTCTCTATCCCTCTCCCTTCCTCTCTGTAAAAAATCAATAAAATATATATATTTTAAAATGTGCTGTTAAATGCCTACTATTCTGGGCATTCAAATTCAGCAGTGAACTACATAAAAACCCTCCACAGAGTTTACATTCTAGTAGGAGTTTACATTTTTTTAAGCTAAATTACAAGGAGTGAGCTATCCCAATATGAATGACTCCTCATCCTCAGTCAGCATGGAAACATTTTCCTTCCCTTTAAAGGTGTTTGAGCACTCAGTATAATTCAGCACTGGGGACAAAATAGGGGGGAATAATTAAAACTTTATTAGTCTAAGTCATCCTACAAAAAACACCAGTGTAGTTTTATACATTCTGAATTTCAACACTGATATAAGTTTCAGCCAAGTGTATGACATGGTAACGCCCTAATTAAATCATGTTAACAATACCCTACCTTCCTTTTAATGTTCTCCAACAAGTCATCCTGGCCTTGTTTGAAGTAAGGATGCTGAAATTCAACAGGACCATCTCGTTCCTGCTTTACAATTCCAGAGTCAATATGTACTACTTTTCGGAAACCATCTGAAAAAGATTCAAAATTCAGATGACTAAAACAGAGAAGTCAAAATTTAATAGTGCTTCTATGCAGTATTTCCTCTTTATCATTCTAATGGGAAAAAACTGCTTAATCAGTGGCTGATGACTCCAAATAAACTGTTGGCCATACTCACACATATTCAGTTGCCTCACAAAGCTTGCCATGTTATTGTGCTTGAAGTATTTGGGAAGTATTTCTTTTGCAAACCTTTGTTCATCCAAAACCAGAAAACTTTGACCATTCTGAAAAAATAAAAAAGTCAAATAGTTAAGGTCTTCTGACATGAGATTGTATATAAGAACCCCCAAACCAGGCAATTCTTTTATAACTTCAGACCAACAATTTATAACTATCAATGGCAACAGAAACAGACTCCAATTAAGTGCCAAGCTGAAATTAAGCTTTTGATGCCAGCTGGTGTGGCTCAGTGGTTTAGCATAGACCTATGAACCAGGAGATCACGGTTTGATTCCTGGTCAGGATATATGCCCAAGTTGTAGGCTCAATTCCCAGTGTGAGGTGTGTGCAGGACACAGCCGATCAGTGATTCTCATTATCGATGCTTCTATTTCTCCCTCTCCCTTCCTCTATGAAAATAAAAAACAAGTAAAAAAAAAAGCTCACGACTACGTCTCAAATCAAAACCTGCATCATGCTCTATAGTGAAATATTAGAAATATTCCTATTAAATCATAAACAAGAAAAATACAATATATACATAGCATCCTTATTTAATATTGTTTTAAACACAACAAAATTAGATAAAAATAAGATAAAATTTGAAAAAAGTACTATCATTTTTGTAAGCATAAATGTATCTTTGTACCAACTGAAATACTATATGAGACTTTAATAAAGTACCTGGTTACTAATTAATACTTAAATTCACTAGTGTTCTTTCATACCAAAAAATAAACTTGAAACTTACTAGAATACAATAATCAAAACAGCATGGTACTTAGCACACAGACAGACGGATAGGATAGGATAGAGAGCCCAGAAATAAATTCTCGCATATACAGTCAAAGGATTTTTATAAGGGTGTCAAGACCATTTAATGAGGAAAGGACAGTCTTTTTAACAAATGATGTTGGGGAAACTGAGCACTAACATGCAAAAGAATGAATTCTGAACTCTTATCTTAACATCATATACAAAAGTTAACTCAAGTGGATGAAAGACCTACATTTATAAAAATTTTAGAAGAAACCATAAAGAAAGGCTTCATGACACTGGTTTGACAGTGATTTCTTGGATAACACCAAATCACTGGCAACAAAAGCAAAAAGAAATAAATGGAGCTACCTCAGAATAAACACTTTGTGTAAAAAACACTATCAAGAGTGTGGAAAGAAAACCCACAGAATCAGAGATAATATTTGGAAATTATGTATCTTACAAGGAGTTAATATCCCCAATATAAAAAGAAACCTGACAATTCAACAACAGCAAAAACAACCAACCTCATTAGAAATGGGCAAAGGACTTGAATAGATATTTTTCCAAAGAATATATACAAATGGTAATAAAAACATGAAAAGATGTCTAACATCATTAATGATTAAGTAAATGAAAACCAACACCACAATATACTACTTCATAGTCATTAGAATGACTATTATTAAAACACATGAGAGGGCACATAAAGTAAGTGTTGGTAAGGATTTAGAGAAATTGGAATGCCTGTGCATTGTTGGTGAAAACGAAATTAGAGCAGTCAATGTGGACATCAGTAGGGTGGTTCCTCAAAAATTAAACACAGAATTAGCCATGCAATTCCCTTTCTATGTATATACCCAAAAGAGTTGAGATCAGATATTTTATTCATAGCTGCATTATTTACAGTAAACAAAAAGTGGAAGCAATCCAAATGTCCATTGGCATGTAAATGGATAAAGAAAATGTGGTGTGTGTGTGTGTGTGTGTGTGTGTACACACACATATATATAAAATTTAGCCTTAAAGAGGAAGAAAACTGAGACATGCTACAACGTAGATAAACCTTGAAGACATTATGCTAAGTAAAATAAACTAGCCACAAAGGGACAAATAATGTATGATTCCACTTAAATGAGTTAAGAATAGTCAAATTAATAAACACAGTAGTTAGTAAGCTAGGAGAAAGGAGGGTTGAAAGTTACTGTCTATTGAGTATGAAGTTTTAGTTTGGGAAGATGAAAAACATTCTGGACATGGATGGTAGTGATGGTTGCATAACAACATGAATATACTTAATGGCACTGAATATAACAATATGAATATACTTAATGACACATACCTAAAAATGGTTAAAATGGTAAGCCCCGGCCAGGTGGCTCGGTTGTTGGAGCATGGTCCCATATACTAAAAGGTTACAGGTTCAATTCCTGATCAACGTATGTATACCTAGGTTGTGGGTGTGATCCCTGAATGAGGTGTGTATGGGAAACAACTGGCAACCAATTGATGTTTCTCTCACATGGATGACTGTCTGTCTGTCTCTCTCTCCCCCTCAAAAATCAATAAAAAGATATCCTTTGATAAGGATTAAAAAAATGATTAAGATGGTTAATTTTTGTTATGTATATTTTATCACAGCCACAATTAAAACTTAAATGGAATAAAATATTCTAATAATAGAAAAGTATCTAAAAATAAAATTAAAAAATATACAAGTCCTTTCAGAAAATATTAAACTACCGAGGAACGAATACACGGTTGCAAAATGGTTAAATCTGCCTAAACTAACCAATACATTAAATTCTCTCTCAGTTGAAAAAAAACACAAAAAGGATTTTTGAAGGCAAGGGGAAGAGCTGCTAACACAAGGAAATATTAAGTACTGAAGTTCATTTGTAAAAATAATTACTTAACAATAGGTAAGAAAATACTAAAAACAATTGGGAAGTGTTAAACCTATCCCATACAGATAGTAGAATTATAGTGTTTACAAAACCATGGTGTTTCTTTAGTTTGGTACTAATGAAAGGAGAGACTAGAGAAGACAGGGAAAGCAAATCTGTCTGAGAATTTAAAAGTAAAGGTAGCATTCAAAGCAGGGGATAAAATCAAGAGAGAAAAGGATTAATAAATTCTCCATTTGGAAAGAAAAAAACAAAAGCTCTCTGCTACCTCACTTTTACAACCAAGCTTTTGGAAGCATTACATACATAATAAACCCAGAAGCCATACAGGTAAAAAGTAGTTTATTCATGGAGACTGCTACCTGCCTATCCTATTTCCAGATGCCTTTACTTTTTAAATTTATTTTGTATCTTTCAAAACTAAAATTGTATATAGTTAAGGTGTAGAATATAATGATTTCACACACACACACACACACACACACACACAGAGTGAAATAATTACTAGTCAAGCTAATTAACATATCATCTATATCAAACTGAAAAGATTCTGTATAGCAAAGGAATCAATAAAATGAAATAACCTAAAAAAATATATTTGCAATAATTTATCTGAGAAGAGATTAAGATCCAAAATATATAAGGAGAGCATACAAGTCAACAGCAAAAAACATGAACAAACCATCACCAACACAATTAAAAAATGGGCAAAGGATATGAGTAGACATATTTCCCAAAATGACATATAAATTGCTAATAGGTATATAAAAAGGTGTTGAACATCACTAAACATCAGGAACATCGAAACAAAACCAATGTGGTATCACCTCATTCCTGTTAGGATGGCTAATTATAAAAAAATGAAAGACAATGGGCAGGCAAGAATGTGGAGGAAAGTGAACCCTTATATACTGTTGGTGGGGGAGTACATTGGTATAGTCATTAAGGGAAACAGTATGAAGTTTCCTAAAAAATTAGTAATAAAAATACAACTACCATATGATCCAGCAACCCCTCTTCTGAGTGTATACATGAAAGAAATGAAATCAGTATCTCAAAGACATATCAGTGCTTCCATATTCACTGCAACACTATTCACAGTAGACAAGATACAGAAACATCCTAAGAGTCCATCCATTGGAAAAATGAATTAAAAAGTTGTGAGATATATATAATAATAAAAGTATAATATGCTAATTAGACTGAACATCCTTCTGGATGAAGCCAGGGCTGCGAGAGAAGCCTGGGTCCCAGGTGCCTGCTGGTGGCCAGAGGGAAGCCCAGGTCCTGGGTGCCAGTGCCAGCAACCAGGGGAAGTAAGACCTACTCTTACACGAATTTTGTACATCGGGCCTCTAGTAAGTGTTTAAGTATATAAATGTACATGATATATATATATATAAATAAAATGTTCCACAATGTCAATTATATATCTTTAAAAAAAGAAAGTGATCCTACCATATGCAACATGGATGATACTGTTTTCTTACTAACTGAAATATAATTTTGTTTGATGATGAAACTACATTTCTCAGTCCCCTTATAATAAGAGGTGGCCAAATAACACACCTGACAAAATAAAAGTAGAATATATTCAGTGAGGCTTTCAGAAAAGCTTCTAAAAGGAAAGAGATTCAAATTATCTAACCCCTATCCCATATCCCTGCTTGGAACTTGGAGCTAGTGCTCTAGCAAACCTCTGAAGTAGAGGAACAAAGTACGGCTGAAAAAAACAGAGGGTGACTGGGCATTTTCAGATGTAAGAGAAAAATACACTTTTTGTTACACCACTCTTGTTTAGGTTTCTATTACTGTGTCTAAACTTAACTGATAATAAAATTATTAAAATAGGTTAAATAAGATTAAAAGATTATTAACAAAATATTTTTTAAATTTATGATGAAAAATTAACTGCACTGATAAAAAATTTCTAACAAATGAAAAACCCAATATTAATTTTAGGGAGACTGTTTTATTTATAATTGAATATAGAGCAAAACAAATCATTTTCATTTATTAGATTGGCAAAATTTAAGAAGTTTGGTAAATAGTGTTTGTTATTAGGTAATAAATTACAAATTCAACATTTCCCCCCATTTTCAAAGAACTTTCCCTTTACTTTAATTTCCTCTTAATCTAACCACCCCATTTGTCTTTTCCTTACTGCAAAATTGATCAAACAAATACTATAAAGTCTCTTTTTGCAAACCACTAAAAATTGGTTTCTGTTTCTCTTCACTAAAACCACTTTTTCTAAAATGTCAAATACAAACTCAATGCCCTCTTTTCAGTCCTGATCTTCCTACACCTCTCTGAGTCATTTCATTCGGCATTACCGACAATCTCTTCCTCTCTACTTTTGGTTTTGAAACTATACATTATTGACTTTTATTTCTTACATTGCCTTTCAACTGCCTTCCATCTACCAAGAGGTAGTATGTTTTTGGTTTCTATCCTAGGCCAAGGCATATATTACACTCTTTCCTTAGGAAATCTCATTCACACCACTGTATCTAATTACAGACTTTATTATGTGTGATGATTACCACATCTACACCTCTGCTCCTGACTATCTCAAATTTAACACTTGGATTTTCTATTGTCAGCATTTTTACACAATGCTCTTTAACTCATTATATTTTCATTCTATTGTCTATTTCAAACCTATCTTCCTACTCTCCCAAAGTCAACTTTTTTCCAATATCCCCCCAGTCCTGGCATGCCTCTCTCCCCTTTAAGTGACCCAATTAAGTTTGACATCAATAACAACAAAAATTAAACTCTCCGTTGTAATAGCTAGTACTTAATAAAAAGAAGTATTAAAAATGTTCCCTTTAAAAATAAGAAAAAGGGCCGAAACCGGTTTGGCTCAGTGGATAGAGCGTCGGCCTGGGGACTGAAAAGTCTCAGGTTCAATTCTGGTCAAGGGCACGTACATTGGTTGCTGGCACATCCCCAGTAGGGGGCGTGCAGGAGGCAGCTGATCAATGTCTCTATCGATGTTTCTGGCTTTCTATCCCTTTCTCTTCCTCTCTGTGAAAAATCAATAAAAATATATTTAAAAATAAGTAAAAGGGATCCTATGATCACTGCTTCTATATGACACTCTTACTGAGGTTGTTACCACTGCAAAAGAAAGCAAATTGAAGATATAAGGTTCTAAAAGAAAGAACAAAATTGTCATTTACAAATGTTATGGATGTACACTTAAAAGAACCCAAGCTAGTAAAACTATTAGTTCATTGGTGTATTATCAATATACAAGTGGTACTTGTATTTCTAATTACCAGCAAGTTAGAAATATATTTTTAACTAAAGGATACCTAAGAAGAAATCTGACAAAGACATGAAAGACCTAATTGCAAAAAAATTATAAAACTTTATTAAATAATAAGATAAATTTAGAAATGTGTCTTGTTCATGGCAATATCTATTTTTCCTCATTTGATTTATAGTTTCAATGCGACTACAATAAAAATCCCAACAGGTTTATTTTTAAAAATAGAACTTGATTTTAAAACATATATGGAAGATCAAAGACAGACAATAGTTAAAGCACTCCTGAAGAATAAGTTGCCCTCCCAAAAGCAAGACCTTTCATAAAACTATGGTAATTAAGACATGTGATAAGGGATGTGATATGTCATTGTCTGATGGAACAGAATAGATAACCTAGAAACAAAACCACAATATATAATTTTGCTATAAGACAGAGGTAGCAATACATATCACTGGGGAAAAAGAAACTATTCAATAAAGGGGCTAGGACAACAAAATATTTATATTAAAAATAATGAACTGGATCCTTCATAGGACACAAAAATCGATTCCAAGTGATTAATATATGAAATGTAAACTTTTAAAACTTTCAGAAGAAAAGGAGATGGAAAAGTATTTTTCTTTCTTTGGAGGAGGTAAGAGAATATATCCTGAAGAAAAAATAAAGCATAAATCTTAATATAGACTATATATTAAGCTATACTAAAAATTAAGAACTTCTGCTATCAAAAGAATGTAAAAAGATAAGCCACAAACTGAGAAAAGATATAGGCAGCACATTTATGCAAAAAATATACAGAATATACAAGGAATTCCTACAAATAGTAACAGATAAACCACCCAATAGAAAAGGGATCAAACATTTCATAGAATAGGAAACACAAATGGTTAATAAATATGAAAAGATGTTTGAACTTATTAGTAATTGGGGAATTATAAATTAAGACCTCAAAGCTCCAAACTCCACCCTGAACACCAGTCTTACATCCAAACATCCTATTCAACATTTTCACATGAATGTCTTGGAGTACAGAAATCACTCGGGTTCTTCAGAAATATGTGTTGTCCTTCCTAACACTGCACTTCCCCATCTCCTTTAAAGTTAGATGTGGCCAGCCTTGGCTGGGTGGCTCAGTTGGTTGGAGTATCATGCTGTACACCAAAAGGTAGAGGGTTAGATTCTGTCAGGGCACATACACAGGTTGCAGGTTTGATCCCTGGTCTAGGTGTGTAAGGCAGGCAAATGATGGATGTTTCTCTCTCTCTCTCTCTCTCTCTCTCTCTCTCTCTCTCCATCCTCTCCTTCCTCTTTCTCTAAAAATCAATAAAAACAGATCCCAGGGTGATAATTAAAAATAATTAGGTGTGGCCATATGAAAATGTAATCAAAATAATTTTCAAATATTACTAGTGATCCATCTGTAATCTCAAAGTTAATATGGCCCCACCTGTATTTCTGCAAATCTTCCCACATCTCAGCAAATAGTACCATTATTCATCCTGTTGTTTAGGAAAATCTAACTCTTTCTGTCCTTCCAATTCCAACCAATTTATCAATAAGTTATGCAGATTTGCCTTCAAAGTAGTTATCAAATCTGACTACTTCTCACCACTTTTACTGCTACTGCCCTAGACTCAGCCACACTATATCCAACACCATAGTGGAAAATTGTGATAATCTTCTAATTAGTTCCATCATTCCAATCTTCTCTCCACACCCATAAGGCCTTATATCATCTGTTCCCACCTCCCTTCTCTAAGGATATTCTAATCACCTGGGCCTTTTCTAAATCCATGAAAATGCCACGTTCAAGGCCTTTATATGAGCCATTCCCCTTTAGTCCATCTTTTCTAATCATTCAAGTCTTGGCTCCAAAGTCAACTGTTCAGAGGAGCTTATTACTCTACCTCAAATACCCATAAGTCTGTCATATACACACTAGTTATCAATTTACTAGAGGCCCGGTGCATGAAATTAGTGCACAGAAGTGTGTGTGGGAGGTGTGTCCTTTGGCCCAGGCTGCATCCTCTCCAATCTGGGACCCCTCTCACAATCCAGAACTGCTGGCTCCCAACTGTTTGCCTGCCTGCCTTCCTGATTGCCCCTAACTGTTCTGCCTGCCAGCCTGATCACCCCCTAACCACTCCCCTGCCAGCCTGATTGATGCATAACTGCTCCCCTGCCGGCCTGTTTGACCCTAACTGCCTTCCCCTGTGGACCTGGTCACCCCTAACTGCCCTCCTCTACAAGCCTGGGTCTCCCACAACTGCCCTTCCCTGCAGGCCCAGTCGTCTCCAATTTCCCTCCTCTGCTGGCCTGGTCACCCCTAACTGCCCTCCCCTGTAGGCCTGATTGCCCACAACTGCCCTCCCTTGCAGGCCTGGTCCCTCCCAACTGCCCTCTCCTGCTGGCCATCTTGTGGCAGCCATCTTGTATCCATATGGGGGCAGCTATCTTGTGTGTTGGAGTGATGGTCAATTTGCATATTACTCTTTTATTACATAGGATTGCTCCAAATTAATTCTTCATTGTCTGCTCTGCAAACATGGAACTGGGTCCCATAAGTATCTTTCTTTTGCTAGCTGGCATGGTATTAAGCTTTGTCAATGGAAAATACTAAAGAAATATTAAAAGAGGAAAGGATTCCTCTTCCTGATGCTCTGTCCTTAACAGGCTCCTTTAGGGCAGCAGCTTCCTTTGACTATCCCTTTTCCTTGGAACACTTCAAATTCTAGTATCTCTAATATGACATCTCCCCATAAACAGCTTTCTAGGATACTAGGCCAAAGGCTAATAAACATTTTCTTGAAAGGGTTAGATAGTAAATATTTTCAATTTGTAGATTATAGGGTCATAACTCTGCTCTTGTAGCAAGAAAGCAACTATATAGACACCATGTAATAAAATAAGCATGGCTAAATCCAATTAAACTGTATTTGCAAAACAGCTGCCTCATGGTCATAGTTTGCCAACCTCTACCCTAGAAGTCATATTTCCCAGCAAGTTCTGAAGGATGAATTTCCAATAAGTTCCACCAGTGTGGCACCAGTAACTTCTTTGCCATTCAATGAGATATGGTCATAACTCTCTCTAACAAGGCCAGGATCTTAGACTTGAGGAGAGGACTCTTACTTTGGCACTCTGTTAGCTCTAGCAATGTTGGCTGCTTCTTAAAACTGTTACTTCTATATTTTAGAGTTTTCTTTACTCCAATTCACCAATATAGTTAGCAATTCTATTAAACTTTTCATGTGAAAAAACTGCATTGACTTCTATCTCCTAACTGGACCCTAAATTGATACACACTCTTGAATCTTTATTTTCTTTATGGTACTTACACTAACTATATTATTTGTGTTTGCTTACTTGTTAATTACCAGTGCCCTTCACTAGAATGTATGCTCTATAAAGGTAGACATTCTGTTCACCACTGAATAAATTCCTAGTAGAACACTATTGGCCAAGAGAGATTCACAATAAATAGTTGTGAGTAACTGAATAAAGTGGTCATAGTAGAGCAAATTTTATTTTTAGAATTTCAACTCTTAGATTATATCAAATGAAGAGATGAATGCCTCTTGGTTATTTTTGCTCTTTCACACACACAACCCTCATTCACTCATATCATTCTTTGTCTCCACTTATGGTATTCCTGCAGTCTCCACTCTAAAATTAGTAAATAACCTCTCTGAGTGCAAACATTCCACCTTCCTGCTGTTTAGACCTGTGAGGCTCAAGCAATTCAACCTAGGCCCACCCTACTTTCACAAGGGGAACAAAGCCATTACTGAATGCAGTGAGAGAAATGGGCAGCTTTTCATTAGGCCTCATCCATTAATGTTGACAAACTTCTGAAGAGTAGTAATAGTTTTTATTGCTCCAACTGGTCCTCTTTAGTTAAAGACATCTAAAAATTCTTACTAATTCAGCCCCCTTATTTTAAAACATTTTTCAGAATAGAAACTTGCAATATTCTTTTAAAAACAATCAGTCTACAACTTGTTAATGTTTCAACAACCACTCCTTTTGAGTCTTGAGCTCACTCTCTTGTGTAGAAACCACCTAAAAACAAAACAAAACACTTCTCAATGAATCTTTCCATTTTTCTGTAGGCCTATCTAGGGTGGCTTTCTGCCACTCTTGTGGCCTTTCTTGATTTCAGTAGGAAATACTGTAATAACCCAATTGTTGCTGAGAAGTTCAAACAAGCTCAACCAAGACAGCTAGAGAATACTGGACAAATTCTGTTTTTGCACTCTTTCCTTCCTATTTCCTGATTTGTCACTGCTAATTTGAGAGGGATAGGGAAGTACAAAATGCCAAAGGGGCACATGGATATAAGGTCAGGGGAAATCACTTCTTGGTCTTCTCAAGTAATCTGAAGAACAGAGACAAAGGTAATAACACTGGCAAAACAATTTCCCAGTTTTCTCATTTTTTTATAGTGCTTCACTTCAACACAAATATCAAATATCAATAGCAATAAAGGCTGTTTCCCACAATCAATGGCAAGAACTTCCATTCAACTTCCACAGTCTCAACTCTGAGTATCAAGTTTCCTCAGTTGCTTCCAAGCTAAACCTGTGTCCTCTGTTTAGGACTCTTTTACAATTGAAACAGCTTTAGGTTGTCCAATATTATTATCTGTCCCAATTCAGCAATAGGCTACCTACCCAGCAAGGCCAAAATAGCTACATGAAAGTTACAAGAACTGAAAGAACAATAACAAAATAAAAAAAGTAAAAAGAAACATCCATGAGGAGAATATGGGAAAAATAAAACATGTACAATGTGTTTAAAGACACTCTGGATCTAATACTAAAGTTATGTAAGTCTTGAGGAATATTAAGCCAAGCTTTTCAAACTATAGTTTGAAAGAGTTTTCTCCCTTTGCCTTACACTCAAGCGAGTAAATTATTTTCCACTAGTGGAAAAAGGAAAAAAAAATTGCATTAAAGTTACCTTTTGAAAACATCTGCTGCTTCTAAAGGTCTTAATATGATTTTCACTGTAATAGTATAAATGCTAAATTGCATCAACAAAAGTTCAGCCAAACAAATTTGAGGGAAACCAGAAACAACTTTTTTAAAATAGCAACTTCTAAAAGATGAGAGTAACTTTTTCCCCCCCATCTAACATCATTGTTTAATGAAAGTTCTACCTTCCAATGTCACTGCTTTTGGAAAAATCTGTGGCAGAGTGAGACAGCTTCCCTAAGCCACTAAGCTTTAGCCCTAGACAACTTTAATCCAGAATTGTCCACTGACCTGTGAAAGGGTAACACTTTGGTAACTAAATATTGTGCCAATCTATATTAAGTGTAGTGATGTTGCTGAAACACTGATTTGAAGGTCAGATATTTATGTTAGATTCCCACATGAAATAATGGCCTGCTTTGTAATTATGAATAACTAACCTCTCTAGGCCTCAAATTCTCATCTATATAATGATAAGGCTAAACTTGATGATTTCTAAGATTCTTTTCAGGTATAGTTCTATCTTTATCATTCTTACCTCTCTCATTATATATTTCAAGAATTTCATTGATTCAGCATTTATTAAGTACCTACTGTGTCCCTGGCATAGACACCGTCCCTGCCCTCACTGAATTTATATTTTAATGGTCCCATCCTGTACCAGAAAATGTGTAGTTAAGCTCAGACTTAATAATGGAATAAGTAAGAATGATTTTAAGTTGCTTATTTGGCTTAGAACCCATAAAATGATGCGCTGGATTAGTATGAGACTCCACAGTGGATACTGCTCATAAAATAATACCAAAATACTTCGGCTGATGGGAACTTTTATTAGCCTTCTCACCAACATAATGCCCTTCAATTAAAACCAATTGCCAATATATTTAAGTACCGTTTCTAGGCCATAAAAAACAAGAAGGCACATGCAAGCCAAAAAGGTCTGATCAAGTCAGCTTGGATTGGGGGTGGGGGTGGGAAGCGAGCCTCAGTCCAATCTCCAACATGAATGCGGTCTGTGCCCATCCATCCTTGTCAACGTTTAATCCCTCCGACTGATGAAAGCATGAGACATCTGTTTATTTTTAAGTATACACACGCGGGCAGCTGGCCTCCCTATTTTCACCTTTCTTTGCACAACTGTACACCATTCATCAAATGCCTAATAATACCATTCAAGCTGCCGGTACCGACCTAACCCAGAACATCAAGTCCTAGAAGGGAGATGAAAAGAAGAATAATAATAATTAATAATAATAATAATAATACATGAACCAATGACAGAAATGTTAAGACAGAAGATTTACTATTTATAATAATAAGTGGACAAATGACAGACATGTTGATTGCTCCCGGTGGAGACAAGAGTGAATAATAAGAGAGAATTACAGGGAAGGGAGCAGAAAAGAAGGGGCGGGAGAGGGGAGGTACCATTTACTCGTGGTCACCTCGCAGGGGCCAGGCACAGCTGCAGACCTTCTAAACAACAACAACAACCACAACCACAACAACAACAACCACCATAAAATACCCCCCACCCCCCACCGACGACCATCCGCGCCAGGGGAGGGCCACTCCCCTTTCCAGAAGGAGCCTCACGCCCGCACCCAGTTCAGCCCAAAAGCGTCCCGCTTAGTAGCATCTCCCTCCGGAAGGCCCCCCCCCATTCATTCCCCAGCTGGGCCGCCCAGGCCGGGCCCCCACCGGGAGCCGCGTCGTGACAGCGCGGGGCTCCCCCCCCCCC
>JAAGEH010000018.1:3574371-3602567 GCA_011751065.1 Lasiurus cinereus | reverse complement strand
GGAGGCCGCCCGGCCGCGGGCCCCGCGCGGGCGCCCCTCCCCCACCGCGGCCTGGGCGCGCGCGGCGCCGGCCGGGACCCCCCGCGGCGCCCGCGCCGACAAGGCCGCACGGGGCGCCCCTCGCGAGGCCCGGGCGCCGAGGCCCCGCCGCGCCGCCTCGCACGGGGCGTCGAGACGCAGGCCGCGAGGTGGGCCGGCCGGCGGGAGAGAGAGCGAGAGAGAGAGAGAGAGAGAGAGAGGCGGTTAGCCGGGGGGTGCGGAGGCCGCCGGCCCGGGCGCCGTACCTGGCTCCAGGTGATGAACTCGTTGGTGTGGGCCTCCTCCACGAGCGTCCACAGCTTGCTGAGGAAGGCGGGCACGTTGGAACTCTGCTTCATTGTTAGAGGAGAGGCGCGGGGGCTCCAGGTTCTACACCCGAACGCGGCGGCGGCGGCGGCGGCGGCGGCGGCGGCGGCAGCTGCTCCCCGAGAGCGCCCCACGACGCAGGCGCAGCAGCTCCCGGGCCCCGCCCCCCTCCGCCGCCTCCGCCGGGCGCGCGCAGCGAGGACAGGGCCCCCACGGCCGCCCGTGATGGACAGGGGCTCCACGCTCCGCCCGTGCGCGCTGGTCCCGCGCCCGTCACCGTCCTCAGCCAATCCCGGGCGCCCGCTCCGCGAGCGAGGCCAGCGATTGGATAGTTAGGGGCAGCCGAGGGGGTGGGAGCAGAAGGTGGGGGGGGGGGCGCTGCCTTCTCATTCGCCTTTTATACCAAAGCCCTGGCCGTCGTCGTAGCGGACCTCTGGCTGAGGGACCCTGTTTGGCTGGTTTCACGTGGGAGGGAAGGCTCCCGGGCTGGGTGGCTGGGAAGTCCCCCGCGCACGCCTGCCTGGGCCGGGGAGGCAGGTGTGTGCTGCGCCAGTGAGCAGGAAGGAGTGTGATGATTCAGATGGGAGAGGGCAGCGGCTTTCAAGCACCATGTGTTAGACCCCAAATTGAAACTATCTTGAAAATAATAAACCTAAAGCAACAATAATAATAATTAATAATTAATAATAATAAATAATAATAATAAACCTTGTTCTTAAGCTTATTTTTTGTTGTTTGCTTTTCATTTTATGTTTAAAAATCTTCATTGTTGAGAGTATTACAGATGCTCCCTTTTCCCCACCATGGTCCCCCTCCACCTGGTTCTGGCCCTGCCCCAGGCCTCCACCACCTCCTGTTTGTATCCAGAGCATGTGCGTGTGTGCATATAAATTCTTTGGTTCATGTCTTCCCGCCCTTTCCCCTCTGAGATTCATCAGTCTGTTCCATGCTTCCATGCCTCTGGTTCTATTTTATTCATCAGAGTATTTTGTTCATTAGAGTCCTTGTTCATTTATTTAGATTTTGGGGTTCAATTGTTGATAGATATGTATTTATTGCCATTTTATTGTTCATATTTTTTACCCCGCCTCCTCCTCCTCCCCTTCTTTCTCCTCCTCCTCCTCCTCCTCCTCCTCCTCCAATATTGCCCTTCAGCATTTCATATAATACTGTTTTGGTGGTGATGAACTCCTTTAGCTTTTTCTTGTCTGGGAAGCTCTTTATCTGATCTTCAATTCTGAATGATAGCTTTGCTGGGTAAAGTAATCTTGACTGTAGGGCTATTCATCACTTTAAATATTTTGCCGCTCCCTTCTGGCCTGCATCATTTCTGTTGAGAAATCAACTGACCATTGAATGGGTGTTCCCTGCTTTCCTCTTGTTGCTTTTAAGATTCAAAATGGACCCTTTAAAATGTTTATCAAAAAGAGGAATTTAAATACCTCACTAAATTCCTAAGCATGTACTTACTAATGTGACTCAGGATCTGTAATAGGCACCCTACATTTAATTCACTATAAGAAAGAGTTCAACATAAGAAACAGTCTTCCTTACACTATTTTAATCAACTACAATAATTGTTTCCACACTTATTTTACAGGTATATTTTTATTTGCTGGAGATAGTTTAGTTATAGTGGGAGGAAAAATGGACAAGGAGTCAGCATATCTGAGTTTAGACCCAGCTTCAAGGACCTTTTAGAACAGTGGTTCTCAACCTTTCTAATGATGCGACCCTTTAATACAGTTCATGTTGTGGTGACCCCCAACTATAAAATTATACTTCATAACTGTAATTTTGCTACTGTTATGAATCGTAATGTAAATATTTGTGTTTTCTGATGGTGTTAGGCGACCCACAGGTTGAGAACTGCTGCTGTAGAGTCTAAGACCATCAGAAAACAGACATTTACATTATGATTCATTAACAGTAGCAAAATTACAGTTATGAAGTAGCAACGAAAATAATTTTATGGTTGGGGTTCACCACAACATGAGGAACTCTATTAGAGGATTGCAGCATTAGAAAGGCTGAGAACCACTGCTATAGAGGATATTAAATTGTATTGATACCTTGTAATTCAGAGTAAACCCTTAATCTGTTGGTGCCATTCTTCCTCACTTACTCATTGGGAATAAAAATATCTCTATTTTTACCCATGTAAAGTATTATTGATAACATAGTAGGTTTGAAAGTGCTTTTTAAAAAAATGAGCTAATAACACTTTATATAACATTTAACATAGGATTCCTTACTTCCTGGATACATGTAAAATAATACCTAAAAAATGCATTCAATTTCCAATGAGCAAATATTTATTGCATACTGACCTTTGTGTTCAGCACTGGTCTGTCTGCTGAAGCAAATCAGATGTACGGTATAATCCATCTGAGAAAGAAAGTAATATTTGTTGAGCCCTTATATAGACTCAGCTTTTTACATATGTTATCTTATTTAATACTCATCTGAGAAGGCTAACCCCTATTTTGTAAAACTACTGTCTGGAATTCTCTGTTTTTCTTAGACGGCCTCTTATTCTAAAAAAAAAAAAATAAAGAAAAGAAAAGAAAGAAAGAAAGAAAGAAAGAAAGAAAGAAAGAAAAATCTTGGCTTTTTAGCCTCCTTTAGCCTGCTTGAATAATGAAGAGGATAACCTTGTAGGCCAGAGACTAGCTATGCCCATAATTTCAATGCCATGTCAGGTGCATTTCTAATTGGATAGAAATAGGTTGTTTTCAAGGCCAGCAGCGAGATAATCACTAAGTGCACATAAGGCTGGCTCCTTAATAAAAAGGGAGGTTCTGCTTGTAGCTTTGCTTAGAATTTGAATTCATTTTCTCTAAGCCACCACGGTGACTAAAGTGTAACTCCCAATTCTCCTGCATTGTTTGATTGTTCCACTTCTCTGCAACAATCAACACCCAATGAAGTCAGTCTTGCTTCATTTTCCCTATGAAGTTTCTGAGGCTCAATGTGAATTAACTTATCCCATCATGATTAGTATAAATCAGACAGGGTGTTTACACCCAGGCCTCAAAAGTCTGTGCTCTTCCCATTGTATGATGACGGCATCATCTAGATCAGTGATTCTCAACCTTCCTAATGCCCGGACCCTTTAATAAAGCTCCTCATGTTGTGGTGATCCCCAACCATAAAATTATTTTCTTTGCTACTTCATAACTGTAATTTTGCTACTGTTGTGAATCGTAATGTAAATATCTGTGTTTTCTGATGGTCTTAGGCGACCCCTATGATGGGATCAATGGACCCCCAAAGGGGTGGAGAACCACTGATCTAGATGCTTAAGATGCTTATATTGTAACTCAAAAAACAACATGAACACAATGATCAGCAATCATTAATATTTTAAAATAAGAGCTAAATTTACAGAATAAAACAAGTACTTGAAAAGTTTAGAAGGACAGGAGTTAAGTGAATTAAGGTGGTAAGGGAAGACTTCATGGAGGAAGAGGGCTTTATATCGGGTCTGAAAGTACAAATATACTCACGTACATAGCTGAAAGGAAGGCAGACAGCAGTGAGCAAAGATGAGGAGGGAAGCGAATGAGCATGGTCTGCCTGTGAAGAGAGACAACTCAGGAGCGAAGGTTGGTGGCCTACTTTCACGGCCTGTATTATTTCCGTCTGAGAAGAACAAGTGTGGTTAGATACGAGTAGAAGCTCCTCTTGGGGCTTTAACCTGTGCAGGCATTGGCCTGTGCTTAGTAAGGCCCCTTCCTTGTTTAATGCTCTGCTGTCACCATCTTGAAATTCTTAATTTTTAAACAAGGGATGCTGCATTTTCATTTTGGACCGGGCCCCTCGGGTTATGTTGCTGATGTGTTTCTAGGATATTTTAACTTATAAACCAATAGCTCTCAAAATTAAACATGCATCCAAATCACGTGGAGAGAGAAGACTGCCAATATAACAAGCCAATAGGTAGTATTTATAATACTAAGAAGGCCAGGTAAGGGGCTAAGTTATTAACTAGATAATCTAGTGATGGCACTAGGAGACAGGTGATGTGTCTAAAATCTCATATCTGGGCTTAGAATTGAAACCATGTTCTTTGAAGTCTGAAACACAGTTTTTCCCCCCTTTACTCCAGAGGGCTTCTGTAAAAACAGATTGCTGTTTCTCCCCTCATTCCACTCAATAGGTCTGGGTTCAGGCTAAGAATTTGTATTTCTAGAAAGTTCCCAGGTGACACAGATGCTGCAGGCCCTCGGACCACGCTTTAAGAACCACTGTAATGAAGAAAAATTTCATCTGATCTTCCCTTGCAAACATATACAGACTTGTTCTCAACAAATTCCAGACATTCCAGGAATTATTTAAACTATTGTATTTTCTTAGTCTATGAACTTAATCCTTAATGTGGATTGTAATTAATACACTTTTTGAAAACTTTATTGACTAGAAACATTTTGGGAGAGAAGAGAAAATCATTGTTGGTCATTTATAAAACTGAGAAGCAAAACCAAATCAAGCTTTTACATTCACAATTATTTGCCACCCTCAATATCTCACAAATGTCAAAAGATATAGATTGGAGCCAATGTCAACCATTTTTAAATGTTGACAATATTATAAGATGCAACTATCACTTTCTTAAATTGAATCCTCTGGACTGCAAGAATTAGAAAATTTAGAACAACATTGGAAATATGAATGACTTCGACCTGGCCTAGGAAATAGAAAAGAATATTGTGGAGCACTTTGATGCTTCAAAGCATCCGATTCAGACTGTACAAACTCTGCCTAATCAATTATGCAAAAATAGTTGGAGCAGCAGTGCAAACAGAACTTTTAAATGTTATTGTCAAGTGCAACAGGACTGAAGCTAAAAGTAAATGGCATAGAAGTTTCCACCCACATTCCTGTCTGGACAGTGTTGATTTTGTTCAATTTTGGAATGATCTAGGGGGCCTTCGGCAAATCACTTGACGCCTAGATCTTTCTATGTAAAATATGAGTGAAAATACCTGCCATTCTCCACAGAGTGTTTTGGAGGATCAGATAAATTGCTTCTTCCTCCAGTCCACCCTCACAATCTTTACATATATCTTTCCAAAACACCAGTCTGAAAAGTTTACTGCCTCATTTAAAGCCATCCCGAAACATCTCATAATTTTCAGAACAAATCCAAGACCCTTAAGATAGCATAAAAGACCTTCTGCAATCTTATGCCACCTACCATTCCAGTCATTGTTTACCTTTCCCCACAATACACATTACCTTTGGCCACACCCAAATGTATTTACCTTACTTGCCATGTTCTTTCACACCTCTACATATCCCTGCAAGCTGTTGCCTCTCCTTGGAGAGCCCTTCTTCTGTATTTTCCTGTAAGTTCCTCCTTAACCTTCAAGGTCATATACACTTCCCTACAGACATCACATTTTTTGTGAGGCCTTCTTTGGAGACCTCTGTTATAGCCTTTATTAGTTCATATTGTAATTATTCATCTGCACATATTTTTCTATATTAGGCTATGAAAATCCAGCATAAAGATTATGTCATATTTACATCTATTCTCATCTACAATGGCTGTCACAGTGCTTGGTACACATTAGACTCTCAATAAATACTTGTTGAATTAATCAATGACTGCGTTAACCTGATTCATTCATTCATTTAACTTTCATGACCCTCAAATTTGATTAGTTGTTTCTCCCATGAGCTCCCATACATAGTATGTGGAACTTGATCTTTATGGTATTCACCGCACTGCTAATGCTCATGTACTTCTCAGAATCCCTCAATAGCCTGACAGATTGTGCTTGCATCATTCACTCTGGTATATTTAGCAGTAAACACATTGTTAATAATACAGGAACTGCTTGAGAAATATTTGCTGAATGAATGATTTTAGTTTTTGAAACTCTTTGGATAGAATATACTCTGCCTAGTAAGGAAACTCCTTACAATTAAATCTCAGTCCATACAAACTCTTCTGTTGATAAGAGAAGACAATGAAGACAAGGAGAGAGTAAGGATAGCTTAACAAAGAGGCATATGATTGAAGAGCTATTAGTAGAGCAAATATGAGAATCCTGACATTAATGGAATGTCATAGAGTACCAGGCTTGAGATCATTTGTCTTTGAAATAAACAAATCTTGGGTGACAATGGCAAAATGCTTTAACACCCTATCGTATGCTTTTGAATAAGTTGAGAGCTAGAAGATTGTCTAAGTTAATTTCTTAAAAGTTTCAAGAAAAATTTCTTTTGGGTGCCAAAGTCACTGGAGGAATTTTTAAAGTTAGGAGATGTGTTAGTACCATTTGCACTAGACTTGCACTGGAACTGTTTTACAGGAAAATTCCATTGTAATGCCAAATTTGCTTGAATTCAACCAGTCACCCATTAAGAGTGACAAAGAAGTCCAGGGTTGTGCAGTGTTAGCACTGAAGGTACTGCCTCAGTACTGCATCAGCCTGGACAAACCAGGGTGATTGATCCCGAAACTCCAGCTTCTTCCAGTTTTTGATGCTGGACAGGAAGCAGGGACTCATGAAGCTAAGAGTCCCACTGGTAACATATGAAGAACCAGTGCACCTGAGGGATCTACAACTTAAGTGCAGCTCTCAGCCTATCTGGAAATGAAGTAGAGGCACTATTTCATAGGCACCCTTGCAGCCAACTGATAAACGAAGGAATCTATGTACCCCACAAATCAAGATCTTGATGGACACCCAGGCCCATGCAGAGAGATGATGATGAGAAAGAAAAGTCAAGGCCAGGAAAGGTGAAAGGCCTGGAAGCATTAGAAAAATGCCGATTAGCGGCATGGCCTGCGATATCAGCCTTCCGTTATCTCCACCAAAATTGTATCCTGCTAGGGCACCATTCCCTGGGACTAGTCTTGCTCCAAATGGAGGTGGTGGCCCAAATAGATGGTGTTTGGATGTCATCTTTCTATGTAGTGGGGTTAAAGGATTATTTTATTCAAATCATTGAATGGCAACGATTGGAGGCCCCTCAAAGATGAAATGAACTGGGTCATATATGGCTTAAGTACAGAAGTCTACTCATACCTTCAATATAAAATTAAACCGGAGAAATTGGCTTCATGGAAGAGGTGTCACAGATGTGTGCTGTGATCTGAGAGGTGAGAATTGACAATGACAGGAACAATTGTGACCTCTTTAGATTTTAGCCCAGTAGTAACAACAGCTTTAGGGACTAATTGGAAAGGGAGATATCCTTTCTACTCTGTGTGCTCCAAGGGCAGTTCTGTATAGCAGAGGTCAAATAGAGGCATCTTGGGAATGAATGGATGACTTCTGACCTTTCAGAGAAAAGTCTGGCATCCTTTGAATTAAGGAACTGCAAGAACACCTGTAAGAACTGCTAAGTCTTTACTTATAAAGCACTGATCGACACATTTGCTATAACTTTTATTGATTTTTATTTTATTTTATTATTTTATTTTATATTTTGTTTTATTTTATTATTTTATTTTATTTTATTTTATTTTATTATTTTATTTTTAAGGAGAGAAATAGAGAGATAGAAGCTGCCTCCCTCATGCCCTCTCCTGGGGATAGAGACCCTGGCGTGTGCCCTGGTTGGGAATTAAACCGGTTGGTTACCTCTTTCTTCTTAGGTTGACTATCAACCACTGAGCTACACCAACCTGACTATACTAGATTGGAGTGGATCCTAAGTCCAATGACGAGAGTCCTTATGAGAGGACACACAGACACACAGAGGAGAACATAACATGGAGGTAGCATTTGGAGTGATGCCACCACAAGCCGGGGAATGCCAAGAACTGCTGGCAGCTACCAGAGGCTGGGGGAGAGGTATGGAACAGACTCTTCCTCGGGGCTTCCAGAAGGTACCGGCCCTCTCATCACCTTGGTTTCTGAATTCTGACCTCTCTGTAGGAGAATAAATTTCAGTTGTTTTAAACTAAAAAATAAAAGAAAGTCTCCAGGGATTGCTTATGGTTACACTTGCACACACATACAGAAAGTTTACTTTTAAATCCAGCTATTTAAACAGCAGCATACACTGTGATAGTTCATTGTAAGTTACACCCCTAGAGGCAGTTAGTTAACATTTGAAATACCCTAATCAGGAGTGCTTTCTCCAGGAGTGGTTAGTCAGCATTTGAAAAACAAACCAAAAGCCCACTCCAGGAAGGCTTCATCTTAGAAGTTTTATGAGGATGATAGAAATGGAAAGAATGGGTTTTTATTGGGTAATGCATATTTACTAGAACCTGTTTTGGAGTCCCATTCTTCACTACAGCACCCTCAAAACATCATGAGCCTCGTAGCCTATGCTTTTCTTTAGGTACTCTAACTTGGATTCTCATAGGCCCTTTGTTCAAAGTCAATCCAGAAGATTTGGATAGCCAGGCTCAAAAGTAAAAATGGAGGCCCACATACATATTTGAGAACGTTTGAAGATCACAAATCAGGTAAACAAGCTGTTAAATAAAATATGCTCTATTTTCTTACCTGGACAATATATATATTCATCATAACAAATGTGAAAGATATGTGTAAAGTTATAGTTTTTACAAGACTCTACATTGGCAAAAAATCCAAACATATCAAATTTAATTATTGTCTGGTGTCCCGTTGATTGGGAATTGGTGTTTTAGATGACTAATAAAATTTAGATAATATAATTCATAAGGCATATGTTTAACCTATACATTTGTTTTTTTCCTGCCTTTATTTCAGCAATATTATTAGGCTGTCATCAAGATTTTCATATAATCAGTGTCTTATTGATGGTAATGATCAAAGTATTAAAAATGTAATTGTATTCAAAGCATAATTGTATTTAAAATCCAAATTGAATATACAGGGTGTCCCAAAAAATGTATATACACTTTAAGAGCTGTTAGCTAAATTCTGAAAATGAAATGTATTTTAATAAACACTGCCTTAATAATTCTTCAGTGTATGTATATATATATTGGGACATCCTCTATTTTATAAAATGTTATTTAAATAATTGTAAAAATTTGAAAGAGTAAAGTTATATGCATGTTTTTAAGTTATAAATTATTCATAATTGTGTAATAAAATAAAAAAATAAGTATATTATAATTAACACATTTGAAAATTTAAATGTGTCCACCCTTTGGCTATTGTGAATAATGCTGCTATGAGTATTGCTGTATACATATAATTTTTTGCATTTTGTTTTTCTCACTTGGCAATGCGTGGTAAAAATCTTTCAAGTCAACTGACATAGCTATACTTTATTTATTTTAATGATTTATGGTATTCTGTGGTGTGTGAGAAGCACAAAATATTCAGCCATGCTGCTACTGGTGGGCATCTGCTTTGTTTCAAGGCTTTTATTTATTTATTTTCACTCTGAAAGATGCTGCAAAAAAAAAAATTCTTAAACATAAGTTCTTAAAGACAGGTGCTTTTATTTGTCTGGATTATTGGATTAAGATTTTCATGTATAATTTGCATGGTAAATCAATACTTTCCTTTATTGTACCGGCATCTGAAAGTGCAGCCGATTAAAAAGCCCCACATATGAGCCAACAGAATGCCATTGTGTACGAATCCAATACTGTGACGCTACTAGCAACCAGAAATGTCAACATCATGTTTCTATGGCAACAGCAAATATATAAGCTTGATAGAAGAGACTCTAATATTTGGTGCTCAGCAGAGCTTTGACAGATAGAAATGAAAGGAAATACCTTTTTAAAAAATATTTTCATCATACATGAATGCAAATCCAGAAAATTGTAGATTTTAATCCATATGACTCTGAGGGTTCTGATGGCTGAAGATACTTTCCATGTTGTTTCTGGCCTATCTAGTTCCGGTGTACTTCCACTGGGTTACATTTATCATTGTCAGTAACTGGCTCCTCCAGTCCCTCCTCAGCCGAGCAGCAAGAATAAAGAAAAGGAATTGGTGTTACAGATATATTAATTGAAATGGAGACATTTTCTTTTTTAAAATATATTTTATTGATTTTTCACAGAGAGGAAGGGAGAGGAATAGAAAGTTAGAAACATCAATGAGAGAGAGACATTGATCAGCCGCCCCCTGCAAACCCCCCACTGGGGATGTGCCTGCAACCAATGTACATGCCCTCAACCGGAATCGAACCTGGGGCCTTTCAGTCCACAAGCCGGTGCTCTATCCACTGAGCCAAACCACTTTCCGTGAAATGGAGACATTTTCATTCTTAGATAATTTAGTTAACATTTATATAGGGTCATAACCAGTATGATATATATTTAGTTTCCTGATTTGGAGCTTTTTCACTTTAAAGTCCATGTCTTCTAACCATTTTGTTTAGGATTTGCCTTCAGAAGACCCTAAAGGAACCTGAACCACAGCTGATAGCCCAAGTCTCACATCTGATGTGTCAAGAGTGAGTGCTAGCATTTCCGGTCCATAGTGGTAGCCTTTTCTTCAGACTCTCTTTACTCCTCTGGACCCTGTAACTAGGGTTCAGTCATAGTTTTCTGATTTTCACTTCAATTTCCATGCTTGACCCAGAGGTCTGAATCCAATACCTACCCGCACCCTTGGCTGAGCTGCTCCTTTAGCCCTTAGGGTTGGCCACAGGCCAGCTAAGACTTTTAAAGGCCAATTTACAAGACTTTATTATAGTAAGTACTAGAAGCCTGGTGCATGAAATTTGTGTTCGGGGTGTGTGTGTGCGTGCCTCAGCCCAGCCTGCACCCTCTCCAAACTGGGACATCCCTCTCATAATCCAGGACTGCTGGATACCAACTGCTCACCTGCCTGCCTCATTGCCCTAACTGCTTCTGCCTGCCAGCCTGATTACCCCCTAATCACTCCCCTGACAGCCTGATTGATGCTCCTCTGCTTACCCAATTGCCTCTAACTGCCCTCCCTTGCCAGAATGGTCACCTCCCAACTGCTCTCCCCTGTAGGCCTGGTTGCCCCTAACTGTAATCCTCTGCAGGCCTTGTCGCCCCCAACTGCCCTCCCCTGCTGGCCATCTTGTGGCAGCCATCTTGTGTCCACATGGAGGTGGCCATCTTTGACCACATGGGTTGGCCATCTTGTGTGTTGGAGTGATGGTCAATTTACAAATCTTTTATTAGGCTAAGACAGTGCAATAAAGTTCTGTTTTTTTCATGATGACTTCTTTGATATTTTTTGAAAATATAAAAATATGCAATAAACAACAACAACAAAAAGAAATACATACAAAAACGTGTTTGGGTTCATCTGCTTTGCTTAATGGTTAGTTAGGTCATTAGGTGCTCTGGTCCGGAGTCTAGCTTCAGCCGGATAGATCATTCAGATGTTGTTGCTAGGCATTGTGGGCTGGATTGTGTTCTCCTCACCCCTCAAATTCATATGTGGAAATTCTAACACTTAGGACCTCAGAATATGACTGGAGATAGAAACCCTAAAGAGGTGATGAGGTCAGATGAACAAGCCCTAATCCAGCATGATTGGTGTCCTTATAAGAAGAGATGAAGACAGGGATGACACACAGAGACCGAGGGGTAAGTGTGTGAGGACATAGTGAGAAGGCAGCCTCTGCAATCCAAGGAGAGAGGCCTCAGAAGAAACCAAACCTGCTGGCACACTGTTCTTAAACTTCTAGCCTCTACACCTGTGAGAAAAGAAATGCCTCTTGTTTAAAGCACCTAGTCTGCCTGATTGATTACCTCTAACTGCTTCTGTGATACTCTGTTAGGGCAGCCTTGGAAAATGAATATCCTAGGGCAGCATTGTAGCAACCCAACTCTTCCCTGGCTTCTCTTTTTGGGGGTATCAGTACTGGCCCAGGTAGGGGCCAATTCCCCACACCCATCAAATACTGTGATAGGATCTGCTGGGCATCTACTCCCACTGGCCTGTAGCCAGGCTTCCTCTCTTATCCTGGTTCAACCTGTTCACTCTTCCTTCTTGCCTGCCCCTCCCCCAACCCCACCCCTCATCCCTCCTTGCACACTGGCCTTGCTGGAAACCCTGAAGCAGAGATTACTAAAGTATTCTCTGCAGGAGGTCTGTGACCTTCAATTGCATCAAACCCTCAGTTTATCCAAAAACTTCAATCATTCTGTATATTAAAGCAACTTTAATAAAAATATTGACTAGTTGATTTATAATGACTGGATAAGCTGACAAACCCATTTTTCGTGGCTACTCATATTTTCATTTTAGTCATCAAAATTTATAAGATAGGCACTAATCTAAGCTTAGGTGAATATTTTTCTATGTTAAAATTAAATTATTTTTCTCTGATACAGTAACTAGAAAATATTTAATGAATTATGTAATACTTCATACCTAAGAAGAAAAAAACTTGACCGTCAATATTTTGGATGTATTCAAACCATGTTTTCCCTTTCCTAGCCTTCTGCTTTTATGTTTATATTATTATTATTATTATTATTATTAGTAGTAGTAGTAGTAGTATCCTCACTTGAGGATACTTTTCCATTGATTTTTATTTACTTATTTAAAATATATTTTATTGATTTTTTAGAGAGAGGAAGGGAGAGGGATACAGAGTTAGAAACATCAATGAGAGAGAGACTGGAATCTCTTCTGCCTGCAACCAAGGTACATGCCCTTGACCAGAATCGAACCTGGGACCTTTC
Source organism: Lasiurus cinereus (assembly GCA_011751065.1). Classification (NCBI taxonomy): domain Eukaryota; kingdom Metazoa; phylum Chordata; class Mammalia; order Chiroptera; family Vespertilionidae; genus Lasiurus; species Lasiurus cinereus. Next base: position 3,589,627 of record JAAGEH010000018.1, on the reverse strand, counting down.
AGTCTGCAGGCCGACGCTCTATCCACTGAGCCAAACCATTTTGGCTGATTTTTATTTTGTTTTAAAAAAATTCTTTATTGTTGAATGTTTTATATATGTCTCTCCAATGATTTTTAGAGAGAATGGAAGAGAGGGAAAGACAGAAACATCGATGTGAGAGAAACATCAATTGGTTGCCTCCTCCAGGAGTCCTGACTGGGGCCTGGGCCGGGGAGGAGCCTGCAACCCAGGTATTCCTCAAGGCCCCTGCTCTATCCACTGAGCCAAACTGGCTAGGGCAGCCTCCTGCTTTTAAATGATCCTTTAACAAGTCACTCTGTGGCTCAAGGCTACTTATTTTTAACTGCAAACATACAGCAAAGCCCTGCAGGAGGTCTCCATCTCCTTCCAGTAAGTGCTTATCTCCGAGCTCATCTGTTACTACTCCCATTTCTCCAGGTGCACTGGACCTCTTAGTGTAGCTCAAACTCCAGGAACACTTGTTTTAAGGCCATTTGCACTGCCTGCTGCTTTTCCTCGAATGCCTTTTTCCCTACATTTCCTCAGAGACTTCCTCTTCTCTCTTAAAAGTTTTTTCTCAAATACCATCTTTTCTAGGAGGCCCCTTCTGACCAACCTATTTAAAACTGCAGCTATTTTCGCCATCACCTCTCCAGGCACCCGTAACCCCTTTCTATTTTTTCTGCCAGGGCAGGCAGGGATCTTTGCTTTTTTTTTTTTCACAGATGCATCCCCAGGTTCTAGAAGAGTGCCTGTCACATTGTAAGTGCTCCGTAAATATTTGTTGAAAAATAAATAAATGAATGAATGAGAGGAGCAGATTTTTAGATAATGCCCCATCAACTAAGTGTACAGCCAGAGCTGACTAAAGGGCCTCTCATAAAGGCAGGTTCCATTCAGTGATATAGTAATTCGACTCCAAGTTAACAAAGAAATGGCTTACTTACGGGGTCAAGAAAGGATTTAGGCTGACCTTTAAAAACATGAAATGAAAATGGAAGTACTTTATTGTTATTATAAACTTTGTTCCCTCAATAAACCCCTGCCCAAGGATTACCATACCACCTGTAAAAAAAAAAAAGCATTTATGCCACCATTGAAAAATGTCAATATTAATATTTTGGTGATATTACAATTAATTTGCTGAATTCTAACCTTTTAAGCAGTTTTCAACATTTGATAATTCTTGCTAGATTTCCATTTTGCTTGCTGGTCTCACTTTATTTGTGCTTCCATAATTGTTCTGACTATGTAATATATCTGTTCACTCCAAAAAAGAAAGGTTTTCTCCAATTTACCTTACTTATGTTAATGGAAGCTACTATAGAAGAAAGAGCACATGGAATTTGGTAGGCATGGATTACAACCCTAGCTCTGTCATTATTATTTTTTTTTAAATATATTTTATTGATTTTTTTACAGAGAGGAAGGGAGAGAGATAGAAAGTCAGAAACATCGATGAGAGAGAGAGACATCGATCAGCCGCCTCCTGCACGCCCCACAGTGGAGATGTGCCCGCAAGCAAGGTACATGCCCCCGACCGGAATCAAACCTGGGATCTTTCAGTCCGCAAGCCGATGCTCTATCCACTGAGCCAAACTGGTCTCGGCGCTCTGTCATTATTGACAACATAACTGTGGACCTCTCTGAGCCTCACTTATTTACAAAATCTCAAAAGGTTGTTGTAAAATTTTAATTGAACAATGAGTTTATTGTGGATAAATACATGTGTAAGAGTGGATAACTAATAAATGTTTTCTAATACTGTCAAAGAACCCTAAAACAGTAAGGTACTGTTTGAGCCATTCTTCTCTGACATCTTCTCAGCTTCTTTACAATTTTCACTTTCCACTAATGAATATGCACGGTTACATTGCATAGTAGTCACTCATTCACTTATAAGGTATGAACTACATTGGTGAGCTAATGTTTTCTGAGTGCCTATTAGCTGTGCTCATTCATGTTAAGTTCCACGGACTAAACCAAGTAAATACACAACACAACTTCATGCTCCCTGCCAAAAGGAATTTATGCTCTATTGAAGACACATAATAAAAATGTACAACATCATTGGGGAGCAATTAAATATTAACTGGGTAACATTGAGCAGGAGTACAGTGAAATAAAAGATTAGAGTAGGTTGGAGAGATTCGAGAAAGCTTCATGGAAAGAATAGAGAGTATTTGAAGAGGTCTCAATTAACCCTTAATATAACAACGCCAACGATAAGAAACGCTTGCAGGGTTTAATGCTAGTATGTTCCAGGAACAGTTATAAATATTTTGCATTTATTAGCTCATGTAATTCTCACCAAACCTCTATGAATTAGGTACTATTATTTTTATCCCACTTTACAAAGGAAGGAAGAGGCATATGAAGGATGAGGATTAGTCATTATGATACTCAGTCTCTCCTATGGAGTCTACAGAAGGCAGAAAAGACTTACAGGGAGAGTCTGTTTTAAATTCTACAGAAGAGCTATCCCTATTGTCTGGCAGATAATGTACAAAATTCCCTGCAGTACAAGCCCATGCTTAACATACTTAAACTATTCCCCTTTCTCCTCATTATTATTCATCTTGTTCTCTCCATTTACACTCATTGATATCTGAAAATGTTCACTTATATTCCCATCCCCCTGGGGAAAAAAGATTATGTTTTTCTGATGGTACAGATATTATACTGTGTCGATAGTTATTTATATCTATTTAATATCACACTGGGAGCAGCAGAGGAAAGGAATCATGCCATTTTCATTTTTATGTTCCTTATTGCTACCTCCCAACCCTGGTGCCTGAAACATGCCATATGCTCTAGGTATGTGGTAAGCATTCATAAAATAAGTAAATTATAGAATATAGCCAGTGGTATTATTCTTCCCACTTTACGAAAGTTGAAAAGAGGTATTTCTTTCAATAAATGTGGAAAGAGAAAAAGAAATTTTGAGACAATGGCTAAGCTTATACTAAAAGGAAGAAAACTTATGGGTGGGATAAAAAAGATAAATGGGGAAAATTAGTATAAAGAACATTATAAAAACAGGGGCTGCCAAAACCAGTTTGGCTCAGTGGATAGAGCGTCGGCCTGCAGACTGAAGGGTTCCGAGTTCGATTCTGGTCGGGGGCATGAACCTTGGTTGCGGGCACATCCCCAGTAAGAGGTGTGCAGGAGGCAGCTGATAGATGTTTCTCTCTCATCTTTGTATCTGACTATTCCTCTCCCTTCCTCTCTGTAAAAAATCAATAAAATATATAAAAACAAACAGGGGCCGAAATACTATATGATTGGAACATAAAATAAAAATAGGAAAAAAAAAGGAAACATTTGGAGAAAAATAGTTGTAGAAATAAAAGAAAAACAAACACAAATAAAGCCAATACGTATATGAAAAAAAAATTAGAAAACATGAGACCACAGAGAGGAGTAAACGGGAATTTAAAAATCTACATTTGTGGGCATAAGTCTGTAACTGGGCCACCCTAATAAGTCCTTCCTTCTTAATAGAACTCATTAGTGAGATGATTTATTTTACCCTAACCCCTCTTCCCCAAGATGGAAAGTCTTCCTATAAGGAGCCTGAACTCTGTTCTGATCGGTGCAAAGGAACTCGTAACAGGAGTCATGGAGATGCTAAATATTTGAAAAGGATGTTTCTAAAATACTTAAAAAATAAATTGACAAGGTATTTTCCTAATTATATTTACCCAAGACTTAATCTTTGTTAAGAATGAGCTCCATTAAGGATAGTTTGACATTTTTATGCTACTTCTGAGAATAAAGAGATCCCTCAATTATTTCAGTCAATATGATTTGCACACCCTAAGCGTGCGGGGTTTTGCATATGCCGGTTGGATACAAATTCAGGTGTGGTTTGGCGGCAGTGAATCCCTAGCCTCGCTGCAGTTCACCATCTGGCTAGTGCCTCTGGCTCTCTCTGCTGTTCATAATGTGTTACTGCTGCGACCTGGAAATGCATAAGTTTTGACGGCTGAATTAAAAAGAAACAGCAGAAAATAATTATTATAAGAAAAATGTCTATTTAAAAAAATCTGAATCTCATTTTAAGAGGCCCAAAATGGCATTTAACATGATTATTTCCTAATTCCCACCTTCTTGGCACTGCCATTGCTCATTCTTAGCAAAACTACCTCACTGAGTACACTTCAGAGTTGTATTTCCTAGGATCAGATTTTCCCCCCTTGGTTAACAGTAAGACAGGAATGCCCAGGAAGATATATTTCCTCGGGCAAGGGAAACAAAGGAGAAAATAAACAAATGGGACTACCTCAAAGTAAGAAGCTTTTGCACAACAAAAGAAACCATCAACAAAATGAAAAAGGAGCCCCCTGAATGGAAGAACATATTTGCCAATGATACATCTGATAAGGGGCTAATTTTCAAAATATATAAAGAACTTATCCTACTCAACACCAAGAGGACAAACAACCTAATTTAAAAACAGGCGAAGGATCTGAATAGACACTTCTCCGAAGAGATTCTATTTTTTATGACACTAATTAGGAAGAGAAAATATAGTGAGAAGAAATGAAGGCACAGAGATGCAGTCCAGAGTAAGTGCTTTTAATATAGCGTAGTAAAAGGAGTGAGTCTCTTCTAATTTTTAAAAAAGTGTGTTTACTTAGTTTGAATATATGCCAGAAAGGCAGAGTTGCATATTAAAAATGTTTACTCACAGAAAGTAGTGATACTGTTAACTGACTTTGCTAGATAATACTACGAGGCCCAGAAAGATACTTGATAAAAATCTTTGATGATGGACTTTGATTATATTTTTATGCTGGTAATAAGGCACTTAGGTTTTGAACTTCTTATAATCTACATTTCAATTTTTCAATCAGTAATACTTTTTTAAAAAAAATATGAAAAACAAGAGAGAAAGGTTTTTTCATATTGTTGAAACTATTGGTAACACAAGTGTCACATTTAATTTAAAATAATTAGAATTTAGCTTAATGTCAAAATAAAATCTAGCTGAAGGCTCTCCAATTTTCTAAGGGAAATTAGAGTTTGAATTACGTTCAAGAAGAATTTTTGTAAAAAATATATTTTATTGATTTTTTAAAATATATTTTATTGATTTTTTACAGAGAAAGGGAGAGGGACAGAGAGTTAGAAACATCGATGAAAGAGAGACATCGATCAGCCGCCTCCTGCACGCCCCCCACTGGGGATGTGCCCACAACCAGGACACATGCCCTTGCCCGGAATAGAACCTGGGACCCTCCAGTCCCCAGGCTGATGCTCTATCCACTGAGCCAAACCGGTTTCGGCTCAAGAAGAATTTTAAATAATTGCAACTATAATTATTCCTGTCAGATTACAATTGGCATCTGACTTCATTTAGATACTGGAAGAAATATTCTATCAGGACTACATTAAATTCTCTCAAGTTCCTTTATTACAACTTGATTATATTGTTCAGTCTCTATAACCAGTACAAGTGTTTATGTTCAATAGAAATTTTGCATTTTTCCTCTAGGTGGCGTGCAAGGCACATTTATGTTGGACAATCAATAGGAAATTGCAAAAGCCTGTCTATATTTAATTCTGCATCTGAATAAAACCAAATCTCTTCTATCTATTATATTTTAATAGTTAAGATAACATTACACCATATGTTTTAGATACTGGTATGCATACAATAATTGCTTGGAGTACAGTAAAATGCAGGTATAATGTTTTTCTTAGCATTATAAAATTAATTTTTAGCCCTCATTAATAAAATTTTTGATATACCATATCTACTTGTTTTGATACATCTATTTATTTTCAAGTGAATGATAAATATCCAAATATCGGTGTCATCACCAACTATACAAGTATCAATGCAGAATGGAAAACAGTTCAACACTGAAGATTAGCTCTTCAAGGTGTGTATTGTTGCCATGGCTTCATATACATTAAACAACTCCTATCTCTTCCTTACCATCAATGAAAAGCACAGGTGTGGGAACCTCTTTCCATTTCCTGCGTGGTTCAGGGTTCCCAGTTCAGGGTTTGGGTTCTGAAGGAGGCTGCACGCAAACGAAATGAGAGACTAGAAAACATTAATTTGGCGATATTGGGGGGCCAGGCAGGAGCCTTCCTCTAGTGGAAAGGACTGCCACTTGCTCTGGCCTTTTTCTCCCTTTTATTAGGGCTTTGGGACACACCCCTAGCCTTTAGGCAGGAAATAACAAAACAGAAATTAACATGAAACAAACAGGTAGAGGCTGCTTCAGCTAACAATGTTTTAATCTAAACAGTGAGTAATTAGCTCTGACCTTTCAGAGCAGTTAAGGTTGGCCAGCCTTCTGGCCTCCTGTTTACATCCATTTAGTGAGAACAATGTTTGGTTTCCGACACACAGGAAGTCTGAGTGCAGTGGCATTCATAGTTTAGATGATCTTTCCTCCATGCTTGTTACATGGGTTTGAAGCATCCACAAGAGTGCTGGGCAGGCTTTTTGCAGAAAATGGTACAGCAGTGGGTTAATGAGCACAGGTGTCACTGGACAGAATCACTTTTTAGGTGTTAATACAAGTTTTAATAATTTTAAAACTTAGGTTGCTTTTTTGAGAAAAGTAGTCATGTTCAAATAACCCCAAAGAGTTCCTTTTTAAGATGAATACTAAATAATTTTTTAAGATTATGTTTTTCTCTCCATTGAATGCCTAATTGACCCAGAAGTTTAAGATTATAGTACTTAATTAAGCTTTGTGATTCTCAAATTAGAATCTTCTTTATTCCTTTCTTTATAATGTAGATAATGTGGTGCAGATATTTTGTGAACAACCCACTTTTTGCAAATACGGGGTGTTAGTAGTATCATGATAAACATTTCCCAAGAACCTTGCTATTCCAGGGTCTAGTATTTCAAGGAAGACTTTTCTAAATTACAAATACGTAGCACAGACCTCTGGAGCTCAGAGTTCTGTTGAGACCTCATGTAGAAAAGAAAGTCTCATTGTAGGTGGTTTGGCTCAGTGGATAGAGCGTTGGCCTGCGGGCTGAAGGGTCCCACGTTCTATTCTGGTCAAGGGCACATGCCTTTATGAATTCAATAAAAACATTAAAAAAAAAAGAAAGTCTCACAATGGGCGTTGAAGAAATAGGATGAACAAAGGCTCAGAGAAAGAAATTCCTCCTTTCCCATTCTTTTCCTCTTCAGTTTCCCCTCCTCATTATCATGCTGATAAACTAAATTATAAGAAATCCATGCCAATATAAAAGAAAAGGCCAACAACATGGAAATTAATAATGTAAAAAATAAAATCCTCCCTCCTTATTCCTAGCTTTCCCTAACATATTCCCTAGAGGTAGCCATTATTAAGAGTTAGATGTGGACATTTCCTGATACTTTAATACATACATATTTATATATTTTATGCCAATGTGATATAGCCCTATATCAATACTGCAACTTTTGCTTTTTATTCTTTGCTGTTTGCAAAAATGTTTGTTAAGTGATTATAGGATTATGCCAGCATGTTTTAACAATTCTAAATTCAGAAAAAGGCTTTAGCCAGGTAGTAGCAGAAGATGGATTGACAAGAGAATAATTTTAAAATAAAAATTGATTCAATATTGTGGTGGGGGGGGAGGGAGAGATGAAGATAGTGACAATAAATTCAGTTGTGTTTTCCTTTTTGTGAGAAAGTTAATGTTGATTGCTTTAATAGATGAAAGGCTATTTAGGTTATCAGTTTCTCCTTGAGTGAGCTTTGGTAGTTTCTATTTTTAAGGAATTTATTAATTTCATATAACTTCTTGAATTTACAAGCATAAAGTTGTTCATTCACCACACAGGAATGAAATATGTAAGTTTCCACTAGTTTTAAACAGTTGAAGATATAGATTTTGTTCCCACTAAGAAAATGATACTGTTTCTTTCCTTTCTCTGGTCCTTCCTTCCTTCCTTTCTCTTTTTTAAAATTATTTTATTATTTTTTCTTATTGATTTTTTACAGAGAGGAAGGGAGAGGGATAGAGAGTTGAAAACATCGATGAGAGAAAAACATTGATCAGCTACCTCCTGCAAACCTCCTATTGGGGATGTGCCCACAATCAAGGTACATGCCCTTGACCAGAATCTAACCTGGGATCTTTCAGTCTGCAGGCTGATGCTCTATCCACTGAGCCAAACCGGTTTTGGCTCTTTCTCTTTTTCTAGATGTTTTTTTATTGTTGATAGTAAAAAGAAGTGTGGCATAAGGAAAGTACCTTCAACTTTGAAATTGTGCAGATCATCATCAACAATAATTTAGTGAATATCTACCATGTGCCCAGAACCATTTTAAGAGCTGAGACTACATTAGTGAATTGTACTAAATCTGCCCTAATGAAGATAATACTCAAGTGAATGAAGACATTATTTGTTCTCTGGCTTCCAGTTTTCTTATTTCTAAAATAAATTTTCCTAAAATAGGACTACTATGACTTAATGAGATAATGAAAGCTAAATTCCTGGCACAATATGAGCTCACAAGATGGTATCTATTGTTATTATCATTACTAGTGGCCTGGTGCACAAAATTTGTGCATGGGAGGAGGGTTCCCTCAGCCCGGCCTGCACCCTTTCCAATCGAGGACCCCTTAGGGGATGTCGGACTACCAGGTTAGGTCTGCTAGGGATCAAGACTAAACTGGCAGTCAGACATCCCTCTCACAATTTGGGACTACTGGCTTCTAATTGCTCACCTGCCTGCCTGCCTGATTGCCCCCGATTTCTCTGCCTGCCTGATCACCCCTAACTGCCTCTGCCCGCCTATCTGATCATCCCCAACTGCCATCCCCTGCTGACCTGCTCTCCCTAACTGCCCTATGCTATTGGTCTGACCTTCCTAACTGCTCTCCCCTGCCATTCTGATTGCCCCTAATTGCCTCTGCCTTGGCCCCGCCACCATGGTTTTCTCTGGAAGGACATCTGAAAGGTCTTGAGAAGGTCTCCTGGTCTAATTAGCATATTACTCTTTTATTAGAATAGATATTCTTTTTGATTCATGACTAAGCTTTTTCATTTCTTTGAAGTTTACTAAATTCCAGATAGAGCGGGCAGAAGTCTGAGGTTCTTTGGTAATCTGCACAGTTGCATGCTGCTCATTCATAGCTCTCTGTAGCTACCCAAGAAGGTAACTCACATTTGCCTGTTGGAAAGTGGCTATGAGCCTTCTCTAAAAGTTCTTTAAGGCTGACATCTTCTCTTTGAATGTATGAAAAACACCTTTCCCTTTCTTAACGTCCTTGCACACAATAGCCCCTTTGCCTTACTTATTCCATGGGTGGCTTTGGCAATGTGCCCGGTGTCCATAGATTACTTACTTGGTAGAGTAGTCAGAAACCATGTGTAAGCTGCAGAATTTGTCTTCAGCTAGAGAGTTTTATACATGGTTTTTCTCCTGTGGTACATGTCAAGTCAAAGGCTGTTGAGAAAGTGGGGAGAAGGCACAGGAAGAGTTTAGCACGTAGCCGATCTTTATTAGTCTATATTAATTCCATTTCACAATGGTAATATGAAGGCTAACAAAACAATTTCCAGTTGATTTATGCAGCTCTGGTGAATCACTTTGTTTTTGGCCTGGGGCCTTACAACAGCCACGATGATAACCACTCAGAAATGTGCTGCCTAGCAGGCTGTCATGCTTAAATAATCTACTTTTGTTACTTCACTCAGCAGTAATGTGGCTTTGAGGTAAATGAATCTCATGCCAAGCCCTCCTTTCTAAAAGTAAAGCCAAGTTCAGAGTCTTAAAGGAGTGGATACCTCACTTTAAAGGGCTCCTGAATGTTGAATATTATGTGGATTATTGCCGTCTCAGCATGATAAAGCAGCAACCAACACTTGCATTTTTTCACTATAAATCAGAAAGTGATTCTGGATTGAAAGTAGGTTTGAAGGTTTCTTCTAACATTCTCATGTGTGACTGAGGTTTTGGTAACTGAATATCTGTGGCTATCTTTGGAACTTATACATATAACTAACTCGTGGGTTTCTCGAGAAGCCATCAGGAGGTCATAGATTATTGAAGCCAGATAGTTCACTTGATGGCAGATTGATTTCAATGAGGTCAACATGACTTAGTTGGCTCTAGGTACTAGTTAGTGCCACACAGAAAATGCTGTTCCTTGGCCACATACTGTATCCAAGCTTCTGGTTAGCTGTCCCTTATATACTTATTCCAAATGGAAGGTTGGAGCAAATGCTTCTGATAGTAGAAATCGACTTGAAGTTGCATCTTGTGATGGTTTGTTGGGATCTCATCTGTGGAATCAGCCTACTGTTATCTGTCCCTTCTAGTAGGGAAATGCGTGGGAAGATAAGACAGCAACACATATTCAGAAATTTGATGCACTGAATAGTTTGGGGATTTTTCTAAATTGCCCAATAGTTTATTAGTTGTATATGCATCGGTGATATTTTAATAATAAACAATAATCATGTTGTTTTCACAGGATAACGTAACTGTTAAAACAATTGTGTAAGCCCCTACCCAGTTTGGCTCAGTGGCTACAGCGTTGGACTGCGGACCAAAGGGTCCCAGGTTTGATTCCGGTCAACGTCAAGTACCTTGGTTGCAGGCTCCTCCCTGGGCTCTGGCCAGGCATGTGCAGGAGGCAACCAATTGATATGTTTCTCTCACACGGATGTTTCTTTCTATCTTTCCCTCTGTCTTCCACTCTCTCTAAAAGTCAATGGAAGATATTCTCACGTGATGACTAAAAATATTATGTACAATGTATAAGATGACTGGGCATATATGACAACCTCCAACTTTTCCAGTTAAAATATAGTTTGGTATATACTTGCCCTATAAGATGACACCCAGCCTATAAGACGACCCCTGACTTTTGAGAAGATTTTCCTGGGTTAAAAAGTTGTCTTATACACCAGAAAATACAGTATTTTCTCTTAGCTACAAGTACATTTAATTAAATGAGGTTTTATGATATTTTTAGTTATGCGATACACCATTGTCTAATTCACATATTTGGTAGATTATCTGCAGTTTCAGAGGCAGCACAGTTTCTGTGCAGAAAGATTGGATTTGGAGTCAGAAGAATTTAGGTTTGAATTCGTATTCACGCTATCTAAACCACAATAGTATCTTTACTAATAGCAGGCCAATAATATTTCTACTTTCCAAGGTTGTGTCAAATATTGTATGTAATGCCCTCAGCATCAAAACAGGAACCAAATAGTTGCTCGATGAACTGGGTGACTTTTCCTCCTGAGATTTTCAGAAGTGTAACAAGGGGCCATTGTTGTATTTGTGAGATTAAAACTGTAAGAAAAAATAAAATCCATGACACTATGACTTTTTTAAAAATATATATTTTATTGCTTTTTAAAGAGAGGAAGGGAGAGGGACAGAGAAGCTAGAAACATCGATGAGAGAGACTTCGATCAGCTGCCTCTTGCACGCCCCACACTGGAGATGTGCCCGTAACCAAGGTGTATGCCCTTGACCGGAATTAAACCTGGGACCTTTCAGTCCGCAGGCTGACGCTCTATCCATTGAGCCAAACCGGTTTCGGCCACTATGACTTCTTGATAGAGAAAACATCGAACACAGACACAGTGCTTCTTAATGTTGGACATAAATATGAAATATATTTTTATCTCTCATTAGCTCAGAAGTCTATATCTAATTTCTTCAAAGCCAAAAAAGCTAACGTCTTCAAATTGAAATTCATTTTGTTATTTTTCTAAAGGTAGTTTATGAGAAATGTTAACTTTATGTACTTTGTTTAGGGTTTTCACACAAAAGGGTTTTCAGCAAAAGGAGCACCCACCTACTGGACCTGAGACCAAGCAAATCCCAGCCTTTATCTTGCCTTGCTATTGTTATATTTCTGTTGAAGGCTTGGGAGTTTAGGTGTTCAGATTTTTATTCTTCCCACCTTACTTTTTATGCCTAGCTTTCTCATCTGGGATTTGCTATGTAAAATAGAAAAAGGAGAGGAAAAAGATACATAGATCTGCATTTGAATCCTCATCTTTTCATGCAAAAGATTTTTTACCGTCTCTTGAATTGTTTCCATATCAAGCATCCAATAAGTGTTTTGCACAAAAACCATGCTAGCTTTGAAGCACTTAAATTAGTGTTTTGGTGTTCAGTGGGGAAGGACACAATTTATGTGGGTTGTTATTGGAACAAGATGTACATTTGAGGCTCTGGAATTGTACTATGATTTTTATCCTTTTTTTTGTAGCAACTATCAGCTTTGGGATATTGTATTTATATTGTTGTTTGTTTAATTTAGCTATAAAGCAATTGAAGTCTGCAAGCAAAATGAGTTTTCAGCTTGTTAGAGCATCAGTGTTGGCGATTTAGAACACGGAATTATTCTTTTGAAATAGTACTGTGCTTCTGGGAACTCTTAAAGTTCTTTGTATAAAATTCCCATGAAACTTCTTGATGATAGTAGTTCTCCAAGAATATTACTAAGATGATAATGTATTTGAGCTGTATCTACTTTTTATTTTGATAGTTACTCAGCATCATTTAGATTTCCCATGTCCTTTCGAATTGTTCATGTTATTTCTCTGTTGCTTGAATTCACATAATTTGTTTTTAGCGAATTGCTTCAGTAGCTATAATATTTCACCCAGGAGCATCTCAATTTTACAGGTGAAAATGAAGTGACTGTAACTTATAAATGAAGCTTAGAGGATATGAAAGTTAGAGTGATGTTTATGCTAAAGATCAAAATACAATTATTGTTAAATCTGTTCTCAGCACTGGGACCACAGTTAAGAAATAAAGAAGCTTTTATGGTAAACAAAGTCTAGAAGACATTACATTTGGCTTGTTTTAAATCTATGACAAATTTGCCATACAGTTCTAATGAATCTATCTGAGCTCGGTTTTCTCATCTATAAAATTATTCTGTGTTCCATGAGATTTTTTCCTACGTTAGCATTATGATTTGAGTTGGATATGGATATCAAACTACTCAGTGGTAAGAAACCCAGAAACATTCAAGTATAATAGACTCGGTTTGAAATGCTATTGTTGCGACCCACAGATTGAGAACCACTAGCAGGGTCACCTAAGACCATCAGAAAACAAAGATATTTACATTATAATTCATAACAGTAGCAAAATTACAGTTATGAAGTAGCAATGAAAATAATTTTATGGTTGGGGGTCACCACCACATGAGGAACTGTATTAAAGGGTCACGGCATTAGAAAGGTTGAGAACCACTGAGTTAGGTGTTACTTGAATCTGGAAATCAGATACCCTGCTAGGACTCAGGAAGGAACCCATGGCCAAGGATAAGGTTGGCCAGAGAGTTCAAAATCTGAGCAGTTCTGAATTTAAGAGAATATCAAGAGCCAGAGTGCAGGGAAAATAAATAGAAGAATAGAGTTAAGGCACTGGCTCCAAGGAAACTTTAATGGTTGAGGTAACACTTTGCCTTCCCTGGTCCCTCATGCACTTCCCATTCAGGTCTTAACCAATCCAGATTTTGTCTGGCTTAGGAACTGAAAGAAGAGAAAGTAGAGCAGGATTAGATTGCTGACGTAAATTGAATTTAGGTATAAAGAAGAAGGCAGACTAATCCTTACAAATGTAAATCAAGCCAGGTTTTTTCTTTATATGTGATTTTTAATGAAAGACGCTTTCTTTCTTTTTCTTTTTTTGAAAGATGCTTTCTTTGACACCATTGAATTTCGGTAAGTTAAGTAATATCCATATAATCTTCAAGTGGATATAACTTAACTTAAATTGATAATTTTCCTGGTGATAATAAATTAATTTTTAAAAAGCACTGTCAAGTTAATTACATAAATGTTTGAAACATTTCACATTTCTCTAGGAATATAAATTAGACATTTGGCCCTACCTAGTTTGGTTCAGTGGATAGAACATCAGCCTGCAGACTGAAAGGTCCCAGGTTTGATTCCAATCAAGGGCACATACCCAGGTTACAAGCTTGAACCCCAGTAAGGGGCATGCAGGAGGCAGCAGATCAATGATTCTCTCTTATCATTGATGTTTGTATCTCTCCCTCTTCCTTTCTTTCTGAAATCAATAAAAATATACTGTATATTAAAAAAGCCCCCCAAAATAGACATTTGATGTCTTCTATCTTACAAAAAGTTATGAAGCCATAAAAAATGTAGAAAGTGATCTGGCATAAACCAGTCCTCTCAGTAGATGAGGTCACATTGACATTTGCTGGGCACTAGTTCATATGCTTAGGAATCAGCAGAAATTGAAATAATTTCTCATGTGAGTTGATTATTTTGAAATGTGATAAAAATTATCATTGATGTAAAAATAATTCTATTAACTGGATGATCACAAGACATATCCATCATATGTTTTAGGACAGCTAAGTTTTACTGTGGGGCCAAAAGGCAAAAAATATACTGGATGGCAATTGCATTTAGGTTCTAAAGAAAATAATCTGCAGAAAGATCTAGCCTATCTAGTAAAAGAGTAATATGCAAATTAACCATCATTCCACTATACCCACAAACCACACCCACCAATCAGGAGCAAATATGCAAATTAACCCAACCAAGATGGCTGTGGCCACAGAGTGTGCAGGAGGCTTGGGTTTCCCTGGCAATGGAGGAAGCCAAGCTTTCAGCACACCCTGGTAGGTCGAGGCCTCCACACAAGATTACAAAGTTTTAATTATAGAAGATAAATAAATCCCAGCAAAAATGGCTGTGGCCACAGATCTGGAGAGAGCAGGAGACTTGGCTCCACTCAAGGATACAAAATCTCAATTGTAGGAGATAAATAAATCTCAGATACCAGGGCCTCTGCTTGGGCTGCCAAAAAAGCACTACAGGCCTCTCACCCAGGCTGCCCCACACCTCAAGGGAACCCCCACCCTGATCTGGGACACTCTTCAGGGCAAACCAGCTGGCCCTCACCTGTGCACCAGGCCTCTATCCTATCTAATAAGCCTATCTAATAAAAGGGTAATATGCAAATTGACCATCACTCCAACACACAAGATGGCTGCCCCCATGTGGACACAAGATGGTCACCACAAGATGGCCAGCAGGGGAGGACAGTTGGGAGGGACCAGGCCTGCAAGGGAGGGCAGTTGGGGGTAATCAAGCCTGCAGGAGAAGGCAGTTAGGGGTGACCAGGCTGGCAGAAGAGGGAAGTTGGAAGCGACTGGGCCTGCATGGAAGGGCAGTTGAGGGGGACCTAGGCCGGTAGAAGAGAGCAGTGGGGGACCAGGCCTGCAGGGGAGGGCAGTTAGGGGCAAACAGGCTGGCAGG
>JAAGEH010000018.1:3303692-3573971 GCA_011751065.1 Lasiurus cinereus | reverse complement strand
TCACCCCTAACTGCCCTCCCCTGCAGGTCTGGTCCCCCCACAACTGCCCTTCCCTGCAGGCCTGGTCACCCCCTACCTTCCCTCCTCTACCAGCCTAGTCACCCCTAACTGTCCTTCCCTTAAGGCTTTATTACCCCGAACTGCTCTCCCTTGCAGGCCTGGTCCCTCCCAACTTCCCTCCCCTGCTGGCCTGAGCACCCACAACTGCCCTTCCTTGCAGGTCTGGTTCCTCCCAACTGCCATCCCCTGCTGGCCATCTTGTGATGGCCACCTTGTGTCCACAAGGGGGAAGGATCTTTGACCACATGAGGGCAGCCAGTTTTTGTGTTGGAGTGATGGCCAGTTTGCATATTACTCTTTTATTAGCTAGGATAGAGTCTTGGTGCATGGATGGGGGCCAGCTAGTTTGCCCTGAAGGGTGAGGGCTCCCTTAGGGTGTGGGGTGGCCTGAGCAAGGGGTCTGTGGTGGTTTTTCCCCCTGGTGACCCAAGTGGCGGAGGCCCTGATATATGGGATTTGTTTATCTTCTACAATTGAAACTTTGTAGCCTGGAGTGGAGCCAAACCTCCTGCTTGCTCTGTGTTGGCAGCCATTTCTGTGGGGATTTATTTATCTTCTATATTTGAAACTTTGTAGCCTTAAGTGGAGGCCTGGGCCTGCCAGAGTGTGTGGAAAGCTTAGCTTCCTCCATCACCGGGGAAACCCAAGCCTCCCTCCTGCTCGCTCCATGGCTGCAGCCATCTTGGTTGGGGTTAATTTGCATATTTGCTCCTGATTGGCTTGTGGCCATGGGTTGGGGGTGTAGCAGAGTGATGGTTAATTTGCATATTACTCTTTTATTAGTAGGATGTATGGACAGTGGTGTAAACTGGGACTGTCACAGGCAAAGTGAGTTATTCTAGTCATTCCACTTCCTTCTATTTTTTCAGTGCTTTCACCACCAATAAATAGATTGAAACATTTTTTTTAGCTTGACATTCAGTAACCCTGGTATGTTAGGGTTTTCTTCACCCTTTCTATCCCTTCTCATCATCTAGACACCACTCTACAATGAGCTCTGGAGGTGATGTTAAAAAGCAGAGAGGGGCTGAAATCGGTTTGGCTCAGTGGATAGAGCGCCGGCTTGCGGACTGAAGGGTCCCAGGTTTGATTCCGGTTGGGGGCATGTACCTTGCTTGTGGGCACATCTCCACTGTGGGGCGTGCAGGAGGCGGCTGATCGATGTCTCTCTCTCATCGATGTTTCTGACTTTCTATCTCTCTCCCTTCCTCTCTGTAAAAAATCAATAAAATATATATTAAAAAAAAAAAAGCAGAGAGGGATTTCAGATGGCAGAAGACTAGAAGAGAGAATCTTCACCTGAGATGAGAAACACAGAGGCAGGAGAGATGGACAAAGGTACCAACTTCATCATTACACCAATAGTTAATAGAAGGGGAGCTGATGTGTCAGGAAAGGTGAGTGATAGAGAGAAAAATCAGTAGGCTGGAAACAAGACCTGGGAGAAGTTGGCAGGAATGGCAGCAATAGAATTCTGAATATTGTCTAGACCTGAAAATTTGTCATTTGGAATGGTCCACCATCCAGCAGCATTGGTATTGCCTGGAAGCCTTTCAGAAATGCAGATCCTCAGACCCCACTCTAACTTTTATTTTAATATGATTTTTATTGATTTCAAAGAGGAAAAGGAGAGGGAGAGTTAGAAACATCAATGATGGGAGAGAATCATTGATTGGCTGCCTCTTGTACGTCTCCTACTGGGGATTGAGTTGGTAACCAAGGTATGTATCCTGAGAGGGATTTGAGTCCCAGACTCTTCAGTCCACATGCTGAGGTTCTATCCACTGAGTCAAACCCCTCAGGCTCCACTCTGGACCTGCTGAGTCAGACTATTCATAATAACAAGATCCCTGGTTGATTTCTTTGTGAAGCCCTGGTCTTGAACAGTCACTTGTCTTGCCTCCAGATTTCATGATTGATCTGGGTTCTGGTGCATGAGTGGATCTCTCTGAGTTGACTATTCAGGAGTACCTGGTAATAAAATTCCTGGTAATAAAGACTGGCTGATAAACTTTGGTTTGAAATTTAGTCTTATTTCCCCATTTTCCTTAGTGCTTCAAATGATAGCATAGGACTTTGTACAGACTTTCACAAAGGTGTGGATGGAGAAGATTTGAGCTGTGTGTGTGTGCTAGCATAATATTTGCCAAGGAATGAACTGAGATTTAGTAAGAGTTGGGTGGAGAATAACTGAAATAATCTAATTATGGATGAACCAATGTTTTCAAGTGTCTGTTCATGTCATTAAGAGCTGTAAGGTTTTTGACCTTACATATATTCTTGCCAGTTTTAAGTGTTGCAGGACAGGAAAACAGCGGGCCATCTGGTTTTACTAAACACTTTCGCACGTACAAGGACAAGATGTATTACTTGGAGCAGCTGGGAGGTGCACTGTTGGAAGAATTTAGGACACTTCTCTATTAAAACTGTTTCTCAAGGATGAGGAGCTTGGCCTGTATCAAAAATTAAAGCAATTTTTGTTGGAAGTACTTCTGATTCTTTCTTCTCATGTGTCAGTTTTCTGTAGCTGGTTTATAAATAAGCATTTACTTAATTAGAGACAGTATCTCATGGTTTGAGCTACACACAACCACTCTTGCACCATTCCCTTAATGGAATAGAAGACTTTGCTATCCAAATCTTTGCTAAGTGAATTGCTATATTTTTCTTGCTATTTTTATTAGTGAATTAAAGAGGACACCTGGCTAGTTAAATTTCTGTTACTTAACAAAAAATGAAATCGCATATTGAAAAAGATGAATGATACATTTCTGATGAAACAATAACTGTATTGTTCTGTATGGAAAAAGGCAACATAAAATTCAGTATATTCCTCTCTCTCTCTCTCTCTCTCTCTCTCTCTCTCTATATATATATATATATATATATATATATATATATATATATATATAAAAATTTAAAATAAAGCATTTTGGGACCCCAAACTTTTTTTTTTAAATGTTCTTTATTGATTTTTTATAGAGAGGAAGGGAGAGGGATAGAGAGTTAGAAACATTGATGAGAGACAAACATCGATCAGCTGCCTCCTGCACACTCCCTACTGGGTATATGTCAGCAACCAAGGTACATGCCCTTGATTGGAATTGAACCTGGGACCCACTGAACCAAACCAGTTAGGGTTAAACATATTGTTTTTACTACAGATGTAGCACACTCAGGAACAGGAAAACATTTCAATGTTACTAATTTCACACTTAAATATGTCAGATTTGATCTAATAGTCTCCAACAGATGTTTTTCCCAATGCTCCCTATATAATTTGTCAGTGGATGCTTTGATCACAGTTTCACAGTTAATGGTAGCACAAAAATGTAAGGCCAATCTACCAATTTATATCTCAAAGGACAGGCTCAAACAAATGTTATCTGGCATATATATTTGTCTAGCCACAGGCATGATTATCTGCAAATAGTAAAGTTTGTTTCTTGATTTTTTCATATTTGATCCAATTGTTCATTTAACTAATACGTAATCTGCTCTTGAGGCAGCTTCATAAAAGCATTTGTCAAAATACTAACCATTGTAAGATGTTTGCTAGCTGATAAAATTTAAATGTAATTTAATAAGAGGAGCAGGATATTTAAACTGGGGATCAAGAGAACTGGTGAGAAACAGGGAGAGACATCAATGTGAGAGAGAAACATTGATGAGTTGCCTTCAGATGTGCCCTACCTGGGGATTGAGCCAGCAACCTAGGTATTTGCCTTGACTGGGAATTGAACCTGCAACTTTGTGGTGTCTGAGACAATACTCCAACCAACTGAGCCACCTGGCCAGGCCTTTATTTAATCTTCTGTACAGACTCTCACCTGGAGTTGACTCATTGATATAATTTCCTAAGGTATCAACTGTAGGTAGTGAATCAGAGGCACTCAGTGGAAAAGTAGAAAGAATCTTTCTGTCTTTTGCCATTCTAAAAGATTCAAGTTTATTTGAATGAAACCAACCTTAATTGGATTCTATTCTCCCTTTCATTAAATTCAGGTTGCTTGTAATGGATATTTGTTTGTTTTAAGGAGCCAGAGGGCTGAGCAATACCTGAAGTCCTTCATATGTTCTTGGAATCCTCCTGTGCAATTAGTCTTGGTGAGAGGCAAAGACTGTTGTGCAAATGACAGAGGCTGAGAATGCTTGATGTTTGCTTTCTCAGGATTCCTTTCACCTAGAATGTGAGCACATGACCAATGTTTCAGCAATTGGACAAACACATCCTCTTCCAACTTTAAGAAGTTACTGATTCAAAAGAGCAAGCACAGGAGAGAGTCTACTTTGGTGATGGGTAGTGGCAACAGCAGTGACAGTAATACCAAGTTTCTTAGCCTAGCAATGGCCTTTAATGTCCAGTGGCAGAGCAACTCATGGCTTCCAGTATCTAGTGGAAGAAGTAGCAGTGACTTCCTGGATGGATTTTGTAGAATGAGCGTTCCTTGCCCTCACATCCACTTGTTCTCCAACTCAGAGAATTGTGAGCAGCCATTTCATTTTTCTTTTTCTAAAAAAATATTCTTGATTGTTTAAAATATTGCATAGGAACCTTTTCCCCTCACTGATCTCTTCCCCCAGCACATGCCCTCACCCCCCTATTGACTGTGTCCATGGGTTATGCTTATACTGTATGCATGCATACAAGTCCTTTGGTTGATCTCTCCCTCTCCCTCACACACACCCCCTCATCTTCCTCCTGAAGTTGGATGGTCTGTTTGATGCTTCTATGTCTTTGGATCTATTTTAGTTCATCAGTTTATACTGTTCATTATATTGTACTTATAAGTGAGATCATGTGATATTTATCTTTCTTCGACTGGCCTATTTTGCAATAAATTCCTTTTCCCCCCTAAAATCAGAGCTAGTTTATGTTGTTTGAATTGCAAACCCTAATTAATGAGTGCTCCATGGCCATCTGGATACTCTACCCTTGATGTCCTTCTTATCCTGATCTCTCCTTGTGCTTTTCTCCATGTTCTCCACTCCTAGGGGCACACGCAAATGGACCGTGTGGTATCTTACATTGACAACTAGCTCTGCTGCCACCCGGAAGTGACCCTTTCTCACAGGTAGGTCTTTGAATGATGTGTAAAGCAGAAGCCACTATGTCTAAACAGACAAAGATCACTTTCAGGTTTTGTGATGTTGTTTCACTTAGACTGTGTAACAATTTCATTAAATTGCTGTTCTTACTAGTAAAGAGGATTCTGTAATTAAAGTCACAGTGAACTTCATCAGTGTCGGAGGCAAATTTCTCAGTAGACAGAGGTGGCGATTTGCTTGTAGAAATACAAATAAAAAGAGCTGGGGTACTATACTAACTGATCATATGCTTCCCATGAATTAATAGTGTAATGCAGCTAGCTATATGAAGGCAGTAAGTAAAGCCTTACTTGATTTTGAATCCCCAAAGCCTACTTAGCCTAACATTAGCACTTAGTGGTTAGATATTTGGTAAATGTTTGCTGAACGAATAATTGTTGAACTATATTAAATCTAGCTTTATGTCTGGTTGTAGTAATAGGAGTCTAGAATTTATAGTATAAGATGATTCATACCCAAAATATTACATCTGCTTCTGAGTACCACCATGCTTTTAGAGTTGCATTGACAAAATGCAGAAGAAAACACTGGAAATTCTGTTGAAGAAAAGCTGGAAAGTGTGTTCTATGGGGAATGTTATAGTGGAACAAAGAAGGAAAAAGGGAGAATTTAAACAGGCATTATCTTAAAATCCTTATGGAAAAATGAAAAAGTAGAGAAGCTGCAAAGTAATAAGTTGTAGTTTAACATAAGAATTTTCTAACCAGTATGACTGTCCACTGAAGGAGTAGGCCTCCCCTCATGGTGATGCATTTCCTGTCACTGGAGACTAGATGACCATTGTTCAGAGATGCTGGGTGAAGCGGTCTTCATTGCATGGAAGGATTACTTAAAAAAAATTTCTGACCCTGGCTGCCATAGTTCAGAGGTTGAATGTCAACCTATGAACCAGGAGGTCAGAGTTCAATTCTGGGCAGGGCACATGCTGGCTGAATCCCTAGTAGGGGGCATGCAGGAGGCAGCCAATCAATGATTCTCTCTCATCATTGATGTTTTTTTTTTCTCTCTTCCTCTCTGAAAAGAATAAAAAATATAAAAAATATTTCAGATTCTTAAGCACATTAGGGCATAGGCTACAGATTTTAGTTTTTAGTCTACTATACTATTCAGAAAATATTTATTGAACTTGATATTTATTAACTGTTAAGGAGTTAATGTTTCCTTAGTTTGCTTCTGTAAATCTGAATGATCCATAATGAAAGAAGATAAGAGGTCAGGCCATAAGGATAGGAAGGACAAGGACTTTTAAGATCATTTAGGAGATTCAAAATTTCTAGTTAACCTCTAGTTGTTAAATTTCTATGCAATCCTCTTATTGATTTCTCTCCTACAGAGAATACATAAAGAACTTAGAGATACTGATGAAGCAGAATTTTCTCTGAGTTTCCTTTAGTTCCTAGTAATTATAATTAATTTGCATTCTGGAAAACATTTTATTCAGTTATTCACTCATATCCCTTACTTTTCAAAATAGAAAAAATTTGACATATATACCAAAATATGGGGACACAAAAACTTACTCTTCCCCCCCCAAAAAAAAACCTTACTATTGTAAGAGTATATTTTAAATTCATAGATATAAGAATCATTGCCATTAGAGGTTTGTTGGTATTCAAGGACAAATTTTACTTTTGAAGTGATAAGATAGTGCAAACATTACCTCTGCAGTATAATGATTTCCTAAGGTAGACATAGACTCTGATAATAAGATTGGCACCATGATGACAGTAGCTAGTATAGCCAAGGAGAGGGGAAATAGTGACAAAAGCTCTTGGAAGGAGATGAGAAATATCAGGTTCAAGAATTTCAAGGGACATTGCATTCTCTAAGGAAATTTATATTAAATCAAAGAATAAAGGTTTTGTACACAGACGACAAAGTTCTGGAAAATTTCTGCAAAAATCCATAGAAAAACTAAAAAACCCCCAAACAATTCAATTGATGTTTGTTATAACTTTTCTCCTCCTACTTGTCCCTGGTAAATTCGAGAACAAAGCCAGTGTTAAATAAAGAGATTGTTCTGGGCATGACAATGTGAAGTAGAAGATTTTCTGTCTAATTGTTCCCAAATGTCAGACTAAAAGTTTATTGTTCAGAGTACTTTGATGGGGCAAAAAAAGTTAATGAAATAAAAACTAGTAGTGAATGCAGTAAGTTCATTATAATCGGAATCTTCAACTGTCTTATGTTGCTATTAACTGCGTTGCCATTTCTCTAGAGTGGGACCTACAAGTTATATTCATGTAAAGCTATACATAGTTTTTCTCTCAAGCCAATTTTTTTAGGCTGCTATTTCCCCTTTATCATCAGTTAAATTTTTTTTTCGTGCTACATAGCAAGAATATATGTATTACATGTGTAAGTTCTAAAGTATATATAATGTGCACCAAGGAACCTGTCATTGAATTAGAAAGTTTACCAATTTTTTACATCTAAACTGGAAGCTCATTTTCTCGCTCATCATCTGCACTCCTCCCTCTACCTTAAGAATCAGCACAGAGATTTATCATTTCCTTGTCTTAAATTAAAGAAAGAAATCACATATGAATGCATGCCTAAGCAATATAGTATTATTTTTGCTTCTTTTGAAGCAAAAATTTGTATCAGACTGTAGATAGCTTTTTTTATTAATTCTTATTTTAACTTTTTTTTTACTTAATTATGTGAATAAGAATCATCTATTTTGTTGCAAGTAGTAGTTTTGTCATTTATACTGCTTTATTATCCCAATGCGTGAACAATACCACACTTTATCTATTTTAGATCATTATTTCCTAATTCCATTTTATTATGACACACATTGTGATTGTGAGCCTTTTGGAGTGCATGTGCAAGTTTCACTGGAACATACATGGGGATTTCTTTAGGAGTGGAAGGTCTAGTTTATGGGATGTACACATATTCAGCTTTATACAATAATGCCAAACTGTGTTCTAAGGTGATTCCATTTGAGCCCTTTCCTCATATTGTATATGTTATAGACAACTCTATCCTCTTCAATACTTAATGTTGTCATATTTCTTATTTTTTGTCATTCAAATTGCCATAAATAAAATATTTTATTATAAATGTTAAAAATCATAGATTTTTCAAACAAAAAAGATAGTAATAAAATGGCAATCAAGGAAAAACTGATGTTCATGCATCAGTTTTGTGAGGTACTTATACTGAGAAAGTAGGGAATAAAAGAGACAATTGTTTCTTTTAGAATGAAGTGATGCTTACTTTAAAAAAAATTTCTGATAGATCTATCTACATTAAAAAAAAAGAGTAAGATGAAAATTGACTGCATCTTCGTGACACCCAGCAGCCAAGCAGGAGTTAGTATGCAAATTAACCCAACAAAGATGGTGGGTTAATTTGCATATGCAGGCGGTGAGCAGATGGGGGCAGGAGGGTTGCATCATTGCCATGATGATGACACAGGTGTTCCACACCATCCCAGCCACTCAGGGCCTCTGGGCAGCATGGGAAGGCAGAAAGGTGGCTCCAGGCCAGAGGGAAGGTGGTGCTGGCAGCCAGGGTAAGGAAGGCCCATTCTTGCATGAATCTTCATGCATCGGGCCTCTAGTCTAAAAATAATAGTACTTTGGAACAATTATGGGTTATTCTTTTGAAGTGCCTCTATATTACATTGAACAGATTGACTATAGTCCAGTTTAATCATAGCGGTAAGGGGGAAAAATTGTGTTAGAAACAGACTGGAAACTCTTTCATACTATAAATGGAGTATGGCATTGTCTTTTGCTTTATTATGTAAAGTTTACAAACTTTACTTTAAAAAGTAGTCATTAACCTCTCAAAAGTAAACAAAGAAATCTAAACATATAAACAATCTTAAAATTACAAGTTAGTTTGCCTCAATCAAGCTTGGGCCTTATTTGCTGATGATTGGAGGAAGCTATTTTATGCCTTTCTTAGAACAGTTTTGTATTTATATTCCCTCCTTTTTATCCCTTCTTCCATCCACAAATAATCACTAACTCTATGGATTTGATATATATCTTTTACATTTTGTATGTGAAAATATGTATTGCCGAAACCGGTTTGGCTCAGTGGATAGAGCATTGGCTTGCAGACTGAAGAGTCCTGGGTTCAATTCTGGTCAAGGGCATGTACCTTGGTTGCGGGCACATCCTCAGTAGGGGCATGCAGGAGGCAGCTGATCAATGTCTCTCTCATCGATGTTTCTAGCTCTCTATCCCTCTCCCTTCCTCTCTATAAAAAATCAATAAAATATATTAAAAAAGTAAAATAAAAATATGTATTATATTTGAAATATTTTATACCACTTTTACTATGAAAACAAATTTCTAAAATCAAACTAAGCTAAAAGTTGTACCTTACTCACCCATTAATCAATTACATTGTTTTTGATTATCTAAAAAAATTAATGATTTTTAAAATTTGGTGCTTTTTTTTCTTTTATTAAAAAGAAAAAAAATATGGGAAGTACTAAATCAGAATAAAGAATCAAAAAAATAAATCACACAAAATTCTGTCTTCTGTGGTTGGTGATGGAAACACAGAGACCAACACCAAAAGATGTGGGCCTTCAGGGATTCTAAATGTTATTGTGCTTAAGAATCATTTTGAGGGCTTGTTAAAAATGTATATTTCTGG
The DNA here is from genome assembly GCA_011751065.1 of Lasiurus cinereus. Classification (NCBI taxonomy): domain Eukaryota; kingdom Metazoa; phylum Chordata; class Mammalia; order Chiroptera; family Vespertilionidae; genus Lasiurus; species Lasiurus cinereus. Next base: position 3,564,179 of record JAAGEH010000018.1, on the reverse strand, counting down.
TCTTTTTCCTCAGATATATTAATCCCAAAGGTCTGAGCTGTGCCCAGGCATACAATTCTCAGCCAATACCTAATTATTGTTTCAAGTAGGACAAAGACTTGGGGATCAGATTGACTAGGTTCTGGCTCCCCAGATCTGTGTGATAACATATAAGTACCTGTTCCTGAATGCACTGAATCTCATTCCCCTTATTAGTAAAATCCCTACTTCAGACAATTATTGGGAAGATTGAATGAGAAGATGTATGAAAAGAACTTAGCAAAGGGACTCATCTGAGTTACAGACTCACAAAGTCAGTCTTTGTTCATCTGAACAAGCAAATCTGGACCAACTTTACTATGTTTGTGCAATCCAATTGGGCAATTTTCAAAGTAGGAGACTGGGATAATTGAGGAGTCTAGGAGGAATAAACTTATGATGAAAGGCAGGAATAATTCAGCCTTTACAACTGTATAAAGTTAAAAGGTTTAGAGTGGTTGTGGGAAGAGACATAGCTGAAGGGCATACAGAAGGCATTGCTGACCAACATACAGAATAAAATGATTACAGTATTTGATGCAACTAGAGAAAGGAAAAGGAAATTGCAATAGTTTTCCTAATAAATTGTGGGGAGGATTACCGGTCATCCTGACATGTTGGAGGGAACACTAATTATTTAAAATGACGAAAATACCATTTCAACAAGAGCACACACACAAAAGCTGCTGTCCACTTACCCTTTGTTGATTAAATAATAACAAACAAAAACATACACCAAAGAAATTTGTCTCTGAAGGAAAAAAAAAAACACACAAAGATGTGCTAAAGATTAGAGATCCAGATTGTAGAATTATTATTATTTTTAAAAGCCACAGATGTGGACTAAAAATGATGAACTATATCCATTTTTGTAGCATTTTAGTGGCCTTATTAATTTACAATGTAATTAAACCAACAGTCATTGTTTTATTGCACTAGTTTTAATGGTATTTTATATACAAAACTTCTATGAAGTTCTTGAATAAGGAGTTTCTGAACAATTGAAAGTCATGTTTTTTTGTAAAAGTTTATGTAAAGGGGGTGTATGAAGCAAGAGAGATAAGTGAAAATTCATTAAAGTGAATGTACTGGAAAAATAAATTATTTTTATGAATTTCTTATTCAAAATTGGAACCCCAAAGGAGAGGAACAGATAGTCTTTTAGTTAAAACAGGAGAACTCCCTTGACAGCAGCCAGCCTGGCAAGCTTTATGTGTGGGTAGTTAGTGAACTGAGCTAAGGGTGCCAAAAGCCAATCACAAAGTCTCCCCATCCTCATTCCCCAAATCCCATTCTAACAAAAAATTTACAATGTTTAACGGAACACTGACCAAGTCAAGACTTTCAAAATTCACCTTCCTTTCAAGCCCCTTCAGTCTACTAGAACTAATGACTGTAGCTGACTTTCTTTTCTTTTTTCTCTGCAAAGAGTTTTTTTAAAAAAATATATTTTACTGATTTTTTTTTTTTTTTTTACAGAGAGGAAGGGAGAGGGAGAGAGAGCTAGGAACACTGATGAGAGAGAAACATCCATCAGCTGCCTCCTGCCCACCTCCTACTGGGGATGTGCCCGCAACCAAGGTACATGCCCTTGACCAGAATCAAACCTAGGACCCTTCAGTCCGCAGGCCAAAACTCTATCCACTGAGCCAAACCGGTTAGGGATCTGCAAAAAGTTTAAAGAATATATTTTTAAAATTAATTTCCGAGAGGAAGGGAGAGGGAGAAACATCAATGATGAGAGAAAATCATTGATCAGCTGCCTTCTGCACACCCCCTACTGGGGATTGAGCTCGGAACACAGCCACATGCCCTGACCAGGAATGGAACTGTGACCTCCTGGTTCATAGGTTGACACTCAACTACTGAGCCATGCAGGCGGGGCTGCATAAAGCTTTATTGTTTCATTTGGTCCATTGCATGGGAGAGGGCTTCAGGATGGTTAAAAGAATGGCCAGTAATTTCAGGGAGAGGTTCAGGCAAAAGCCAGGCACCATGGGGGTGCAGAGGGGCCCCTCAAAGGCCTCTGGGCTCCAAAGGCTCCTAGTCCGGCTTGAGGCTGAGCCTTTTGAAGAGATACTCGCCCAGCCCAGCCTGCAGCTGGCTGCCTGCGGAGGTGAGTCAGGTGTTGCCCATCTTCTTGATGAGTTTCACCTCCTCACCCCGGAAGTGGTTCTGCAGGCAGCCCCAGAGCTGAGGTGGAACCCATACCCTGCAGCTCCACCAATGTCTGGTTTAGGGTCCTCTCCAAGGCCATAGCAGCTCCCATGGTGCCCTGAGTTTTGACCACTCCTCTTGGGGAGGCTTCAGTTCTTTCTGGGGAGAATGCGGCCATGGTGCTGGGCTGGTTTTGCATCTTTAAGATGCTCAGCGCCCTCCACTTCTCCACTCACTCATGGAAGAAGTGGCCCACGTCTTGGAGAGGCACATCGTCCAGAGAGAGGTAGGTGTGGGAGGCCCGCAGAGGCAGGTTGGTGTCAGAGTCTCCGAAGGAGCAACACACGAGGCCAGAATGGGGAGGGATGACAAATTTATTCCATCATCCGCACACCAGATGGCTCCAGCACCCAGTGACTGGAGTCAGTGGCTTTAAAGGACTCTAGGCGGGCTTTTGCTGGGTGGAGACTTCTCTGTGCTGGTCCAGATTCTGGGAATCTGGAGGGGAGAGGGGATGGTCTTATTAAGTGGATTGTGGTCTAGGCAAGTGGAATGCCCATTGTGAAGTGACCTAAAGGTCAGTTCCCAGGGCCGGGGGTATTGATTCCATTGTTCGATCAAACCCTAACAGGTGACCACAGCCTCCACCTCGGTGGGATACTTCTGAGGAATTCGGTAGCTCATGGTTGTTGCAATAAGGAGTTAAGACTGGTCTCCGGGGTGGTGCTATAGGTGGTGATCTCTCCTGACTCTCTATTTTACTGGTGTAAGCTTTGAATAAACAGCCTTTGCTTAGTTCTTTATATGGTTTTCATCCTTCTGACAATGGAGATGAAGATGAACTTTCAGTCTTACTTCTTCACGGCCACACTGGGATGGTGTGCCACTTGAGATCACAGAACCTGTATGTCACAGCATCGTCTCCATCTGTGTACAGGCATGTTACAAAACATGCACACAGATTCTTTCAGCAAGCAGTTTCAGCCAGCAGAAGCACACTGTAAAATGCTTCAATGTTCTAGCAAAAAGAACTCCAGAGAAAGTGTCTTTATGTTGAGAGGTTTGGTTCATTTAAGGCAGTGGTCAGCAAACTCATTAGTTAACAGAGCCAAATATCAACAGTACAACGATTGAAATTTCTTTTGAGAGCCACATTTTTTAAACTTCTTCTAAAGTCGTGGTATTTTGTGGAAGAGCCACAATCAAGGGGCCAAAGAGCTGCATGTGGCTCGAGAGCTGCAGTTTGCCGACCACGGATTTAAGGTGTCTGTGTCATAAGTTCGCTGAATCCTAGTTTGTTTCCCATTTCATTGCTATGAGTGTATTCCTTGCTAGTCTTTCCCTGAGAAAATGGACCCTATCCTCGTACCTTTATTTCTTAGTTCTGAGGAAGGGGCAGAAAGAGTAAGAGAAGGGGCCAAAGAAGTCTGAACTGTAAAAATGGAAAAAGGCACGCGAGCATAATACAGAGTAAAACAAAAATCAAAGGATTTGTAACTGTTAAGACTCGCCTGACACATTGTAATGCTTTGTGAATATCTATAACAATAAAAGCATAATATGCTAATTAGACCGGATGTCCTTCTGGACAACCTTCCAGATGAAGCTGAAGCTGGGGCTGCCAGGGAAGCCTGGGTCCCGGGGGCCAGAGGGAAGCCAGTGCCGGCAGCTGGGGGAAGGAAGGCGGACTCTTGCACGAATTTCGTGCATCAGGCCTCTAGTTTTAAAATACACTTTTCATTAATAAGAACAGCATATGCCTTTATGCTCAAATTGAGCTAGTTTTCCTCAGTGAGGTAGGGCGTGGGATGGAGAATACTTGCAGTCAACATTACTTGTGAATCAGATATGCACTACAGTTTGGTAAGTTCCTAAAATTCTGCTCTCAAGATTTCTCCCGCATTCAATGGTCATTGTGATGATAACTTTTAACGATGGAGGAATTGACTTTAAAGAGTCCTGGTAAAGGATTGTATCTATTCTACAGGACCATTTAAAAATGTCAATACAGTATGGCCAAGACCGGTTTGACTCAGTGCATAGACCACTGGCCTGCAGACTGAAAGGTCCCAGGTTCGATTCTGGTCAAGGGCATATACCTTGGTTGTGGGCACATCCCCAGGAGGAGGTGTACAGGAGGCAGCTGATAGATGTTTTTCTCTCATTGATGTTTCTAGCTCTCTGTCCCTCTCCCTTCCTCTTTGTAAAAAATCAATAAAATATATTAAAAAAATAAAAATGTCAATATGTTATATGGAACGTATGACATGATACGTTAGCACCTGTTACTCTTGAATGCTGATTTGTTTTAGGATTAAGAGTTTCAAAGGACATGATGAGGGATGGGAGTAGTTACTCAAAGAGGGAGGGAAGTCATAAAACAGCTGTAGGTGAAGGTGGAATGGAAAATTTATTCCCATCGAACTTTTGGATAGATTCGGCAAAGCATTTATCTATGCTGTTCATTACATACATTTTTTTCCTTCTTGAACAATATTTGATATTTCTCCTTTTAATTCCTCCTCCCTCTCTCTTCCTTTCTTCCTTCCATTTCTCTTTCCTTTTACACTTATTTAGGGTAGAACCTTATAGTTAAAAATTCCGTTAGAAAGTAAAGTTGAAAGTCTATTGGCACAACTTAACATTTGTTCATTTCATAGATCAAAATGAGTTTAAGAACTCTGGCAGACCTCACTAGGGAGGATGTAAGATGGGAGCCTGCCAGCTCACCTCGGGAGAAAAGGTTTAGTGTAACTCTGACCTGAGAGGATGCGTAAGTCTCCCCCAGATCACAGCAGGCCTGGCTGCAGTGTGATTGCCTGGCAGTCCGACTTGTCTGGGGCTTAAGGAACAACCCATTAAATGAGGTCAGCAATTGTGAAGAGAAGAACACTTGCAAAGGAAAATACCTCAAGTTTTGAGCATAGTGTACCGGATGCTGAGAATCAAAATACAGTAAAGGGAGCTCTAGAAATGGATTTGTTAACAACAGCTAATCATTATTAAGCACTTGCTCTGTTTCAGGAATAGTTCCAAGAATTTCCATATTCCAACTCATTTATTCCTTACAACAACCCTATCAGATGTGTTAATTTTTTTCACATTATTTTTTTTAAAGTTTTAATAAATCTTTATTGTTCAGATTATTACAACTGTTCCTCTTTCCCCCCCCCCATATGTCCCCTCCACCTGGTTCCCACCCCACCCTCTGCCCGTACCTCCCCGCATTGTCCTCATCCATAGGTGTATGATTGTTGTCCAGTCTCTCCCTGCACTACCCTCACCTCTTTCCCCTAGGAATTATCAGTCCACTCCCTTTCTATGCCCCTAATTCTCTTATACTTACAAGTTTATTCTGTTCATCCGATTTTCAATTCACTTGAGTTTTAGATTCACTTGTTGATAGATATGTATTAGTTGTTCATAATTTTTACCTTTACCGTTTTCTTCTTTCTCTTCTTAAAGAATACCTTTCAGCATTTCATATAATACTGGTTTGGTGGTGATGAACTCCTTTAGCTTTTTCTTATCTGTGAAGCTCTTTATCTGCCTTTCAATTCTAAATGATAGCTTTGCTGAGTAGAGTAATATTGGCTGTAGGTTCTTGCTATTCATCACGTTGAATATTTCTTGCCATTCCCATCTGGCCTGCATAGTTTCTAATCAGCTAACAGTTGTATGGGTGCTCCCCTGTAGATAATTAACTGTTTTTCTCTTGCTTCTTTTAATATTCTCTTTTTGTCTTTTGCTCTTGGTATTTTAATTATGATGTGTCTTGGTGTGTCTTTGGATTCCTTTTGTTTGGGGTTCTGTGTGCTTCCTGGACTTGTAAGTCTAGTTCTTTCACCAGGTGGGGGAAGTTTTCAGTCATTATTTCTTCAAATAGGTTTTTGGCATCTTGCTCGCTCTCTTCTTCTGGCACCCCCATAATTCTGATGTTGGTATGCTTGAAGTTTTCCCAGAGACTCTTTACACTATCTTCAAATTTTTGGATTCTTTTTTCTTTTTCCTTTTCCAGTGGAGTGTTTTTTGCTTCTTTGTATTTCAAATCTTTGACTTGGTTCTTGCCTTCCTCTAGTCTGCTGTTAGGACTCTGTATAATATTTTTTATTTCAGTCAGTGAATGTTTAATTTCTAGTTGTTTTTTTTTTCCATCTCCTCTTGGGTCTCCCTAAATTTATCCTTTTTTATGGGGGGGAGGAATTCTTAAAAAACCTTGTAGCCAAGGTTTTGAACTCTATATCTAGTCATTTGTTTTCCTCCATTTCTTTAGTTTGTGATCTGTTCTTTAGTCTCAGCATATTTTGCTACTTCCCTGAGTTGGTAGAGTAGCTTTGTGTGCTAGCTGTCCTATGTGGCCCAGTAACTCTGCCTTTCCAGTTACCTGAGGTGGACACTCTTGGGGCACCCTTTTGTGAACTGTGTGTACAGTCTTGTTGTAGTTAATTCTTTTTTTTAAAAAAAATATTTTATTGATTTTTTACAGAGAGGAAGGGAGAAGGATAGAAAATCAGAAACATCGATGAGAGAGAGACATCTATCAGCCGCCTCCTGCACACCCCACACTGGAGATGTACCCGCAAGCAAGGTACATGCCCCCGACCAGAATCAAACCCAGGACCTTTCAGTTCTATCCACTGAGCCAAACTGGTCTCGGCTGTAGTTAATTCTTGATTGTTGTTGGTATCACTGAGCGGGATTGACCTCCAAGCCAATTGGTTGTGAGGATCAGCTGTGTCTGCACATGGGGGCTTGCTCTTCCCACTAGAAGCCAGGCACAATCAGCAGTTAGTGCTCTGTGTGTGCACTTTCCTGAACCCCCAGACCTCTGTCTTTCCCGGCTCCCCTAAGTTTCTGTGCACTCCTTCCTTTTCACAACAGTCCAGACTCCCCCTGTGAATCTGACCTGTAGCTGAGTTCAGTGCAGTTGGGATTTTCCATCTCCCTCCTGCTAGAGGAAGCCAGCCAGACACTCCTCTGCCCGTCCTCTCCATGAGTGTCTCCATACCTCAGCTTTTTGCAGCTCCTCTGGGTCTCTGTGAGCCCCTCTCTTTCCTTCTAGTTGTAGAATTTTCACCCAGCCAGCTTTCCTGTGGTTCTGGATGGTGTCCGTTCTGTCTTTTAGTTGTAGTTTTGAAATTATTGTGTGAGGCAGCAGGTTAGGTGTTCACCTATGCCGCCATTTTGGTTTCTCCGAGATGTATTAATTTTATCCCTAATGTATAGATGAGAAAGTCATCAATATTAACAATGCAGCCCTAACCAGTTTGGCTCAGTGGATATAGCATTGGCTTGTGGACTGAAGGGTCCCAGGTTGGGTTCTGGTCAAGGGCATGTATCTTGGTTGTGGGCACATCCCCAGTAGGAGGTGTGCAGTAGGCAGCTGATCGATGTTTGGAGCTCTCTGACCCAGCTGCAGGTTGTTAGGTTTTAGGTTGCAAAAGAATAGGCCATTTTCTTATGCAAAAGCCTCTGTGCATAGCTTGGGTGGGGTTGTAAATTGGCTGGGGCGGGGTCTCAGGGAATCACCAAGGTAGAGCAACCAGCAATGGCTGCCACTCAGCCCTGCCTTGGATAGGTCCCTGGGTCTCTTTGTCCTGCTGCCCATGCAGGAACAATGATCGCTGCAAGCACCTCTGAGAGAAAGCAGCTCTGGTGTTCTGACCTGATGCCAGACAGTCCAGTTTCTCCCTGTATGAGTCTGGGTCCCCAGAGTCTCATCCGGAACTGGAGTTCAGAGCAATTAGGAGCTTTTATCTCCCTCCCGATTGAAAAAAACAACAGTGCAGCCAGTTGCCAGCCCATTTCTCGAGTGCCTCCATACCTCCGCACCTCTGCACATCCATGCCTCTGCACCTCCTAGCAGTCTCAATGCACTTTTTTCTTTCCTTCTAGTTGTAGAACTTCCACTCAGCCAGCTTTCCTGTGGTTCTGGATGGTATTTGTTTTGTCTTTCAGTTGTAGTTTTGATGTGGTTGTGAGAGGCAGCAAGTACAGGTGTTTACCTATGCCGCCATCTTGGTTGTTCCTTAAGTTGTACTTTTTATTAATTAGATATTATATGATTTAACTACTAATTTTTTATATGTAGTATAAATATTTTCCAAGCCTGTCTTCTTTCCTTCCTCTTTCTGCCCCTCCTCTCTACCTCTCTCTCTTATATACATTAGTTTTAAATTTTAATACAGTCAATTTATCAGTCTTTTTCTTAATGGTTTATTCTTCCTACTATATAAACCTAAAGAGATTTTTCTGTGTTTAATAATCTCATCTTTGTCATGTCCAAGTTCTCATATGTACAGGTCTCTGTTTCTGGGCTTTCTTTCTGATCTATTTTCCTTTTTCTGTTTTGCCAATTCCTCATTGTCTCAATTGCTTTTTAGTTAGCCAAGATATCAGTAGGGTGATTCTCCATACCTTGTTATTTTTCTTCAGTATTATATTTATTTATCTTGAATCTTACTATTTTTCTTCAATATTATATTTAATATTCTTGGGTCTTTGCTCATTCTTATACATTTGATAATCAGTTTTGTTAACTTCAAGGAACTGACCTGTTAGTCTGAATGTAACTGAATGATTTACTAGATTAATTTTGGGGTATAGATTTCCATTTGTTTAGGTTATCTTCAATATTTTCCAATAATATTTTTTTTTACTTCTTCATGATATCCTTTGTTAGATTTATCTCTGGTATCTTCTTCTTTTTATTATAAATGGAAGCTTAAAACCATTTTATTTTTGGTTTGTTGTTGGGATGTGGGAATGCAGTTGATTTTCTGCATTGATTGTTACACTGACTATACACCTAGTAACATTGCTAAATTCTCTATTTAAGTGTAGTTATTTGGCTGTCAGTTCTCTTGGGAAAATGAAACAAAAGGTATATATATATATGTACATACGCATATACATATGTATATATACCATACATAGGGATAACTACCTATATACTATATAGTCGTGTGTGTGTGTGTGTGTGTGTGTGTGAGAGAGAGAGAGAGAGAGAGAGAGTGAGAGAGAGAGTGTGTGTATCTTCTCACCTTTTATTCTTGTCTTACAGAGGTAGCTGGGACCTCCACTACAATATCATATAATATTGATGATAGTAGGTATCCTTAGCTTTATTCCAGGCAGCATTCTTCTAATATTTTATTTTTTAGTGTCTTCTTTGCTTTAGACAAACAGGACATTTTCTGCTACTTTCAGATAGGCTAGGCCAGGCTGTAATAACAAATGGCCTGAACATTTTAATGGCTTGCAAACAAAGGTTTATGTTGGGCTCTCACTTTTTCTCCCTTATGGATCAGCCATGGCTCTTCTCTCATTACGTTATGCCAAGAAAAAGGGTGATGGAGCTGTCACTATCTTTTTATATGTGTGTATATATATACATATATATACATATACATATATACATACATATATATATGTATATAATTTATTTTGGAAAAGGAGAGATAGAAACATCAATGATGAGAGAGATCATTGATCAGCCAGATTCTGCAAGTCCCACAATGGAGGTTGAGCTTGAAACCCCAGCATGTGCCCTGATTGGGAATCAAACCCTGATTTCCTGGTTTTATAATAAATACTCAACCACTGAGCCATGCCAGCTGGGCATCACTGTCTTTAATATTACCATTTACACAGCTGAGGGAAGCAAGCAGTTCATGGTGAATAGTGTCTTGGCTCCTAACATTCCTGCCTGGAACAGCATGTGTGGTGATGGGGAGGGTGGTACACATCTCTTTTGCTTACATGTATTTGTCCAAAGAGTTCTACTGGACACACCTGATTTAAACAGGCTGGGAATACCCAATCTCCCCTTAGGGACAGGGCATCATAAAGAGAGGCTGAAAATATTTGAACACTAATGTAGTTACCCACAATGAGTACATTCAACTTCTTTAATAGCTATGTCTATTTAAGTTCTACAAAGCACTTTGTCTGCGATGTCAAATTTATTAGCAGAGTGATAATTTATTTCCCCCCTTCTTTTTTTCTAAATCCGAACAAGAATTATCTGAATAAGGAAGTGAACTTTCTTAAGTCTAAAGAGTCATATTTAAACAGTCAATATTTTCTTCACTTAGATAAAAAGCCTTTGGGGTGAGAATTCTATCCTACAAATGTAACTTGTTGGCATTTTCCTCTGTCTTGGGTCTGTTTATAACAATTAGGATAGACATAATAAAAATGCATACTTTCTTTTTTCTTTTCTTTTTAAACTTAAAAAAAAATATATTTTATTGATTTTGTACAGAGAGGAAGAGAGAAGGATAGAGAGTTAGAAACATTGACGACAGAGAAACACCTTCTACTGGGGATGTGCCCACAACCAAGGCACATGCCCCTGACCTGAATCAAACCCGGAACCCTTCAGTCTGCAGGCGATGCTCTGTCCACTGAGCCAAACCAGCCAGGGCCATACTTTCTTTTTCTTTTTTTAAATAAATCTTTATTCAGATTATTACAATTGTTCCTCTTCATTATCCCCTCCCCACCCGCCCCATAACTTCCCTCCACCCGGCTTCTACCCCATCCTCTGCCCTTACCCCTCCATATCCTTGTCCTCATCCATAAGTGTATGATTTTTGTCCAGTCTCTTCCCACACCCCCCCACACCATTTTCCCCACAAGAACTGTCAGTTCACTCCCTCTCTATGCCTCTGATTCTATTATATTCACCAGTTTATTCTGTTCATCAGATTTTTTATCACTTGATTTTTAGATTCACTTGTTGATAAATATGTATCTGTTGTCACTTTGTTGTTCATAATTTTTATCTCCTCCTCCTCCTCCTCTTCCTCCTTCTTCTTGAATACCCTTCAGCATTTCATATAATACTGGTTTGGTGGTGCTGAACTCCTTTAGCTTTTTTCCATCTGTGAAGCTCTTTATCTGCCCTTCAATTCTGAATGATAGCTTTGCTGGGTAGAGTAATCTTGGTTGTAGGTTCTTGCTATTCATCACATTGAATATTTCTTGCCACTCCCTTCTGGCCTGCATAGTTTCTGTTGAGAAATCAGCTGACAGTCATATGGGTGCTTCCTTGTAGGTAATGAACTGTTTTTTTCTTGCTGCTTTTAAGATTCTCTTTTTGTCTTTTGCCCTTGGCATTTTAATGATGATGTGTCTTGGTGTAGTCCTCTTTGGATTTCTCTTGTTTGGGTTTCTTGGCACTTCCTGGACTTGTAAGTCTATTTCTTTCACCAGGTGGGGGAAGTTTTCTGTCATTATTTCTTCAAATAGATTTTCAGTATCATGGTCTCTCTCTTCTTCCGGCACCCATAATTCTGATGTTGGTATGCTTGAAGTTGTCCTAGAGGCTCCTTATATGATCTTCATATTTTTAGATTCTTTTTTCTTTTCTGGTTGGGTGTTTTTTGCTTCTTTGTATTTCAAATCTTTGACTTGAATTTGCGATCCTGTAGTTTGCTGTTGGATTTCTGTATATTATTTTTATTTCACCAGTGTATGCTTAATTTCTTATTGGTCCTTTTTCATAACCTTGAGGGTCTCACTAAATTTATTGTCCTTTTCTAGAAAATTCTTTTTAAAAATATATATATTTTATTGATTTTTTTACAGAGAGGAAGAGAGAGAGATAGAATATTAGAAACATGATGAGAGAGAGACATCGATCAGCTGCCTCCTGCACACCTCCTACTGGAGATGTGCCCGCAACCAAGGTTTGTGCTCTTGACCGGAATCGAATCTGGGCCCTTTTAGTCTGCAGGCTGATGCTCTATCCACTGAGCCAAACCAATTTTGGCCTTTTCTAGAAAATTCTTAATAAATCTTATAACCGTGATTTTGAACTCTATATCCAGTCATTTGCTTCCCTCCATTTCTTTCATTTGTGATCTGTTTCTTTGTCTCCACATTTTGGCTGCTTCTCTGTGTTGATAGAGTGGTTTTGTGTGCTAGGTGACTCATCCTCCCCAATCACCTCAGTGGACACTGTTGGTGCACCCCTTTGTGGACTGTGTGCACAGTCTTGTTGTTGTTAAGTCTTGATTGCTATTGGTATCTCTGGGAGATATTGACCTCCAGGCCAATTGACTGTGAGGACCAGCTGTGTGTACACTGGGAGAACTTCTGTGCTGGAGACACCCTTATGAGATAAGACTTGCTTCAGATAGGCTTTGGTGCTCACTGAGTCTGCCCCCGTGAGTGTGTCCTTTATGGATCTGAGTTGGTGTAATCTGGATGGTCCCACACTGACCCCTGAGTACATTGGTTCTTGGATCTCCAAGGAAGTGCTAATTTAGCTCTGCCCGAGGCTACCCAGCAGGAGCTATGGAGAGATCTGCAGATTCCTTTTCTTTGTTTGGGTTTTGGAGATGCCCAGATGAGGCCCAGCTGTGAAGCAATGCAAGCTGCTGCAGAGCCTTGAGCCTTCTTTTGGATGTTCTGGGTCTTACTGACTCAGCTGCAGTTTGTTAGATAAGTTTAAAATTCACAGGACCAGGCCATTCATATGCAAAAGCCTCTGCACTCACTCAGCGTGGATGGGTAGGAGTCTCAGGGCAGAGCAACCAGCAATGGCTTCATGGGGCGGAATCTCAGGAATAAACAGCGATGGCTTCCAGTCAGCCCTGCCCTAAGAGGACCCTGACCCACGGTAATTGCTGCAAGCACCTCTGAGAGAAAGCCGCCCTTGAGTTTTGCCTGCTGTCAGACAGTCTAGTTTCTCCCTGAATGAGTCTGGGTCCCCAGAGTCTCACCCGAAACTGGAATTGAGAGCAGTCAGGAGCTTTTGTCTCTCTCCTGATTGAGAAAGCCAGCTGCATACTCAGTTGCGAGCCCTCTCTGTGTGCGCACTTCTGTACCTCTGCCTTCTGCAGCTCTTTGAGTCTCAGTGTGCTTTTCTTTTTCCTTCTAGTTGTAGAATTTCCACTCAGCCAGCCTTCCTGTGTTTCTGGATGGTGTCCGTTTTGTCTTTTAGTTGTAGTTTGGAAATTGTTGTGTGAGGCAGCAATTTAGGTGTTTACCTATGCCCCCATCTTGGTTTCTCCCATACTTTCTTTTTCTTGATGTAAAACCTGTGCCCTTGAGATTTTTGATATGAGGGCATTGGGAATTAGAATATTATCTTCCGAGACTGACAAAATTATAGGGGAGGGTATTAGGGAATCTGAGATAGTTCTAGACTATGACTGTTTGTATTTTAGGAAATGATATATTTAAAAAAATTAGAAAACCAAAAGTAAAACATTGGAAGAGTCATTTTCATTTATTGAGGAATATATATTATCACTATGATATATAAATGAGTATAGTGATGGGAAGGTGTGTGTGTGTGTGTGTGTGTAGAAACTATCTAGAGAAAAGATTATAATAGTTACCAGATACTCATCTATAAAAATCTGGATGCAAGTTTTCTGTTATGTTAGACTTAATATGAGTCTAGTATACTTCCATGGTGTTTCTGGGCATAATGTTCTTATATGAGGTAAATCAAATTTCCCAAGATTTTGTGAGGAAGATTAATGTCAGTCTTCTTTACACAGCCCAGGACCTTAGATACACTGGCTCAGTAGAGGATCCTGGTGTGGCTAGGGAGTGTCCAAACCAAATGTTTGTATTTCAAAAAACTGAAAGTGCTTTTGGTACCCATCTTCCTTTTTTTTTTGAGTGAATAATCAAGGGCCAGCTCACTTAGTTTTATATATTATATTCGATTTCTAAAACTGTATAACTCATTCTGAGCACTTACCTTAAAAGATTTAACTATTTAAAAAATAATATATATTTATTTTGGCTACATCCCATTACTTTTTTTTCATTAAATCTTTATTATTCAGATTATTACATTTGTTTCTCTTTTTTCCCCTCCAAAGCTCCCCTCCACCCGGCTCTCACCCTTCCCTCCACCCTTCCCTCCCTCCCGTTGATCTCATCCATAGGTGTATGATTTTTGTCTAGTCTCTCCCTGTACACCCCTCAACCCTGAGAATTATCAGTCTACTCTCTTTCTGTGCTCCTGATTCTATTATATTCACCAGTTTATTCTGTTGATCAAATTTTTAATTCACTTAATTTTTAGATTCACTTGTTGATAAATACATATTTGTTGTTCATAATTTTTTATCTTTTACCTTTTTCTTCTTCCTCTTCTAAAAGAGTACCTTTCAGCATTTCATATAATACTGGTTTGGAGTTGATGAACTCCTTTAGCTTTTTCTTATCTGTGAAGCTCTTTATCTGCCCTTCAATTCTGAATGATAGCTTTGCTGGATAGAGTATTCTTGGTTGTAGGTTCTTGATATTCATCACGTTGAATATTTTTTGCCACTCCCGTCTGGCCTGCATAGTTTCTATTGAGAAATCAGTTGACAGTCGTATAGGTGCTCCCTTGTAGGTAATGAACTGTTTTTCTCTTGCTGCTTTTAATATTCTCTCTTTGTCTTTTGCTCTTGGTATTTTAATTATGATGTGTCTTGGTGTAGTCCTCTTTGGATTCCTTTTATATGGGGTTCTGTGTGCTTCCTGGACTTGTAAGTCTATTTCTTTTACGAGATGTGGGAAGTTTTCAGTCATTATTTCTTTAAATAGGTTTTCAGTATCTTGCTCTCTCTCTTCTTCTGGCACCCCCACAATTCTGATGTTGGTACACTTGAAGCTGTCCCAGGGGCTCCTTACATTATCTTCACATTTTTGGATTCTTTTTTCTTCTTGCTTATCCAGTTGAGTGTTTTCTGATTCTTTATATTTCAAATTTTTGACTTGATTCTTGCCTTCCTTAATCTGCTATTAGGTCTCTGTAAAATATTTTTTATTTCAGTCAGTGTATGTTTAAAATTTCTAGTTGGTCCTTTTCCATCTCTAGTTGGTCCTTTTCCCTCACTAGTTGGTTCTTTTTCATCTCCTCTTGGGTCTGGCTAACTTTATCTAACTTTTCTAGGATATTCTTGAAAAACCTTATAACCATGGTTTTGAACTCTATATCCAGTTATTTGTTTTCCTCCATTTCTTTTGTTTGTGATCCCTTCCCTTGTCTTGGCATTTTCACTATGCTGGGAGAACTTCTGTGTTGGATTCAGCCTTATGATACCAGACTTGCAAACTGCAAAAGCCTCTCTGTTGGCCCTGGAATGGGTGGAGTCTCAGGGCTTAATGGACCGCCTTGCCTTCCAGTCAGCCCCGCCCTCCATAGCCCCTGAGGCTCACGTGACTGGGTAATCGCTGGAGCGGTCCCTGTGCACAAGCGCTCTCTCTCGCAGTGCCTCTAGACTGCTGACCCTCCGGCTCCCCTGTGCTCCTGGACCATATGAGTCTGGGTCCCCAAGGTTTCGCCTGAAACTGGGGTTTAGTGGAGGTAGAACTGGCACAGTTGGGAGGGTCTGTCTCCTGCCCACTCATGAAAGCCAGTGGCACAATCAGCAGTCGGTCCTCTGCGCGCAGTGCTGTGCAGGCCACCAGACTTCTGATCTTTTGCGACTCCCCTAAATTTCTGTGCACTTCTCCCTTTTCAAGGTCCAAACTCCCCCCGTATGAGCTTCGGCTGGACCTGGGGTTTAGTGTCGTAGGGTAAGGGGTTCAATGCATTTGAGAATCTCTGTCTCCCTCCCGCCAGAGAAAGCCAGCCAGGTACTCCGACATCTGCTCTCTCCACGTGTGCGTCTCTGTACCTCAGTTTTTTGCAGCTCCTCTGGGTTTCTGTGAGCCTCTCTCTTTCCTTCTAGTTGTAGAATTGCCACTCAGCCAGCTTTGTGTGGTTCTGGATGATGTCTGTTCTGTCTTTTATTTGTAGTTTTGAAATTGTTGTGCGAGGCAGCAATGTAGGTGTTTACCGCCATCTTGAATTCTTTGTCTAAAAAATAATATTTTAAAGACAAAACTTTTTTAGTTTTAAAACATCCTTATGTAAAAACTACAAAAAATAATTTAAGGCACTGGGGAAAGAATCCTGGAGTGGGAGTTAGAATCCTTGAGCCCAGACTCTTAATAAGCATCTTTCTAGTTATGGGACTTAGGCAAATTGTGGAACTTCTCTGAGACCCAATATCCTCAGTGGTTAAAATAAGTGGATGGGATCAGGTGAAATTCACTGAGTAGTATTTCACTAAGGTTTCTAAAATACATTTTCTTATTGCTTGAATTACCTTCAAAGTAGGCCAATCTCCTTAAAGACAAGAGCTAGGAAGTAGGTGACAAAGAGAAAAGGGTGTGTTCTTAGAATAAAAGTTAAAACTATTTTTTGAAACTGCTAGCTCATGTCTATAATTCATTAGTTAAGCATGCAAGTTCTTCTATTGACTGACTTCTGCCTCATTCTTTAATGTGACCTTTTCACATGCTAAACTATTGTACCTCTAACTTTCCCAAATAAACCTCACTGTTTCATCTCTCAAGACTTAATGCACACTATTTTCTCTGTGCAGATAATGCTCACTTTATCTGTTTTGTGAGTCATTAGTATTTAACACGTAAAACCTGCTCAGTTGCCTTCATCAACAATACTTGCTACTTTCTTTTGTAACGTAAGTATTGCCTAATATATTCTTCTATCATGCATATTATTGTGAACTTATCTGTTTGTCTAAAAGAAAAATACAGATAAAACATTAGCAAAGCACCTGGCACATAGGTTGTACCTAATAAATGCTGCCCATTATTATTACGATTATTGTTCATCTGTATTCTGAGCTTCTTGAGGAGGGTAACGATGTCTGGTCTATTTTTACATTCCTAACAACACATAAAGAGTCTGGTACATGGTAGGTGCTCAGAACCCCAAAACTCTTCTTTATCTCATTAACCATAATCATCCTTTTGAATTATTGGTTTTTATATTTAAAATTTCAATTTGAAAAGAAAATCATGAAGATTCATTTTTTTTTTTTACATCTAGATTAACTTACAAGTGATTTCCACAAGCTGCCATCAGAAAAAATAAATCCATTACTGAATTGAAATGAATAGCATTCTCATAGCAAGATGGTTTTGGATGCCACTTTAAGAGGACAGAGTCTTTGCAAAGGCTTTTTGTGATTTTTTTTCCCCCCACCATGATATTAGTTTTCTACTGCTGCATAACAATTTACCACAAACCTAGTGGCCTTAAACAACAGTCATTTATTGTTTCACAATTATGTGGGTTCAGCTGGGTCCTCTAGTCTCACAAAGCTGAAATTAAAGGGGCAACTAACCTTGGCTTCTATCTGGAGGCTCTCAGGGGTGGGGGATGGGAGGGAGGCAATCCTCTTCAGGTGCATTCAGGTTAGCAGCATTCAGCTCCTTGTGGTTGTAAGACTGAAGTCCCTGCTCCCTTGCTGGCTGCTGGCTGGAGGTCGAGGTCAGCCTCTGGAGATTATCTGCGTTCCTTGGCTCATGCCCAACTCATTTTCAGCCAACAGTGCTATGCTTAATCCTTTCCCTGACTTTCTCTTCTGCCACCAGCTACAAGAGTTCTCTTCTTTTGTGGTTATATTATATTATATCAGGGTTTGTGTGATTTCCCTCTCTTATGGCCAATGGCACCACACAATGTTATGTAATCATGGCAATAATATATTATCATATTCATGAATTCTGGGAAGTAGGAGGATATCTTTGGAAGACCATAACTCTATCTGCCTTGTACTATATCAAGAATCTTGAAGGATGTATTTAGGACAAGCAAAAGGGGAAATGTTTTTAAGTTATAACTGAGTAAGAACTGTTTGACCTATGTTGCAGGTATAATTTTCACAGATGACTATGAGGAGATGGACTTCTTATTTTTATCCTGTGCCAAGTAGCACAACTTTCCAGTTGGAAAAAGGCAGCAGGATTTGTTTTCTTTCTGAGTGCTTCATTTTTACTTACTAACATTGATAAGGGGGGCCAATAATTAGACATGGGTAGATTTATAAGAATGTTCCTAACTTCTATACATATTTTTTGGTCTTCTGATTGGGAAAAATTTTCTTGTAGCTTTAGTAAATAAAAATGTATACTTAGATATCATTATTAGTTGATCATTTGCTTTTTTCGAACAATTTTTTTTTTTGGCCCTCACTGTGTCAGGTACTTTGTGATGGGGCTGAGAATATAGCCATGAACAACTAGATCTGTACTTTTCACTCCCTGAAATTAATGTCTTCCAGGAAAGATAGGCACCAAAAGAATAATGATGAAGTGTGAGCAGTCTTAAGATGGGAAAGTGTGGAGGTGACTGGAACTTAAAGCATAGAAAAGCCTATCTTAGCCCAGATACTGTGAAATTCTGGAGTGACAATCAAAAGATTAGAGAATGTTTTGTTTAAATCTAGTGGAACTGACCTGCATCTCCAAAGGGAGTCTCTTGGTTTTGCAATTCAAAAGTGTTATCAAGGTTCTGGAATTTCCCTACTTAGCAAATATTTATATTCCACGTTCTAAGCTAAATCCCTAACTTTTAAAATACTTGCATCTATCATTCATTATCTCATAAAATAGTACTAAATACTGTGTTATAATATGAGATAAATTAATGGTAATTTGAAAGAACGTACTTCTATGCTTCCTTAATTTCTTTCTTAAGCTACCCCTTTTATATAAAAAAGAAAAACAATAATACACAAGAGAAAAAAATGAAGCAAAACCAACCTACTTTTTTTTATTAAATATATTTTATTAAATTTTTACAGAGAGGAAGGGAGAAGGATGAGAGACATCGATCTGCTGCTTCTTGCACGCCCCCTACTGGGCATGTGCCCGCAACCAAGGTACATGCTCTTGACCGGAATAGAACCTGGAACCTTTCAGTCTGCAGGCTGATGCTCTATCTACTGAGCCAGACCGGTTTTGGCAAGCAACCTATTTTTTTGTAAAATAATTTATTATAAGATTTTTCCTTGTTGTGGGACATTGTAAATATAACTCCTTTTAAATGTTAGAGGCTATTTCATTCTATAAAAATTTCAATTGACAAAATTATTGTCAATCAAATAAATTGGAATAATGTATAAAATACTGTATTTTTCCACTTTAAAATAAATATATTTTTAATGCAAAATATCCTTATCAAAAATGTTTTATTATATGTGGCTTTCATGATTAGTACTAGCTTATGCTTCAGTGTATTCAGTATCTTAAGCCAGAGCCAGGTTAATTGTGAAATGGTTAATTTCCAGAAAATGATGAAGATTTTAAGTATATATTGTCAGGCATATAAATTATTACCTGGAGGGAAAAGTTTGTTCAGAATGCTTCAGACAACACTGGAAATGATGGAAGAGGATGGAGAAAGAGGGAAAAGGGAAAGAAAAAGATGTGAGTTGAAAGAATAACTTTTTAATAAGATCCAAAGCATGGAGGCATAGAACAGACTGATAATACCTTGATGTGGGATTAGGGAGACAAGAAGAGGTAAATCAAATAATTTATTTACTTATACATATAGCCCAGTGGTTGGTAAACTCATTAGTCAAGGCTCGGGAGCCACGGTTTGCCAAACACTGACATAGTCCATGGACATGGGCAATAGGGTAGTGAAGATATGGAGGGTGGGTGGGTAGGGGCTTGGAAGAGAAAGAGGAAAGGGAGCATGGATGGGAGATGTATATAATACTACCAATAATAAAAATATATTAACAAAAGAAAGAACGATCTTTATTTACCAACACTGATTATGAAGTTTTTGCAAATGTCCCAAATGATGTAAAATGGTCTAGGCCAGTGTTTCTCAAAATCTGGTGTTTATACAGATCATGTAGGACCTTTCAGTAGTCCAGAGGTGAGGCCTGAGATGGCGTATTTCTAACAGACTTCCACAGGCTGCTGGTCTATGGAGTAGACAGGATCTAGAACTGTGGTTCTGAACATTGGCCTATATTAGAAACACCTGAGAAAACAGAAAAATCCTGATGCTCAGCTCATACCCCTAAACAATTAGAATCTTTGATGCTGAGACCCAGGCTTCAGCTTTAAAAAAAAAAAATTTCCCATGATATATCAGTGTGCAGCAAAACTTGAGAAACCACTGGTCAGAGGATTATTGTCCCACACCATTGGCAAGAGCTGGTGGATTCGCTCCAATGGTACTTGAGAATCACTCAGACACTGAAAGTCAAATTATCCCATTAAATAGACTGCAGCTGAGAAAACACAGTGTGCACCACATTATTTAAATAAGAACCCAGCATGCATAGGATATGTTTGGCTTCCTAGGTCCTCAGAAATGTTATTGTTTCTGTCCTTGCATAATTTTGCTATCGAGTTCCTGCGCATAAGTACATCTTGGGAATAGTGGTTGAAATATGAAAAATAGGCCATTAAGTTTCTTCCTGCATGAGCCTGGAGTGATTATAAGGCTGATCTCTTCACGTGGACTTGTCTGATCTTTTCAGAGATGGCAGAATTATCTGGAGAAGCTGCTACCAGATATCAGAAATTTCTCTGCTGCCATTTGGCACCAGGAACATGGGGGTCCCTTTGTGGCTGGAAACTGGTCACATTCTCACCTCCATCCTCGCTGGAAAATGAATTCTGTGTGCTTCCTCACATAGCTCACCAAGGTCTCCTACTGGAATGTCTGACCGAGTGTCAGGATTGCTCCTAACTGCAGGGATAGTATCTGTGTTGGCAAGGCAGGTCTTAAAGATGGGAAATTCCTCAAACACAGGGAGAGGGAGAGGGAGAGAAAGAGAGAAACATCAATGATGGGAGAGAATCATCGGTCAGCTGCCTCCTGCCTACTCCACACTAGAGATTGAGCTCACAACCCAGGCATGTGCCCCAATCAGGAATCAAACTTTGACCTCCTGGTTCATAGGTCAAATCTCAACCACTGGGCCACACCAGCTTGGCAGAAAATGCTATTTTAAATCAGCTTGCTCTGTGACCATTACAATGATAATTAACAGTTTTTACGCTGGCAATTGAAAGATTTAAGACTGTTATAATTTTTAGGAGGTTAAGCCTCTCTAACTCAAGTTATAGCTGAGACAAGATTTATGAGAAAATAAATTTAAAATTTAAAATTTTTTAAAATTGGTGTTAATGATTGTCATGATATCAGGAATTCTTCTCTTCATTGTTGTTGTTATTTCATATTTAAAGGATACTTTTCCAATACCAGGCTTGAGTATGTGACCCATACATGTCTAAGAGGGTAGAAATGTCCCAGAGGTGTCTTATATACTTGAGACGCCTTCTGTCTGAGAATCTATATTATTCAAAACTGTTATATGCCCACAGTTTGCTTTTAGGAATTTGTTAAAATTTGAGCTTATTTATCCATGACTATAAGCCTCATGCTTATAATCATTCAGTATGTTTGATAAATTGAAATATTTGCTTATGATTTTATTTCATAATTCTTTATAGTATGAAGACATTTTTTTTTTCTAGCTCAGATGATTATATTTGCCTTGGAATTTATAAAATTACAAAAAAAATAATATTAACTATAATGGATACTATATTTTATTGGGTTAGGAAGACTAACCTTATTTGTGGCTTAATTGCATAATTTTTATTTAAAAACTTTTCTGTTTGTTTCAGTGTCACAGCTTGAGAAATAAAACTAATGGCATTAGGCCTAGCTGGTTTCACTCAGTGGATAGAGCCTGTGAACTGAAGGGTCCCGGATTCGACTCCAGTCAGGGGCACGTGTCCAGGATGCAGGCTTGATCCCCAGTAGGGGATGTGTAGGAGACAGCCAATCAATGGTTCACTCTCATCATTGATGTTTCTACCTCTCTCTCCCTCTCCCTTCCTCTCTGAAATTAATAAAAATATATTAAAAACAAAAACAACTAATGGCACTAAATGCAGAGTAGTTCAGGAAGAGGAGTATTATTTGCATAATATCTAGATAACAGATGCTTAGCTGGAAGCAATTCAAATTATATGTGTCTTTGTCTTTTAACAGCTACCATTACCTCACTAAATGACAGTAAGGAGCCACATGTTACCTGATTTACTACAAGGTGTGTTGCAACAACATTATTTACAACAGGCAGCAACATTTTTAGTGGAGGAAAGCACTTTGAAGTTTCAGCATAGCTTCTAGAGCAACATTTATTAAGAAGTTCAAAGGACCCTTATAGGAGACTCATGAAATAGTTATGTGTCTCATTGGTTTTTCAATATTTTTGTGTCAAGAATCTAAATTACTGCTACAATGAGCTATACATTTTAATTTTTCACTGTTCATCAAAATAAAGGATAAAGTAGTTCTCCTGGCTGATATAATTTACTGAATGTCAAGGACTCATTTTCATTCAATGCTAATTTTCTTTATGCCCCAAATACTTAGGATGTTGTTTGCCCACTAGAATACCTGTTGCTTTATTTTACCAGTAGGTAATATTAAGTTGATAGTTAAATATCTTAAATTTTATCAAAATATAAAGCATGTCTTGAGAATGAAATAGCATTTTTAGGCAATTAAAAAAACATTAACATTTTTCCCTTGTTCAGCCATGAATCAATTATGACATAAAAAAGGTAGATATTAAAGATAAGGAAAATCAACATGAATTTAAATAGCATCAGTACGTCAACTTTTAAAATGTAATAATGGTTTAAAAACGATTAAAAGGGCCTGGTTATACTGTTTCATTGGAAATTATGCTGAAGAGAATAGTATTGGTCAATAGTTTTTCACATGTTTCATTAAATTTCTCTAAATTGTTTTATTGAGAGCTTTACAACTGTAGTCATCTGTAATTTGAGTAAGTATTCCCTTTTAGCATATTAAAACTGCATTGAAACATTTTTAACAATAACATTTATTCATAATTCCTAGAAGTTAGTATGCTTTACCTTTGTTTTTCCCTTGTTATAATTTCCATGTATACACATATTTAAAAAGAATTCTAGATAACTGTGGTAGATATGGATCTGTTTACAGATTGTACCTAAATTTTCTCTGAAGCAGCTCCATTTGCGTTTTGCATTTTCATTCATCTCTGCTGTTGCAGTGGGTTGGGGCTGGAAGTTAGGCTGGAGGCTTCTGGAACTCTCTCCAGCAGATGCCAGGGTTCTAGGGTCTTACTCAGACCTGCAGGAGGATGTGGCCGCAGTGCTTTTATCATCTCTCTAGCAATGACATTCTGTGTTCCCAGAAGTTTGGCTCTTTCAGCTCTCGCAGTGTTCTGCCCCTTGAATGCCGCACTTGAAAGACTACATCTTTGCCTAGAGCAGGGGTGGGGAACCTTCTTTTCTGCCAAGGGCCATTGGGATATTTATAACATCATTTGCTGAATGTAATTCACCTCTTATCAGTTTATGTTGCTATGAAAAAAGCTCCTACATTGATTGAATTTCAAGTCTGACCTGTGGTTGCCTTGGCAGGCAGAGACCAAATGATTTCTAGGGCCGTATACAGCCTGAGGGCCAGATGATCCCCACCTCTGGCCCAGATGTGCCATAAAGCCATTTATTTCTTAAATATTGTTTTTTTCCCCCTCTGGCGCTTTATAAAGCAAAAAATATTCTCACCCTCTCTCAGGACCCCCAAATGTCTCTTTGTTGCTTTTCCTTCCTTTTATTAGTTGGTGGCTGTGTAGAAAGGAAAGTATCTTACTCCCCAAATCAACCTTGGGTTTAAAGGTTTAGTGTAGCAGTGGGTAACTGAGTGCTGACTAATGATGTCTATCTTTCTCTTCTCCTGAATCACCTGCATTAGAACTGGTTCTTCTGTGGTAGCTTACATGCTGGACCAGCTCTGGGGTTCAATGAGAATGGACAAGTTGGAGGTGAGATGCTGTTCCCAGCACCCATCAAAGAAAGGCAAAGGAAAAGAGATGGGAGAGGAGAGAAAGCTTCCAATGAACGGAATGGTGAGGGAAGGAGAGTTTTACTGTTCAGTCTGGCAGCACACGGTTCAGTGATTTCCCGTGTCTTCAAACATGCAAACATACGCATTTAATAGGAACAAATGTTCTGCAGATACTTTTTGAAGTGCATCTGTAAACCCTGGAAAGTGGTAGCTCAGAGAGTAAGACCCCACAAATAGCTATGTGTCCCTTTGCAGACAGATGGAGACAATGTGTGGCGATGCTGTCCTGTGGATGGTGGACAGAAATGATGTGTGCAAATTAGAGGCCTGGCTGTACGTTGTCCTTTCTGACCTTCTAGCTGCATTTTCTACGGCCACAGCACTCTTGGAGCCACGAGTTAAGATGGAGAGAATCCGAATCCTTAAGTCGCCACATGAAAGAGAGAGGAGATACTTTTAAGTGCTCCTAACTAATATCAAGAAGTGATAAACAAACTTTGGTATGTTAAGCCACTGATATGTGGGGATTTATTTGCTGTTGCAAAATAGGCTATCAAATTCTAAATCATACAGTTCGCAGGGAAGATGAAAATTCTTTTGAACTGTTATTCTGTTACATGAGTTTTGTGTCATAAAAATCTTCACAGTAATGCCCCCCTTTAAAAGAGGTGGGTATCAGTTCTTTCGTTTTAAAATTATAAATCATCTGCTGCAGTACAGGTTTTTGACAAAGAAACTGAAAGCCAAATTGTTAGGCATTTCTGCCAATTGAAGAATGACTTGGAATAAAGATAAAGCATGTTGGAAATTACAAGTTAGTGGAGAAATATGATTCCACTAGAAAAAAAAGGAGTTTATGAACAATGTTTCATGGCATGTCTGTTTCATAAAATGAGGTTTTCTCAGTATCTAAAGGCCAGTTAGACAGAGACAATTTCTTGTCATTAAAATTTTATTTAAATGTTCTCTATTATCTCGGTAAAGTGTAATACTTACTATACAGAAATCTTTCTTAAAAGCCCCATATTTTATTTGGTGTAGATTTTGCCCCCAACCTGAAATATTTAAGTTGAGGAAATTGTAATGTTTGGGATATAGAAGGTCTTAGCAGTTCCTTTAATTGGTTTATAAGTGACAAGAATCCAATATAGAAAGGTAGTAGTTTTCTCTAAATAAGAATTTAGACTATCTGGGTTTCTCCCTCTTGCCTTCCTTCTTTTCTTTCATTCCTTTTTATAATTTTTTTTGATTCTAGGAGAATTTATTGTCTATTTCATTATCACTCAAAATTAAGGTCCTATAAAAATACTTTTAAAGTATTTGAAATAGTCTTTGTAAATCCATTTAATTTTTTTCTATCTCTTCTGAAATCCTTTCACAACATTCAGCTATTAGAAGTATATTCCTGTGCAAGCCAGCAGCCCAAGAACTTACTTAATGCTGAGTTTCCTTTCACTGCTCATTTTCATTCTTCCTAAATATCTCTTGAAGATGTCATTTTGGCTTCATTTTGGCTTTAGCCCTATCTTCGCCACTGCCTACCTCATGTCCTCCCTGATTTTTAAAGTCAACTCCTTTCTGTGACCGAGGCATTTCTCAGATTTCTCTCCAAGTGAGGATTGACCATAAGGAGCCCTAGCCAAGGACTAATCACAGAGGGGTGAAAGGACTTGGTCTCTGATGACCAGTGTGGAACAACTTTTCTGAGCAGTTTTGCACCGGGGCTTTGTATTGGGCTGACGGAGACATTAAGACATATAGCAGAGTCAGGCCTTTCTGCTCATTCCTTCTTTCTGACCTTTCTCTTTTAAAGGTTGCATTCTTGTATTGCAGCCTGAAATCTTTCCTTGGGTATTCAAGTTTCTTCTTCTTCTTCTCCTTCTCCTTCTCCTTCTCCTTCTCCTCCTTCTTCTTCTTCTTCTTCTTCTTCTTCTTCTTCTTCTTCTTCTTCTTCTTCTTCTTCTTCTTCTTCTTCTTCTCCTCTCTCTCTCTCTCTCTCTCTCTCTCTCTCTCTCTCTCTCTCTTTAATATATTCATTTCAGAGAGGAAGGGAGAGGGGGAGAGAGAGATAGAAACATCAATGATGACAATAATTGATCGGCTGCCTCCTGCATGCCCCATCGAACCTGAAACTCAGGCATGTGCCCTGACCAGGAATTGAACCATAACCTCCTAGTTCATAGGTTAGCGCTCAACCACTGAGCCATGCAAGCCAGGCTCAAGCTCCTTCTCTTTATCTTTCAAATAGATTACCCTCAATAAATCTCTTGCACCTCTGATTCCATCTTGGCATCCACTTCTTGGAAGACCTGAACTGATACACTTCCAAACTGCTTTCCTACTTATTATTCACTCGTGCTCCCCTTCAAATTTCACAATGAAGCCAGAGTATTTTTATATCACCCTCTCATTATTTGCTTAAAACCTTTAATTGTCTTCCCATTCTTCCTAAGACAGTGACCAAAATCATTAATGTGGTATAGAAAGCCCCATCAGTTCTGGCTTGGCCTCCCACACCAACCTCATCTGGCCCCGAGCTCTACACTGGCTTTCTTTTACTTTAATGCACACTCTCTTCTTTTCCCATATAGTTCCATCTGCCTGTATACTTTTCTCCTCTCTGGTAACTTCCTTGTGTCTTTTAGGACACAGCTTAAACATTTCTCCCTCAGAGAAGTTTTATGTGATATCACAAACTATGTTATGTCCTCCTGTTTTGTACTATTGCAAAGGTCGTTCATCATAAAATATGTCATGGCTGTGATTGAACTTTTATTCATGGTGCTTTGAGAAGAAATCAAATTCCCCAGTGGACTGAGAGCTCTGAGATGATGGGGTCTGCGCTTTGCCTTCCTTGTTCACAGACTGCCTGCTTCTCGCTGTGTCCTCACATAACAGAATGGGCAAGATCACTCTTTGGGGTCTCTTATAAAGGAATTAATCCCACTCATGATGCTTCTGTCTTCATGACCTAATCACCTCCCAAATGTCTTACCTCCTGATACCATTGCATTGAGGATCGGGAATTATGAACTTGGGGAATACAAACAATTTATGGCAATAACAAAGCTTTGATTACAAATCTGGAATGACCTGATACCTCTTTCACTGGGTATAGACTTGAGTTCTAGTAAGTCTATTGAACATTAAATTTGCAGCTCATTTGGAATATGCTACATGGTTTCAATTATATAGTATTTTATTTTAATTTTTATTGAATTTAGTTGGGTGACATTAGTTAATAAAATTATATAGATTTCAGACATACAATTCTATAATACACCACCTTTTTTGGGATGTTTGGGAGGTGATTAGGTCATGAAGATAGAACCTTTGTGAGTGGGATTAATTCCCTTATAAAAGACCCCAAAGAGTGAACTGGCTCATTGTGTATTTGACATCCAAAGCCAAGTGTCCTTCTGTTACCATTTATCCCCCATTTACCCTCTTCTATCTCCTCCATCCCATTTCCTCTGGTGGTCACCATACTGTTGTCTGTGTCTATAGACGTTTGTTTTTTTAATTAATCCCTCACCTTTTTCTCCCAGCTCCCTCCTCAATCCTCTCCCCTCTAACAGCTGTCAATCTCTCTTTGTATCTCTAAGTCTGTTTCTATTTTGTTAGCTTATTTTGTTCATTAGATTCCACATATAATTGAAATCAGATGGTATTTGTCTTTCTGTGAGTGGCTTATTTCACTTAGCGTAACACCCTCCAAGTCTATCCATGTTGTCAAAACAGGTAGGATTTCCTTCGTTTGTACAGCCAAGTAGTATTCCATTGTGTAAATTTTATAGCTTTTCTCTCTACTCATTTACTGATGGGCCGTTGGGTTGCTTCAATAATATAGTTTTAAAATGGAAGACGTTTTATACTCTTTCATTACTATGTGGCCCGAAAGTCAGTAACAATGTCACCATCAAGTGTAGCTGTCCTTTCTTGAACTGACGGCTGCTATAGAAATGAAATCTCAAATTAGTGGTCTTCACTCATGCCTAACTATATATATTGCAAGTGAATGAAATAATAAGCTTTAGAAAAAGGACTGAAATTTCTGGGCCGTCTTTAAACAAAACTACAATCTATTCTTTTGAGAAGTCTCATTCAAAGATCAAAAAACATGTAATTAGGAAATAGGCTTCAATTTTCAGACATAATCTTTAGTAGCTGTTTGAAGAATGTGCATTTGAAAAATGTATAATAATTCAAAATTATAATTTGCTTAATATTGGCTCCTTTGAACAAGTGGCAGATTAGCAGTTTAGTTCTAAATTCTATATAGCTAATTCCCTCACATTTGAGACAGCCAATTCCACTGTTAACTTCTTGAAAATGGTGATGTGTATGTGTGTGTGTGTGTGCATGACATGCTGCTCAAATTTACATTTCTAATTAAAAAATGTCCAGATATTCATAAACTGTAGGTAAGAGAAGAGATAATTATGTACACTACTAGTAGCCCTGCACACAAATCCGTGTGCCAGTAGCTCGCTAGTAGCTCACTGCCATCCTCCAGTAGCTCTCTGCCAACTACTCCAACCTCCTGTAGCTCCCTTCCCGTCCCCCCGAACCTAGCTTGCTGCCCTGACTCCTTCTGTAGCTCTCTGCCACCTACTTGTAGCCAGTAGCTTGCTGCTGCCCTCCTGTACCTCCCACCCATGGTATGCTGTAACTTCCTCCACCTCCCTCCCTTTTCCCCCATAGCTTCTGCCCTGCCCCTCTTGTAACTTTCCACTGCCTGCTTGTAGGTCGCTGCCCCACCTTCCTGCTAATCCGTGATCTGATCTTTATCTGGTCCGTTATTATGCTTCATGGCATAATGGCCATTTGCATATTACATCTTTATTATCTAGGATGTTTCCCAGTAAAAATATTTTTAAAAATCATGACTGGATGTAAAATATATGAGATAGTACTTTAGCTTCATTCCAAGATGGCCAAATTGTTGTTTACCATTCCTGCAGGAGAGGCAGGATATATAGCAATTGGGAGCTGGGGTTGTGGCTTACCTTGGTTAAAACCTCAACTCTATTACTTTCATTTTGTGTGGCCTTTGGCAATTTAGCTAATACCATTAAGAACCACCTTTCTTATCAATAAAAGGGAATATATATTAAGATGATTCTTATAGACATATAGTCGAGTTTAAATGGGAATGTGTGCAAAAAAGAGGGTTAGCCTAGAGCCTAGAACATAATATGCTTTCTATTAACATTAGTATTAAGATTTTTATTAATATTTTATTTTTCAATCTTTTCCTAGAGTAATGATTAGATTTAGAAATGTGAAGCCTCAGAGTTCTTCTATTTTTGCTCTATATTTCTTTTCTTTCCTCTCTTCTATTTCACTAAATTATTTATGGGAAGAGTACCAATATATAGAGGATGGATAAAGTGGCTTAGACAAAATTGAATTTGATTCTCCCTCATGTGAAAGTCAGAGGTAGGTGGGTGGTTCAGGGCCCTGTTCAGTGAGGCTGTGCAGGAGTCTGGTTCTCATTCCTTATGTTGTGCTTGGATGAAGTCTTCTCTTACTTGGATGAAGCTGCTTCCCAGCATCTTGCCCATGTTCCAGCCTTAAGGATGGGGAGAGGAGAAAGCAGAGTTCAAAGATATTTCTTTTAAAAAAAATATATTTTATTGATTTTTTACAGAGAAGAAGGGAGAGGAATAGAGAGTTAGAAACATCGATGAGAGAGAAACATCAATCAGCTGCCTCCTGCACACCCCCTTCTGGGGATGTGCCCACAACCAAGGTACATGCCCTTGACCGGAATCAAACCTGGGACCTTTCAGTTTGCAGGCCGACGCTCTATCCACTGAGCCAAACTGGTTTTGGCAATATTTCTTTTAGAGGATTGGCCCAGAGGTGGCATGGTTTATTTCTATCTACAGCCCACTGATCAAAATATAGTCACATGGGACATCTGTCTATAAGGAAGGCGTGAGAGGTAGTCTGTTGTGTGATTTGTGTGACAAGAAAACACAGGGTTTCTATCACTAGAGTGAAGGGGACAGTTAGCAAACAGTCTTTGCCACACATGCTGTGATATAGTGCCAAAACTGTTGGATTGAGGGCAAGATCAGTGGGACTATGACCTGCATCAGTTTAAAGTAGTTTTGTGACCCCAAGATCACTGAGCTTCTTACAGGTCTCAAGTCTCAGATTTCTCTATGTCAGTGGATCTCAACCTTCCTAAGGCCACGGCCCTTGCATACAGTTCGTCATGTGGTGGTGACCCCCAACTTGAAATTTTGCTACTGTTATGCATCGTGATGTAAATATCTGCATTTTCTGATGGTCTTAGGCGACCCCTGTGAAAGGGTCATTCGACCCCCAAAGGGGTCGTGACCCACAGGTTGAGAACCGCTGCTCTATGCCTTCCTGCCTAACTTCTTCACTGCCTAGGGTACCCTTTAATCCTGTATTATGTGGCATAATAATAATTAACTTTCACTGAGCCTTTGCTCTATGCTGGACACTAATCTAAGTATTTCACATGTGCTCTTTCATTCAATATTCTCAACAACGCTGTGCAGTAGGCACTATTAGCCTCATTTTATAGACTAGAAAAACAAAGTTTGGAAGTGTTAAGTCACTTGTGCTATGGGATTTGGTTTCAGATTTTTTCATACCAGCCACCAGTTTAACTGCTTAACTGCAAAGTATTAATTTCTTATTTCTACTGGAGGAATTTACCACGAAGTTAGTGGCTCAAAAAGGCACGCACATTATTTTATGGTTCTGGAGGTCAAACGTCCGACATGGGTTCTATGAGCCTAAAATAAAGATGTTGGCAGGGCTGGTTCCTCCTTCCAGTATCCAGAGGCCACTGGCCTTCCTCTGCTCATCTCCGGCAGCGTTGCATCAGTCCAAACTTTGTTTCCATCGTCACCTCTCTTCTCTCTCCTGCCTTCCTCCTTCACTTGTAAACTTTGTGATTCAGTTTAGGACCCACCCAACTAATGAAGGATAATCTCTCCATCTCAAAATCCTTAACTAATTATATCTTCATAGTCCCTTTGGCCATTTAAGGATATTCAAGGGTTCCAGATGTGGACATATTTGGGGGGAGCCATTATTCTGCCTACAACAAATGCTTTTTTGGGGGGCTAATCCTCACCTGAGGATATATTTTCCATTGCTTTTCAGAGAGAGAGGAAGAAAGGGTTGGGGGAGGAGAGAGAGAAACATTGATGTGAGAGAGACACATAAACTTGTTGCCTCCTGCACACACCCTGACTGGGGGCAGGGAGTGAACCTGCAGCCTAGGCACATGTCCTGGATCGGGAATCAAACCCGTGACCCTTGGGTCAACAGGACAACACTCTAACCATTGAGCAAACCAGCCAGAATGTAATTTTTATTTAAACCTCACAATACCCTTATGGAGTATGTCTTCTATCCACTTTAATGACGAAGAAACCAGGGGATAGAGATGCCAAACTACACCAAGGTAATACCACTGATAAGTCAGAGAGCCAGGATTTGAAGATGAGCCTTCTGAATTCAGATTCTGTGCAATTAGTGCTTTTTGCCATACTGCATTTAATAGCAATTTGTAAGTGCTAATTAAGTGGCTATAAGAGGAATAATTAGATAATGATTAAGGGTACTATGAAAATATAGGTAGGGTCATTGAGAGATATTTATTACTGTTTATAAGTATGTTACTTGATACAAGAAAGTGAATTTACTAAAATTATTCTAGGTTTTAATTTTTTTATTAAATGCATCTGGTTTGAAAATATAAAATCTAATATCTCAAAGGTCATCTAGAAGTTTCCAATAAACAGGGAGATTTCTCGTATATTATTTATGGGGAAAGTAGGCTGATGCATCATATCTGTTTACCATATGAGATTTTTGTCCTCTGATTTCAGAAAAATTGCTGAATAGTTAGGATAAAGTTCTTTCAGGCCTGTAGATGGCAGCAGCTTTCTGTGATTGGGTATTTGCTCCCCGTGAACACTTTGGTTAGAGAGCGCCTGAAGTTAGATGTAGGACTGCAATCTGCAATGGCTATGCACTAAGGAACTCAAGGGGAGGTGGATTTTCTACTTGGCTTTCCAAAAGCAATTTTCCGTTATTGGTTTTGAAAAGCTCTCCTATACCATTTATTTGAATAAGAATTGAATCATATTGTCTGGATCTGAAAGGAAAAGCTGAACCAAAAGCAGGGCATTCGCAACAAAAGTAATGTCGGGGAGCCTTCTGTTATCATCCTTTGACATTATATTTAGGCGGTTACACACTTTTTCTAAACACAGTGACCTGCATGATGTATGTGGCATTCCAAAAGCAATGACCCAGTAAATTTACTAGCAGTTCCAGTAAATTTGCTTCACAGATCCCGCATCGGAGGCTTGCCTTCTGCTCTTGGCATTTTCTGCCTAATATACCATGTAATATGGTTTAAATTGAGAGTTTTATTTTGTCAAATCATTTACTGGAGAGGCCAGTGAAGCTTTTTACTGTGTATTAAACACATCGAAGCCACTGATGATGGTCTGGGTGCATTGCTTTTGAAGGCTTTATTAGAGTTGTCGAGAAAAAAAAAAGTCACCCCTGCTCCTATTGCCTTTCAAACACATTTACTTCTATATTGTGTATACTCCTTATTTTTATGTTACATTGCATAGACGAATTAAGATTGATATAATTGAGAGAAGGCCTCATGATCTCTCACTATCTCTCTGTTGCTTGATTTGCTGATAACTGATGAGAAAGGAAGTTCTCATTAATATGTTTAAATTGAATTATAATAATAGTTCTTCAGGTCCTCAAAAATTTGGAACTTTCCCATCACTGTTTGAATTTAAAGAAACAAATTTGTGAATCTGACCTTCCATTGGCTGCCCTCTGGCTAAAAGATAAGTTTTGGCATAACTGTGCTTCCTAGATTGGTTTCTGACATACTTTTTTTTTTTTTTTTTGTCAGTGAATCCAAATAAATACTTTTGGAAGCAGGACCTTGTTTAAAATGTGACAAATCACCTCTCCCCTTTTCTCTGTAAAAAATGTGACAAATCACTCAGCCAGTGTGACTCAGTGCTTAAGCATCAACCTATGAACCAGGAGGTCATGGTTCGATGTCCCATCAGGCCACATGCCTGGGTTGAGGGCTTGATCCCCAGTGTGGGGAATGCAGGAGGCAGCCAATCAATGATTCTTTTTCTCTGAAATCAATAAAAAGCATATTTAAGAAATTGACAAGTTTTTATGAATGTTCATGTTTACTAAGGCAAAAATGAGAAATGAGATGAGCCAAAAATACTTACTTCAGGGGGCTCATTTTCTGTAGGTAATTGGTCCTAAAGGGAAGACCAAAGCTATTGAGCCCCAGGGAATTGCCCCATAATTAGTTTTGCACTGTCATCAATACAATGAGCATAAAGTGATGTACCATTTACATAGCAGAATGCCTTTATAATTCTGACATACACAAAAAAAACCCACACACACAAAAACAAGAGAAACATCCATTTTCTGTTGATTTTATAAAAAAAAATTCTTTATATAACCATGTCTAGGAATATGATTAGCACCACAAAAATCATATTGTAGTGAGATGCTTACCTATTATACAGCTGTCACCCAACTATTTTTTTTTGGGGGGGGCAGAATTTTATGTTTTAGTAATACAAATACAATGTGCATACAATCTTGTCTATTCGATTTCTGCTCTGTGCAGCCTGGCAGCGGGATTGGTAACTCTGATAGCCAGCTGGCTTGCCCTTTCTTTTTAAAAAAATATTTTTTATTGATTTCAGGAAGGAAGGCAGAGGGAAAGATAGAAACATCAATGATGAGAGAATCATTAATCAGCTGCCTCCTGCATGCCCCCTCCTGGGGACGGAGCCTCCAACCCAGTCATGTGCCCTGACTGGAAGTTGAACTGTGACCTCCAGGTTCCTAGGTCAACACTCAACCATGGAGCCATGCCGGCTGGGCTGGGTGGCCCTTCCCATTGTGGCTTTCCGGGTGTGAGAGGAGACAGTGCAGGCAATCTCAGCACAGAATGATGTGTTCCACATCAGCAGCCCTTCAAGCTCCTTGACCTTGTGGACCGGATCTTCCAAAAGCCAATGGGCCGGCATGTGCTTTGTTTCCTGCTACTCCCACAGCCAATGATGGGCATCAAGAGTTGGCCCTTGAGTCTCCTGTACCACCTACTACCCATGACTCGGGGTTTCCACCAGTTACATTTAATTTTGACATATCGGTCTGAGTGGTGCCGGGGAATGTCTTGATCCTTTTTTGGGCAATCTTGAGTTTCATGAGGGGTCTGAGGACAGCCAGAATGCCAAGCAGGAGATGGCTGCCACCTCCATAGGCAGCGCCAAGGAGAAGCCACCCAACCACTTTGTTTTTTCCAACCACTTTTTAATTGTTTAAAATAAAAGAGAGTACCTGGATAGCCAGTTTCTGTCATTTATAGAAGTGTTTAATGAACCAGAGAAAAGTATTCCTACTTCTCTATCCTTACTGGCATCATATTCAATAACACAGCTGAAATAAGCATCAGCGATCTAAAGGAATTTGATTTTAGTGCCAGGAACCAAATTTTCTACAGGTCATTTCTTAGAGCTATTGGAGATTATTCCCATTAAAATTTTTTTTTATTGATTTCATAAAGTAAGGAAAAGGGAGAGAGAGAGGGGAACATAAATGATGAGAGAGAATCATTGATCGGCTGCCTGCATGCCCCCATATGCCCTGACCTGGAATCGAACCTTGGCCTCCTGGTTCATAGGTTAACACTCAACCACTGAGCCATGCTGGCTAGATCCAATTTTAATTAGATATCAGAAACATTAAAATTCATGAACTAATCCTTTCATTTAATAAATATTTGAATAACTTCTCTATTAATTTGAATGAAAGAGACATAGGTTTTACTTTCATGACATTTAGGTTCTGCCAGGGGAGTGGGAGATTAAACAACTAATTTCTGGAGTAACTTAAACAAATTATAACTATGATTTTTTTCTGTAATAATTTTAGATTAATAGCTGTTTCACTTGAACACGACAGAACAAAAGTGTTTTGGGTCATCAAAAAATCCCCAGACCCAACTATATTCTGAATATTATTACATTGCCAAAATTCTCCAGGTGGATAAAAATGCATTACTTAGGAAGCAGTCAGCTGCTGGTGCTGCTGGAAGCAATCTTATTTCATTTTCCTCAGAGAGCACACTTGCTGCTAATTTTGTTTTGTATTGAAAGTCAGCATCAAAAAAATGTTTGACAGTCAAGGTACAAAGGAAAATCACATCAAAGGGTCTGTATTGATATAGCTGGAAGCAACTTAATCTTTAGGCATTCAATTTCTAATTTTCAAAGATACTTAAAAATAATATTAAAAGTCTTTGAGTATGGAAAAAGCCATAAATTCCTGTAAAACCTTGTAAAACTGTTTTCCTACTAGCTGACTAAAGAGCTGAAGTATATCCAAATATACAGGTAAAAAGTCCATTCCCTGAACCCATTTGGATCTCATTCTCACTGGTTGAACATGAACCAGAATAAACTAGAAGGGAAAGGTGACTGCTTCATAGATTTGACGAGAAATTATGACAGACTTAAAACAAATCAAAATAGTTGAGGAGGCTTAGCAGTGAAATCTGGAGTAACTGTTAAAAACAGAATAACTTCTCTTAGTTTAGTATGGGCCAGATTTTCAGCATCCTTTCCTCAATCTATCCATCTGGTATTCTTCAATAGAGAGAGCACCAAGCAAATGCTGAAAGTAGGTGACAGTTTTTTCCATCCTTCCTTGCCACCTTTGTTAGAGTTTTTCCTTTGCTTTCATCACTTCTTTTTTAAAAAAGTATTTTTTTTTATTGATTTCAGAGAGGAAGGAAGAGGGAAAGAAAGAGATAGAAACAGCAGTGATAAGAGACAATAATTGATTGGCTGCTCCACACTGGGGATCCAGCCCACAACCCGGTCATGGGCCCTTGAACAGAATCGAACCTGGGACCCTTCATTCTGCAGGCCAACGCTATAACCAGATATCATTATCATTCAAAGTTCATTGTTCACATTAGGTTTGCTTTTTATGCTGTATATTCTAGGGGTTTTGATGTGTATTCATTAGTATTATACAGAATACTTTCACTGCCTACAAAATCCTTTGTGCTTCACTTATTCACCCCTCCCTTCCCCACTAACTCCTGGAAACCACTGACCTTCTTATATCTCCATAGTTTGCCCTTTTTAGAATAATACATAATTGTAATAAAAGAATATGCAGCCTTTTTAGATTGGCTCCTTTTACTTAGTTATATGCATGAAAGTTCTTTTCAGGTCCTTTCATGGCTTGACAGATATATTTTTAGGGCCAAATAATATTTCATTATCTGGATGTACCATGGCTTATCTGTTCACCTAATGAAGAACATCTTGGTGGTTTCCAAGTTTGGCCATTATAAATAAAGCTTCTCTAAATATATATGTGCAGGTTTTTGTGTGGGTATAGTTTTCAACTCATTTGGATTCTATGGTAAAAGCACGTTTAGCTCTAGCTGGTTTGGCTCAGTGGATAGTGCCTCGGCCAGCAGACCGAAGGGTCCTGGGTACCATTTGGTTAAGGGCACATATCTTGGTTGTAGGCCAAGGCTCATGCAGGAGGAAACCAATTGATGTGTTTCTCTCACATTAATATTTCTCTCTGTCTTTCCCTCTCTCCCCTACACTCTCTAAAAAAAAAAAAAAAATCAGTGAAAATGATCCTCAGGTGAGGATTAAAAAAAAAAAGCGTGCTTAGTTTTGTACAAAACTGTCTCCTCGAGTGTCTGCACCACTTTGCATTCCCTGCAACAATGAATGGGAGCTCCTCTTGCTCCATATCCTCATCAGGATTGGCTGTTGCCAGCATTTTATTTTTATTTTTATTTATTTTTTGCTTTTGTTTAGGATAAGGTTTTTTTTCTTTTTATTAATTTTTATTAATTTTTTATACATATCTCCCCATTGCCCCCCTACCTCCCAAGCATACCCCAACCCCCCAGTGTCTGTGATCATTGGTTATGCTTATATGCATGCATACAAGTCCTTTGATTGATCACTTATCTACCTCACCTAACTTTAATCTTTCTGCTGTAATTTCACAGTCTGTTTGATGCTTTATGATTTTTGTCCCCCTGAGAATTATCAGTCTACTCCCTTTCTGTGCTCCTGATTCTATTATATTCACCAGTTTATTCTGTTGATCAAATTTTTAATTCACTTAACTTTTAGATTCACTTGTTGATAGATATGTATTTGTTCATAATTTTTTGTCTTTTACCTTTTTCTTCTTCCTCTTCTAAAAGAGTACCTTTCAGCATTTCATATAATACTGGTTTGGAGCTGATTAACTCCTTTAGCTTTTTCTTCTCTGTGAAGCTCTTTTTCTGCCCTTCAATTCTGAATGATAGCTTTGCTAGATAGATTATTCTTGGTTGTAGGTTCTTGCTATTCATCACATTGAATATTTCTTGCCACTTCCATCTGGCCTATATAGTTTCTGTTGAGAAATCAGCTGACAGTCGTATGGGTGCTCCCTTGTAGGTAATGAACTGTTTTTCTCTTGCTGCTTTTAATATTCTCTCTTTGTCTTTTGCTCTTGATATTTTAATTATGATGTGTCTTGGTGTGGTCCTCTTTGGATTCCTTTTTTTGGGGTTCTGTGTGCTTCCTGGACTTGCAAGTCTATTTCTTTTATGAGATGTGGGAAGTTTTCAGTCATTATTTCTTTAAATAGGTTTTCAGTATCTTGCTCTCTCTCTTCTTCTGGCACCCCCACAATTCTGATGTTGATACGCTTGAAGCTGTCCCAGAGGCTCCTTACATTATCTTCACAGTTTTGGATTCTTTTCTCTTCTTGCTTTTCCAGTTGAATGTTTTCCGCTTCTTTATATTTCAAATTTTTGACTTGATTCTTGCCTTCCTCTAATCTGCTGTTAGGACTCTGTATAATATTTTTTATTTCAGTCAGTGTCTCTAGTATGTCCTTTTTCATCTCCTCTTGGGTCTCACTAAATTTATCCAACTTTTCTAGCGTATTCTTGAAAAACCTTATAAGCGTGGTTTTGAACTCTATATCCAGTCATTTTTTCCACTCCATTTCTTTTGTTTGTGATCCCTTCCCTTGTCTTGGCATTTTCACTATGCTGGGAGAACTTGTGTTGGATTCAGCCTTATGATACCAGACTTGTAAAACCGAAGAAGCCTCTGTTGAGCTTGGGAGGGTAGAGTCTCAGGGCTTAAGGGACCGCCTTGCCTTCCAGTCAGCCCCGCCCTCCATGGTCCCTGAGTCTCACGTGACTGGGTAATCGCTGGAGCGGTCCCTGTGCGCGCACCCGCAGTGCCTCTAACCGCTGCCTTTCCAGCTCCCCTGCACACCAGGACCACACAAGACTAGGTCCCCAGGGTTTCGCCCAAAGCAGGGGCTTAGTGGAGTCAGAAGTGGCACAGTTGGGAGGGTCTGTCTCCCGCCCACTCATGAAAGCCAGCGGCACAATCAACAGTTGGTCCTCTGTGCGCAGTGCCGTGCGTGCCACCAGACTTCTGATCTTTAGCAACTCCCCTAAATTTCCGTGCACTTCTCCTTTTTCACAGTCCAAACTTCCCCCGTATGAGTTTCGGCTGGACCTCAGCTTTTTGCAGCTTCTCTGGGTTTCTGTGAGCCCCTCTCTTTCCCTCTAGTTGTAGAACTTCCACTCAGCCAGCTTTCCTGTGGTTCTGGATGATGTCCATTCTGTCTTTTAGTTGTAGTTCTGAAATTGTTGTGCGAGGCAGCAGTGTAGGTGTTTACCTATGCCGCCATCTTGGATTCTCTGTTGCCAGCATTTTAAACTTTCATCATTCTAATAGAAGTGTAGCATTATATCATTGTTTAATTTTTAATTCCCTAATGATATATTATATTGAGCATCTTTCCATGTGATAATTTGCAATCTGTATGTATTCTTTGGTGAGATGTCAATTCAGGTCTTTTATTCACTGTTAAGTGGGTTGTTCATTTTCTTCAGAGTTTTAAGTTATTTGTGTGTTTTGGATACCAGTCCCTTCTTCTAGCTTGTTTTCTCTTCTCCTGACAACATAAACTTATATTACGTGTGGTAACATAAGAAAATATATAACAAAATCCCTCATCTTAGAGAATGATTGAAGGCACTGTAAATCAAGTAATGTATGAGGTGTGTTTGGATCCTGATTCAAACAAAGCAACTCAAAAGAGATAATATCTAGGAATGATGGTGATTTTGTTTATTGTGATAATGGCATTATGATTATGGAAGAAAAGTCCATATACTTTTTTAGCTATGAATACTACATTATGTAAAATAGAACTGACAGAATGAGAATAAAAGGCAAAAAAGATAGATGAAGCAAATGTGGCAAAATCATGATAATTATTGAATATAGTTAATAGTTCATTGAGTAATTTATTATCTTCACTTTTGTTTATGTGTTTATATTTTCAAAATAAAAATTAAAACCCAAAACAATGAAGATGTGTTATTGTATGCATTTTTCACTTGTGTAATATTAAAAATATTTTAAATATTGGGTATGTTTTGGAAGCTTCTGGTTAATCAGCATTGTTTATTTCTCTACTCACCTCTTTCATGCTCTGTTTATTGTCTTTAAAAAGAGCCTGCTATTGTTTTTTCAAGTAAAGTCTCTGAAGAACATTTGCTTTAGGAATTAGCTCTGGAAAATTGAAATTTGGTTGTACCTGTTACTAAATAAACAAGTGGTTTCTGCTAGGATTCAGTAAAGTTGATGGGAAAAATCCACGTGAAAGGATGAGATGATAAAAAAAGCAAACAGGAGAATGACTCAAAGCCAATTATATAAATTTGAAATTGTGACACATATACCTTTAATAGTAGCTATTTTAGATACAATATACACATACACAGAGTTCTACGTTTCTCCCGTCTAAACCTTTTTACCTACATAATAAGCATGGAGCACACATTATAAGAGAGAAGGTATTTAGTAATTACATAAATATTTACATGCACTTAGATGAATTTTTCCCCATGAAGTGTACATAACAGACTACTTTTTAAAAATTCTGCATTCCAGTTATACTCAAAATTGCACATTGAGATCTGAAAATTCAATGGCAATTAGAGTCTGTTTCTGAAAACAGAAAAATATGTGGGCACTTATCCTAGAACCTGGCAAATTTTTCTTGGAGACTTTTGCTAGTAGAGCAGAAATCAGAGTCCTGTTTCCCTCATTATTTATTGGGCTCTGTTTATGTACTAAGCACTGGGAATACTTGTCAAATGTGGTGCAGATGAAGTTTCAGATGTCACAGAATTTATGGTATCAGAAGTATAGATATTACATTTTTTCAACTTAAAGGTGGTACAGGGCACTCTAAGGACACATCCACGAACATGACATGGAACCAGTGGTCATTGAAAGATTCTCTGGGAAAGTGAAGCAAAAGCTAAGGCTGCAGGAGGAGTAGAAGTGAGCCAATGGCGTGTTGGAGGGGATGCTGGAAGATGGGGGGAAGTTGGATCATTGGAAGTAGGTAGAGATCAATATTTCAAAGTTCTGGAAGCGAGAGAGGCCATGGTGAATATGAGGAGCTGAGAGATTGGGAAAGCAGGAAAGTTTGATGATGGAATGTAGGCAGCCCTGATCCTCTTATGCTGCCGGTCTACGTTAAGATGGTTTAACGGGGCTTACTCACAAGGAACAACAAGAGCCTGTAATTATAGGAATCGAGTCTTTGTCAGTGGTCAGCAAACTCATTAGTCAACAGAGTGGCAAACTGCAGTGTGGCTCGGAAGCCACAGTTTGCCTACGTAGGTGAATGGGAAGTTAAGCAAAAGTTGTAATAGAGAGGAAATCACAGCACTTAAAATAATTCATTTGTAGAGTGAAAAGTGGATGGAATTGGGTGTGATTGGGAGAAAGAGGACCAGTTATGAGGAGATATTGTGGGTGGGAGGTCAGTTAGCGTGGACAAGGATGGTGGCAGCAGTGAAAACAGAGGAATGACAAATAGCAGGAGAAGAGAAACAGGAGGCAGAACTGACAAGATTCAGTGACAGTGTAGATATCTATTGCGCTGATCTCTCTTTGGCCACGGTCTTGGAAAGAATTTAAGAAATGAACACATTACTGATTATTTAAAAATGCAAATGTCGCCCTAGCTGGTTTGGCTCAGTGCATAGAACGTCAGCCTGCAGGCCGAAGGGTCCAGGGTTTGATTCCAGTCAAGGGCACATACCGCCATTGCAAATTCGCTCCAACTGTGGCCCAGGCAAAAGTGGGAGGCAACTGATCAATGTGTCTCTCTCATATCAATGTTTCTCTCCCTCTCCCCCTTCCTCTCCCTTCTACTCTCTCTAAAAACCAATAGAAAAATATGCTCAAGTGAGGAATAACAACAACAATAACAACAACAAAAATGCAAATGTTAGTTGGGTTAGGATTAGGGTGAGGGTGACGGTTAGGGTTAGGGGCATGTGAACACTTTAGAACAAGTAGGCAAATAATTTAATAGCTATTTTCACAAGTTCTGTACATTTTTTGAGCGGCTCCCAATGATCTTAAACAACCTTAGGGCATTATCAAATTAACACCAGAGTATCATTTTGAATGAAGTGCCAAAAATGTTGTTTGATGCCTGGCTAAAGGCTATATTTTCCTAACTTTTAAGAGGAGATGCTAATCTTCAGCCCTATCTGATATCACAGGAATGAAGTCAGTCTTACAGTCTCTATAAAAGAGCTGCATTCTAAGCAAGCCCCAGTCCCTTGAGGGAATGTGTTACACTTGATTGTTTTTGAAAGATGTCTCGCCTTATTAAAGTGTCAAACTATACAAAACAAATTAAAGAGTTTCTGAATAGCAGTATCATGCCTCTTGTGATATATAAAATCAGATGTTCTGGCACCCTTTTGTCAGCTTTTGCCAAAAATTTGATTTGGACACGAGCCTTCTGGTTGAGGGCACCTGTTTACTTTACTGAAGGGATTTGACAGCTTCCCTCCTGGGTAGTGCTATACCCATCTCTGCAGAAACAGCTTGCAGAAAAGTAAGTATGAGAAATAGCATTCTCATGAAAATAAGCTCTAGCACTAATGGGCAGAGATGCAAATCTTACTAAAAAGCCAGCAAAAATACGTCTATAGACTAAAAATGACAATTTTTTTGGTATGGCAATAAAATAAATGGAATAATTTTTGCTTTTCTTCCATTTGCCTGGGTTAGTGATTGGAGAAGCAGTGACAGAAGTGAAGAAGAGATTGTCACTGAGGCATAAAAATGTTTTTGAGATATAAGGACAGGACACTAAAACTATGATAGTCTATGGTAAGTGACATTTTTGCAAAGCAGGTGAAATCTGAAAAAGATTTGCAGCATTGTGGTACAGAACTTGAGATTGACCCCTGTTTCCAAATCTTCCATCTTACACATTCTTCACTTATCCCTGCTTACTTTCTTACAAAGCCAACAAACCTCTAAGACATCACTCAGTTGTCTATATTCTACAGGTATGTGGTTCATTGAGATGAGGGCAGACAGGTGAATGCATACATATTACCCTTTTTAAAATACTTTTGGGGGAGAATACATTTAAGGTTTTTGTCCCTATTGTATTCTACTTGAGCAATTCTCATACATATGGTTAATGATAGGTGGATAGTAACTAGATCTGATTTACATAGCAGTAGACTGAGAAGCAATGTTATGTAATGGTTATTACAGATGTCAGATTATAGTTGACACAGAATATGGTCCTACTGCTGATTTCCATGTCTCCAGCCCCACTGACACTTTTACTAGTAATTTATATGCCCACTAAATACCATCTTGTAACATTATTTTAAATAGACTATTGATTTTCCTGAGAAGATGTTACACATTAAATATCAACCCATTAGCAAATGATTAATTTATCTGATTACCTATTGTAACCATTGTTACAAATCACAGGGTAGGCCATGAGAAAAAAAGTGAATCTGGGTTTGGCAGAGAAGAGTAACATTAGAAACTAGAATTGGTAGGGTCTCATGGGGGTTATGGGAAGTGTTGAACTTGGCTGTGAAAGAGCTGCCTGCCAGCACTTGTAGGGTGGAGTTCTAAAAAAATGTGTGTTGGGCAAAAATGAGGGACTATAGCAGAGGTGCCATTGTAGTTAAGGGCCATACCTTTGGAATCCAACAAATCTGGGATAGCACCCTACCTCTGGCACATAGGCAGCGTTTGTCCTTGGGAAAGTCATTTCACTTCTCTAAGCTTTGATCTCCTCAGTCCATGTGATCCAAGTACAGAATATAAGGCTATTGCTGGGTATTAAAGGTAGAATATAGGTACATGAGAACCAGTTTCTTTCCGAAGCATTATTTATTTTTTGCTTAAAGCTTTTTATTTTTATTTTATTTTTTGCACCCATATTTTCTTATTTTCACCACTTATTTTTTTATTCCCATGACATATTGCAGAGAACTAGTATACTGACCATATCACAGTGACCTATAAAATACTGTAAAATTGGCAGCCCTTGGTAAAATTGGGATGTGTCATGTTTCTCTCAGAACAGGACTTATTCTAAGAGAGCTGTCCACTCCACAGTTACCTAACATCATCTCTAATGTATTGATTCAGTTTAATTCATTTGCAAGTGATAGAAATACTAAATAAAACTGGCTTAGGCAATACAGGAAATTGACTCACTCACCTAACTAAAAAGCCAGACAGGTGAAGATTGATCCAGTGAATTTTCAAATGCCACCTTGGACCTAATTTCTCTCCATCTCCTTTCTCTGCATCGTGTGCTATTTCTTCTGTCTCTACAATTTCTAAGTAGATTCCAGTAGCTTCCTGGGTTATATATGTTCTTGTTCATGCCTAGCATGAAGACAAGTCTATGAACCAGTCTTCTAACTGTAAGTATTAAGGCTTTCAGGTTTTGTCACTTGCTCATCTTTGGACCAATCTTTATGGCCAAAGGAAAGAAGGCGCAAAATTAACTCTTCTGAGGTCATATGTTCCACTCTTGGACCAGAGGCGTCAGTTTCATCTGAACCACGTGAATCTACAAATTTAAACAGGAAATTATTTAAATAGGTGAATAGATGAATAAACAATGGATGGCAACCCAAAAATGTTCACCATGTACTCACTAAACAAAACCAGAAGAAATGGCTCTGTCAGAGTAGAATTTCTGGGATTAATGCTAGGTGTCGTAGCGGAGTTGATGAACAAAGCTTCCCTGATGTTACCGTATCACTTATTTATCAGAGAGAGATGAGTATGGCTACCTGTAAAAACTTTAGGCTAAAGGCTCAATTTTAGGTTTGAATTTTGTGGCTCTGCCATTTACAAGCTGTGTAACCTTGGATAAATCACTTATTTCCTGTGTCAACTTCTCACAGATAAAGAGGAAGCAATCCTAATAGTAACTCTAAGGCTGTGCTGAAGAACAAATAACATCATCTAAACAAAATATTTAGTATAGTTCCTGGCACATTTACAAGAAGGGAGTTAGTAAATGTTAACTCTTACTAGGATTGTGTTCATGCACTTTTCCCAGAAATCTCTAAATACGCTCTAAGCCTAGATAATGTGACAGTTTATGAAAATGGTTAGCCAGAGTATTCAGAGAATGATCACCTCCCTTTTTGCATGATTAATTTGTCATGGCCATTTTGAGAGTGAGGGCCTTATGCAATCTATCATTGTTGAGAACTACTGAGTAAATTCCATCAAATTTAGGGTGACCATTTAATTACTCCTTCAAATCAGGCCATCTTTAAAAGTGAGGAGAGGCCCTTAAACAACTAACACACAATAATTGCTCAAGAGGAGGTATAAACTGGTACTTCCCCAGTGAAACTATTTCAGTCTAGTGATATGGAATAAGAGAGAAAGCTTTAGAGCAAAATTGCCTAGGGACCCCACAGAGGCAAGGGATGCTAAAAAAATGTTTTCCCTTCTTTTTTCTTCTGCAGTGTCAGTGAAAACTGGTGAGCATTAAGCATTTTTGATTTGTTATTTTATTCTATGTATAATATTGTTATAGTGATTCATATATCCACACAAATATTATAGCAGATGTATTTTTTCTTAATTT
The DNA here is from genome assembly GCA_011751065.1 of Lasiurus cinereus. NCBI lineage: Eukaryota > Metazoa > Chordata > Mammalia > Chiroptera > Vespertilionidae > Lasiurus > Lasiurus cinereus. Next base: position 3,519,196 of record JAAGEH010000018.1, on the reverse strand, counting down.
GAGTTCATCTGTAATAAGAAATTGAACCAATCCAAACACATGGGTATGGTTATATTTAACTACATCTACAGTTTTAAAATAATAAAGCTGATTAACTTTCATTCTGTTAATGAACAACTGAAGTCTGAACTTGGAGTCAGTAACGGTGCATTGATATCAGGTTTCTGATTTTTGAGCCATTAGACTTATTTGTTTTCTCTTGTTTTTATTTCCCTATGAGTTAAATACAATTTATACTACTGATAGTCAAATACTCTATAATCCTTCTTTGACTTGATCTCATAAAGTTAAGATGATAATATAATTATCATTTACATTCTATTCTAATACCTGCATTACTTTAAGTATCTTACGTGGATAACTAAAAATATCAGTGTTTGCATAATTTTCTAGTTAGTTAATTTATAATTTGTGTTGCCAAGTGATTTAAGAAGTAGCACAGGAATATCTACAGTTAAAAAGATGGCTGATTTAAATTAATTTAAAAAAGGCAAAAAAGAAATGAGTTTTGGAAAAAGATGACCACTGGAATGTTGTTAGAACATAAAATATAGGTCATGAATTTATATCTGCTTGCTGAAAGAGGTACATAAATATGTCTCTAAGCTCTTGTAGTTAAAAAAAATCTATAATAATAAAAGTGTAATATGCTAATTAGACCAGATCTTCTTCCAGACATCCTTCCAGACAACCTTCTGGATGAAGACAGGCTACAAGGGAAGCCTAGGTCCCAGGTGCCTGTTGGTGGCCAGAGGGAAACCCGAGTTCTAGGTGCCAGAGGGAAGCCAGTGCTGGCAGCTGGCAGAAGGAAGGCCTACTCTTGCACGAATTTCATGCATAGGGCCTCTAGGAAAAGAAAAAAGAAAAGAAAAAACCAATCAGGTCTAACAGTCAGAAAGTTCATAAGCTAAAAACACAATTTTTTTCCTATAAAGACAGTAGAAAAAATTTTATCTCTATAAAAATATGTATAATATGACTTCCTCTCCATTTCTATAAGATTATAATTATATCATCTAATAATACCAGATAACATTTTTTTCTCTAAGTTAGTGATTCCAACACAAAGAAACACAAACATTTTTCTTATTTATTTATTTTTAAATACATTTTATTGATTTTTTACAGAGAGGAAGGGAGAGGGATAGAGAGTTAGAAACATAGATGAGAAATATCAATCAGCTGCCTTTTGCCAGTCCCCTACTGGGGATGTGCCCGCAACCAAGGTACATGCTTCTTGACCGGATTGAACCTGGGAGCCAAACTGGTTTTGGCAATTTTCTTTATTTTTTAACCCATTCATCTAGCATCAGAGTTGCCTTTGCTATAAAGCAAACCCACTTCTGTGATTATGAGTTGGCACGAATTATACCTTAATTATACATTAATGTGCATGCTAAAATCAAGACTAAGTAGTTCTCTTATGTGTGTGTGTGTGTGTATGTGTGTGTTAATTGAGAATATAAAGACAGGACAATTGTCTGGCAAATTAGAAATGAAAATAAATATTGGGGTTTAGGAGCTCCAACAAATATCTTCCCTGTCCTCCTTTAAATTTAGAAATAATAGAAATGTAGACTTAAATTCTGATAGAAGGAGATTTAAAACATATGAATTTGGAATGCTCTTTGACCTTATGCTATAATTAGGCCTATAAAAATGTAACACCATGAATTATGTTATGATCTCTCCCTGGCTTTGGTAAACTTGCTATAGAGATAAGGAGTATATTTTCTGAGAAGAGGATGATCTAAAAAGAGAAACCAACATAACTGAAGTTAGATTTGGCTTCATAAAGAAAACAAAACAAAACAAAACAAAAAAACACAACTAAAAATAACAAAGACTCAAACAAAGAGAAATTTATTTTGATCTCACATAAAAAAAAAGTCTGGAGGTAGGCTGAACCAGCACCAGTATTGTGGTTTGGTGGTCATTATAATGATAATCAAAAAGTCAGAAATAAGGTTTAATGCAAGAACAAAGTGAAGAAAAAAACTTTAAATAATGTTGATGGCATAATAAAATGATGAAAAAAGTCATAGAGCTTGGATGCCTCATGGCTGTTTAAGCCCAGTGGCTCAGGTCATATGTTGCAAGAGTTTTTGTTTGTCTAAAAAGAGAAAAAACCCTGATCCCCAAATAGTCCTTCGTTTCATATCTAAGCAAAATTGTCACCAGCAAGCGTTGTTTCAACATATAAGATACTAGTAGCAATGAAGAGAAAGGACTATTTTGAAAAATTATTTTAAATAATTGCTGTATTTTGGGCATAAAGGCAAGAGTCTGACAAGGAAATGTCAAAACACAGTAGATTAAACAAAATGGATATCTGATGTAATAAACTAGAGAATATTGCTGAGCTATTCAGGACCTGTTATTTGTATTTTGTTGTTCTGCTATTCCCTAAGGTTGTCTTTGTCAGGTGGACATGAACTCAACAGCAGGTCTACCTCCTAGGCTGTGAAATGTGGAAAAGAGAAGTGAAAGGCAAATGATTTTTTTTTCTTTTAAAGAGGGAAGGCTTGCCCAGTCAGTGTGAGCGTCAGCCTATGAACCAGAAGGTCCCGTTTCTATCCCAGGTCAGGGCACATGCTCAGGTTGCAGGCTCAATCTCCAGTGTGATGAGTGCAGGAGGCAGCCAATCAATTATTCTCTCTCATGATTGATATTTCTTTCTCTCTTTCCCTCTCCATTCCACTCTGAAATAAATACAAATATATTTAAAAAAATAAATAGAAAGGGAAGGCTAACGTTGCACAAATTACTTCTGCTTAAATACCTTTCACATGGGCACACATAGCTGTAAGGAATGTTGGGAAATGTAGTCTCCAGTTGAGTGCCCTAATCTTAAGAAGTTGAGTGTTCCTGAAAGGAAGGGAGAAAAAACAACAACAAGAGAATATTTAAAAGTCTCTGCCACTGCATATAAACCTATTCCTGTAATGAAGTTTCATTTTTCAGGATATTCTTGTATGATGGTTTAATTGAATAAATGAGGGACCTTTGGCTCAGGGAAAATTAAAGAGACATTTTTGAGATTGAGGTATTATTGTTTACTTCCTTTGCCTAATGATTGTTATGAATGGGGAGTATTGGAGTCCAGATGCTGACATCATCTTGGTATAGAGCCCTTTTGAGTCCTTTCAGGATACAGGATCCACATCAACTAGAATTTTCTGGTAGTTTAGGGAACAACTGGTTAAGTACTTGAAGAATTTGACGTGATCAAATGAAATAAATTTAGTTTTATTTTCATCGGACTTCTTTGAGGGACTGATAATTATGCAAACATCTCAAGTTTTTTCTTATATTTTTTGCTCTGTTTAAATTCCTACCTATTCAACTTTAATTCCTTTTAGGAAGATAACAGAATAAATCCAACCTACTGGGAGAAATTTGTGTGTTATCAATAATGGTATATAGGAATACTCTCAATATTATTGGCTTTTGGACTAGAAGCTATATCTCCAAGGTGGCAATAACATAGGGTACCCCCTGAACAACTTGTTCTAAGTTTCTGATTTAATTTCTTTCATAATGTAGCTTACTAGTAATATGTATTTAGAGGGAATTTTGGTAAATTAAATAAGCTTAGTATATCAGAAATTCTATATAACAGTTAAGTGCATAGTCATTTATGTGTGGATTTTGATCACCTTTTGGAGTTAGGTTTGCAAATAGAAATACATGCTATAAACTTACCTCTCTTATAAAATTTCTTTCTCACATTCTTGAGTAGACTCCTACAGAGCTATGCTATTTGTGTTTGAAAGGTCATATCCTGGTTTTTGCCTATGGAGCCTTTGCTGAGAGTTAGAAAATTTTTACAGCTGTAGTGAGCCTATGGCTTGCTGAGGATGATCAACATGAAACACTTGATCACTTATCCAAAAATAAGAATTCTAACAGTAAGGGGTGGTAATTGCTGAAAAGCATGATGGCATCAGGGACAATAATTATGCTGATATAGAATGGTTTTAAAATAAATTCTTTCTGTTGGGGGTCACTTTTCTTTGTTTTTATGAAAAGAAGAATTTTGTTTGCCTGAGTAAAAACAAATATTTATTTCTAAAGGATTAATATCCTGCTATTTATTAACTACTGAAATTTATTTTCTCTTTGTTGATTTGATATCTTTATATTATCTATATATGTAAAAGCCTAATATGCTAAGTGTCTGACCATTTGACCAGTTCCTATGATGTGCACTGACCACCAGGAAGCAGATGCTCAGACCCGTAGGTTAGCTTGCTGCTGGGATCCGACTGATCAGGATTGGGCAAGATGGTTCCTCCCTGACAGGCCAACCTCCCATGCACCAGGCCTCTAGTATACTATAGTATTAAAATTGATATTCAGTATTTGCAGGATCTCTTATATGTCATTGAATATGTCTATTCTTAAATAAACACCAGACCATCATCTTGAATACATAGACCAATTCCATTTATTCTCCTGTCCTCAGAGTGTAGTGAAGGTAGGACAAAAGTGAGCCTGGATTAGAGATAACAAGTGCTACTATATTAAGTATTGGTATTATTATTTACTAGATTTGTCAATTACTTCTCAGTGTTTAAATTTCCCTCTATTTATGATGCTATCTACATGGTCTTCCCATGCTAAGGGTGTCTTGTACTATGCAAATTAAAACACAAAGCAGTACTAGATCAGCCTGCTGGTAGCCTCCCACAGATGGAGGCCAGATTGCAATTTAGGCCTGCTCCTCTTAGGGCCTAAGCCATCAGTTTGACATCCCTAGACTGTGAGAGGGCACAGGCCTGACTGAAGGGAACCCACCTTCCCCAGTGCATAAATTTTCACGCATTGGAGCTCTAGTTCCGGAATAAGATACATTGCAAATGACCAGATCTTTGCACATACTATCTAATAGAAGAATAATATGCAAATTGATCATCACTCCAACACAAAAGATGGCTGTCCTCATGTGGACCAAAGATGGCTTCCATAAGATGGCCAGCAGGGGAAGGCAATTGGGAGGAACCAGGCCTACAAGGGATGGCAGTTGTGGATGATCAAGCCACAGGGGAGGGCAGTTGGGAGGAACCAGGCCTGCAAGGGTGGACAGTTGGGGGTGATCAAACTTGCAGAGGAGGGCAATTAGGGATGACCAGGCCAGCAGAGGAGGGAAGTTGGGGGTGACTGGGACTGCAGGCAAGGGCAGTTGAGAGGGAACCCAGGTCTGTAGGGGAGAGCAGTTGGGGGAGACCAGGCCTGCAGAGAAGGGCTGTTAGGGGTGACCAGACTGGCAGGAGAGTGGTTAGGGAGTAATCAGACTGGCAGGCAGAAGTGGTTAGGGGAAATTGGGAAGCCAGGCAGGTGAGCAGTTGGGAGCCAGCAGTCCTGGATTGTGAGAGGGCTGTCTGATTGCCCATTTAGGCCTGATCCCAGTAGGACAGTCAGACATCCCATGAGGGATCTCAGATTGGAGAGGGTGCAGGCTGAGCTGAGGGACCCACACCCTCATGCACGAATTTCATGCACTGGGCCTCTAGTTTGTTATAATCATTTAAAAAAATTATAAGGACTTTGAGTTACTTTGTAAAAAGAGGATGAAGAACATATAGCTGATGGTCTGGAAATGGACTAGGAGTTTTGGAGTTAAATAATTAAAAAGGTACAAAGGAAGGCTGTATTATTGAAACATTTTCCTGAATCTTCATAGGCAGTTCTTCTGCTTAAGGTTCTTTTATAAATTTTCCTGTTAATTTACATTGACACTAAATTTTTAATGCCTTTTCTTGACACTTTAAACTATAAAATATTATTTCAATTAAAAGTATGAATTCTGACAGATCCATATAACTTTCAAGTCTGGGAAATTAAATAAGTCCAAGATTTTCAAATGCCTTATTAGGGAGGATTGAGGTTTGAATTCACCCAATAGGTCCTAAAGGGCTTCTGATTTTGTTATCTAAAGGCAGTGGCCCTTGTTAAAGCTTGATTAGCTGCTCAATCACTAAAAATCATTTTGATTCTTGTACAAATTTAGTAGAATTGAGGCATATTAAGAAAAGCTACTGTATATTTATTGATCATTTAGTATTACATTAGTAAATCTTTTTCAGCCGAAGACAGTTGATTTTTAAAATACCGAAGTATTATATTTCACCGTCATTTTATTAAAGATTTTGTTTCAGGATATTTTCTATATTTGACACATTGGAATTATCATCTTGATAGTTTAATTTCCCATAATTTGACCAGGAGCCTCTCAGTAACATTTTGAATCTGTGTAATATTTCAGAATGGCCTTTCTTTAAAACTCCTGGATTTTGAGCTTCCGGTGAAGTGTAGTCCCTTGAGGCACTCAGCATTGTAATCAAAGCTCATGTCTTCTTGCCGAGACTGGTTTGGCTCAGTGGATAGAGCGTCGGCCTGTGGACTGAAAGGTCCCAGGTTCGATTCCGGTCAAGGGCACGTACCTTGATTGCGAGCACAACTCCAGTAGGGGGCGTGCAGGAGGCGGCTGATTGATGTCTCTCTCTCATCTATGTTTCTGACTTTCTATCCCTCTCCCTTCCTCTCTGTAAAAAATCAATAAAAAAAATAAAGAAAAAGAAACTCAAAGGAATAAAATAATTTCTGTCCTTTTTTTTTTTTTTTTTTTTTTTTTTTTTTTAAAGCTCATGTCTTCTTAGTGGTCCTGAGCTAAGTTTCCAGAATTCTCACACCGGAAAAGATATCCAATGCAGTGGGCCACAATGCATGCGTATGATTCAGGCAGCAGCAGCAGCTGCTTCGAGTCCCAGAGGAAGAATGAGAGAGCAGCAAACTGCTAAATCCCCCCTCTGCCATAACGGTTCTACATTTTTCTGCAGTGATTAGTGTGGCGGTTCACTTATGCATTTTGAAAAACGAAGTAGTGGACTCTGATCATTGAAAAAGCTTTGATGTATAAGCCAGTGTGGCCAGCAGTTGCCATTAGGACTTGGAATGCTTCAAGGTCTGTATTGAAATATGAAGATTAAATGCTGATACCATGGTATAGTTTTTATGCTGATAATTTTGACCTTTATTTACTAAATTGAATCTCCGAAATGTTGTTGAGCCTCTTGCTTGACAAATATTTTTTCTTAAAGGCTTTTACTGTTTGGGCAGAATCAATATTTTAGCAAAAAGCGGTACTTCAAGTTAATGATCATAAGGCTAAGAAGCAGCCCATTGAGAAAACTCGGGCTTGATGATATGACACAAATGTGCAATCCAGTGAAATAAAAGAGACGCACACATAAAGCCTAAATGTTGGGAGAGGCATTATCAGCTGGTAAAACTGCCATAGCTGAAATGACTAGAAGGGATTATGGGCAGGCAGTTTAGAGCAATAAAATTAAAGTACTAGTAAAAGGACTATAAGCATTCAATTTGAATCATGTGGTTCCAAACATAAGCCAAAAATAGTAGTCAGGCAAAATTTTGGATCCATTGTGAGAAAAATAATTTTTCTAAAATGTGTTTTCCATAGTACTAGTTCCAGAATAATAGATATTTTCTGTTGAAGGGAATCATGCTTACCAATACAGAATTATTGACTTGAAACTATACAGACTGTATAACATAGAACACTACAGATAGTGCACAATTATAAAGTTTTAATTAACACTAGAAAAAATTTGACTGGTTCTTTTCCAGTAATGAGAAAGGTTTTTATAATTGGTATTTCAAAAGAACAGAAGTAGGCTGAACTAAAGGGCTGACTCACCTCCCTTTAAGTTTAGTTAATTTTGAAAAAAGTTGATTAAATACTAAGAAATAAGATTTATGATTCTTTGGAACATATTATACTTATAGTTAGAAATAGCTGTAATTTCAAGAGTATTCTATTTCTGATTATTGTTGAATATTTTCATCCTAGCAGAATTCATAAAACGAATGACCTAATAGCTAAGAGATGTATTTAGAGTTATTTTCCTCATTATATCTTCATGCTTTGTTATGTGTGAAATATATTCTAAAGTTAAGAGACAATTCATTGAACAGTAGGAAGATTGATGAGAGTGAACACGGCTACAATTTTAGTCGCTAGTATTCAAAACAGATATCTGCCACTAACTATGTGAGATCTTGACAAGTTTTTGGCCTTCTACACCTCCATTTATCCATTGAACAGTGCTTTATTGAATCTCTAAGGTCTCTTTTGGTTTGAAAATGCTATTTAAATGTCTCATTATTTAGAATTGCTGACATTTCAATGTAAGCGTGAAAGTCTAAAAATGGTCTAAGAAAAAGATTTTAGTTATTTGGAAGGTAATAGGAGATAGACTGAATATTTGAGTCTCTCTTGCAATGAAGCATTTAAATAATGTTTCATTACATTGTCTGCCTTTAGTTCTAAAATCCTTAATTAGGTTTAATAGAAGCAAAGAATTATTTAAAAGCTGGTTCACCGCCATGTCTTTCTTTGAGGACATTAAACAATGTATGATTTATGAGTTAAAAACCAAACAAGTAGTCCTCTCAAAAAATCAGTATTAATTTTCTACCATTTGTAATCTTCAGACATGTCATAAGAAAGTCTAGATTAACAGTGCCAATAGGGTTTTTAATTAGACATAAAAATTGAAGAAATTGTAAATGTATCGGAAATTTAAATTCCACTGTTAAGGTATGGGCTATTGTGTTTGCTTTTGCTTGGGTAAAAGGTTTCTTTATGTTATCTTCAGGTCAAATATTAGGTATAATAAGTTTGTAACACTTAAAAATACTATCATCTTGTTTTGAATTGGGTCAAAGAATGAGATGAAGAAAATTGTAAGTCTGAGTTTGACTTTTATGGGAAACAGGCCTAGTTTTGAAAGCCAAATTGGACTCAACATGAGAAATTAAAGTATACATTTTCCTCTGGATTTATAGATTACTAAAACTTAAAAGAATAGCCAGTTGCTAGAAATAAAAGACTAAGCAAGAAAATAATTCCAAGCTTCATAAGCATTGAAGCTGATATCCTAATCGATCAAATTTCTCAGTATATAATAGAGGCTATTTAGAAAGAAAACCAAGTAAATTCTTACAAAATAATATGTAAACCATGGCCAAAAAATGTGAGTGCTATTGAAAATAAAGAAAAAGACAAAAGCCCATTAAAAATGTGAAACCTCAAAAGAAGTCAAGCCACATTAGAAAAGAAAAATACTTCCAAACCATAACTGGGATTTCAAGAGGAAAGTTTCAGAAGTGATGAATCAAAAAATGACTGGTAATTTTCTGCATTTTTTCAGTTAAATATAAAAACAATAATCCATGTAGCTGTTATAATACTTTTATAAGTATTTTTTTCCCAGTGTTCTACAACTGCAACCTTGACTTGAAGCTAATAAAACTGTGATTTTAGAGAAAGGTCCTGTTTTTAACAGTAGGAATAAATAAATACTTTGAAATAAAACAATCTTGGCACTTCAACTATGATGGCTTTGTTTTTAGCATAGCTTGTTGTTTTTTTTTCTAGATATTTTGGAAAAAACTGGAACTTTCAAGAATGTTATTTATTTATTTTTTTTGAAAAGGTGAATACAAATGCCCAATGGAACACAAATCATGTGTTTCATGCTCTATACATTATATTAGTATATATTTCTCAAAGTGTTTTGTGCCAGGACAGAAGGTAATAAAGTTTAGAGATTTGTGAGAAAAATATATAAGGAATCTTTCTACTTTCATCACATTATTCTGTCAAAATACTTAATCAACATTGCCTAAGGCATCCTAAAATTCCAAGTGAAATACAGGATCAAAATGTTTTATCTGATTTTGGAAGTAGAGAAAGTTGTCAATTTTTTTTTAATCTCTTTGTTTCTCTGTACAGAGTATTTAGGAGATAGTAGTAATATGGACTGTAGGAAGTTCATATGAATGGAATGTTATTCTGTAAAATTGAATATTGATTAATTTTAAAGCTTCAGTTTTCTTCAATAATGATATTAGATTTATTGAATGGCAATACTGCCAGCAATCTAAATGTAGAATCCTTTGAATCCTTATTACTTGATAAATACTTCTTTTAAAGGACATTGATTTATAACTCATGAAAACAGTCCTACACCATAGCAAAATGTATGAGATGCTGCTAAGATAGTGCTCAGAGGACTCACACTTCCAATTTCAAACCTACTATAAAGTGACAGTAATGAAAACAGTATAGTACTTGCATAACTATCGACATAATGATTAAAGAAATAGAATCAAGAGTCTAGAAATAAACACTTACATATGTAGCCAATTGCTTTTGACAACAGAGATGGGACAACTCAGTGGTTAAAGAATAATCTTTTTCACAGATTGTGTAGATATCCACAACTGGATATCCATTTGCAAAATAATGAATTTTGACTTCTATCTTAAGCCATATATAAAAATTAACTTGGTATGCTTCATAGACCTAAGTGATAAAACTCTTAGAAGGAATCAGAGACATCTATATTTATGATGGTGTTAGTCATCAATTGTTTAGATATCACACAAAAAATACATCATCAACAACAAAATATGTACATTGAGTTTCATTGTTTAAGGCTAGTATCCAGAATATATAAAGGAATTTTATAATTCAACAATACAAAGAAATACAACTCAATTAAAAATTGGGAAAAATGGTTTTCTCCAAAGAAGATACAAAAAATGTCCTATAAACACATATAAATGTTCAATATCATTAGTCATTAGTTAAATGCAAATCAAAACCACCATATAATATCACTCCACATATATTCAGGTTACTATAATAAAAAATATGAACAACTACAGGTATGGATGGAGATGTGGAGATATTAAAATATTTATTTATGATTGGATGATTGGTGGGAATGTGAAACAGTGAAGCACACTCAGTAACAGTTTGGCAGTTTTTTCAAAACCTCAATGTATAATTTTATGGGCAACCCTATTCCTCTGTTCCTTGACCCCTCCCTCCCTTATTTTCTCTTTCTTTTCTCTTCTCCCCTTGCCCCCCCCTCCATTTTTCTTTGGATTGACTCTAAATTTTAGAATGAAGGTGTACTAGCTTAGTAATTTTTCTGTTTTTATAGTTCAGAGTAGTTTAATAGATATGAAGTGTTTGTTTATTAAAGATGGAATAAAATACAGCCATAAAATTAATCTAAACTGCAAAAGCATTTATTATAGCCTTTATATTTCTAATATTGTCTATGATTGTTAGTTTGGTCAGGTTTTCTACCAAGTGGGATTAAGCACAGGAATGCAAGGTTGGTTTAATATAAAAAATTAATTAATATACTATATCAAGTTAATATATTATAGGACAGACACCACATGATCATCTCAATATAAATAATTTTACTGTTATATATTCTTGATGGATTATTATCATTTCCTAATATGTTATAATATCTCCCCTTTTCTATTTCAATGCCATCAGATTTACATTTCACTTTATCTAATATTAAGTATTAATATCTAATGTTCAATATATAATCTTATATTTATTTTGTTTGCATTTACTATTTTATTTTTATTGTCACTCTTTAGGATATAGTTTATGAAAATAACCAAAGATGCTTTAAAATAATTTTCTCTTTTATTTTATTGATTCTTTTAGAGAGAGGGAGAATGAGAGAGAGAGAGAGAGAAAGAGAAACATATTCTCTAACAATCCTGACCTGGAATTGAACCAGCAGCCTTTCGCTGTATAGGTGGACACCTAACCAACTGAGCCACAAGAGCCAGGGTAAAGATGCTTTAAAAACCAGTTTGGTTATCTTTCTTTTGGTAAGAGAAAAGAACCTTTTATAGTTACTGCAATAGCTGAAATACCTGCTTACATTTTTTTGTATGGGTTGTTTTTGCCATTATTTTTGATAATTTATTTGAAAGTTTTCTGGTTTGATAGTTCTGATTTATTCCTTTTCCTTTATACATATTCATAAGTTTCATGATTGTCAATTTGGTTGGTGGTTAGTAATGCCTTCACTCGTTACCAAATATTCTGGTGGAGGCAGGTAGAAATCAACCCACCAACAAGTAGCTAATAATTAAATAAGCGAGAAGATATTGGATAAATACTGTGTAAAGAATTCAAGTACAAAAATACAATAGCAGCTGACTTGGAGGCTAGCGTGCCAACTGGTTTTGTCCTCTTCCATGCCCTGCCAGGTGCCCCTTGAGGAAGAAGAAGGCAGTAACCTGGATACGATCTTCTCTAAGTTCCAGATGCTTTTTTTCTTTCCTTGATAAGTTAAGACACACACATATCCTAGATTCTCTCTCTTTTTTTCATTTAGTCTAATGTGCATATGAAACTTGCAATGGGGAAAAAGAAACGTGTTTTAGTAAGACTAGCGTTTTTTTCTTTCAGCAAAACTGAACGTTTTTCCATTCTGACATTTTATTAATTTTGTTTCAAGGAAAAGGAGTTGATTAAAAGTGGAAAAAATGACAGTAGTAGAATGCTATGGTATTATGTTTATTTTATGTTGAATTAAATCAATAAAATGTGTAAAGATTATATTGTAATACTTTCATCGTTAAAGATCTTTTTAAAGAAAATTGGCTGACAACACAATTTATTCCATTGTTGCAGAAAGATGATTGATATTGGAGCTATAGTTATGATAAAATAGTTGTAATTTCAGGAAGAATTAAATGCATTAAGAGTAAAGTGGTGCTATTCATTTATCTTAGGTTCAAAATTAGTCAATCTAACACTATAAAAAATAAGAACTTTGGACAATTAAGGCCTTTATTTAATCATTAGTAAGTCTTAATTTTTTACAGTGTGTTTGCAATAGAGTGTAAGCAATAATTGCAGCCCAGCACGTGTGGGTCAGTGGTTGAGCGATCACCCGTGCACCAGGAGTTCGCTGGTTCAATTCCAGGTCAGGGCATCTGCTCGGGGTTAAGGGCTCGATCCCCAGCAGGAGATGTGCAGGAGGCAGCAGATGGATGTTGATATTTCTTGTTCATTGATGTTTCTCTCTCTCTCCCTTTCCCTTTCTCTATCTTTAAAATCAATAAAAATATTTTTTTGAAAAAATTAAACCCACAAAACAATACTTGTGTTCTTAACTAATTTTCCAGATAGTTATCATCAATAATTTAATTTTATAGGAAGCCATTTTTTTTATTCCCCTTTAAAAATACTGGGGTGACTTTAAAGTGTGAAATAAAATAAGAGTAATTAACATTATTTTACATTTTTACTTTGCTAGAGCTACTTTTGACAGATGTGTGTGTGTGTGTGTGTGTGTGTGTGTGTGTGTGTATGTGTGTAGGTCTAAGACAAAATCCAGATTTGGCTTTACTCATTATATTACGTGATAGTTAGTTTGATGTTATTTAAAATTGTCTGAGATACTAAGTGCTCAGTAGGGTTTTGATTAGTAACTGGCAAAATTCAAAAGGCTTGGATATTTGCTTTGGATAAAACTTGGTTAGTTTGGAAGGCTAGTAAGATTCCCCCCCAAATCTCTTAAGGCCTCTCTCTTAGTCTTCTTTGTCTGAATATTTTATTCTTGATCTCTCACCCAGGGAGCCAAGTTCATGCTTTTAGGACTACAGTTCCTACCCAAATATCCTTGAAGCCTATCTTTTTCAAGACTATCACATCATATGACCAATTATTTTTAGGACCTTTATGTGCATTATCTTTACCTATACAGATAGTTTTCCTGTTATCAGAATAATGGGCTTTTTGAACTATATGGAAAGCTTTAAGATGTCAATCCTAGTTATATACATTAGGAAAATGAATTCTCTAGCTTATATATATAAAAGCCTGATATGCTAAGTGTCTGACCGATGGGTTGACCTTTCTGTCGACTATGAGAATGAAATTTGCCACTTGACCAGTCGCCATGATGCACACTGACCACCAGGGTGCAGATACTCTGACTGGTAGGTTAGCTAGCTGCTGGGATCCTGCTGATTGGGACTGAGCTAGATGGGCTAGGCATGCCCTCCTGTGGTCCCTTCTCGGCTGGCCAGCCCCCATTGGCCCAATTGAGACTGGGTGAGATAGATGCCTGGATCAGCTGGATGAGATGCCTGGATCAGCTGGCCAGGCCAAGGGAACTGTGCAGAAATTCATGCACCCAGCCTCTAGTATTTATAAGTTGTGTTGTTATATGAAAATAAAAGTAGTGCCAATAAAACTGTAGTAAGGGATAAATCAGATAATACACTAAAAATACCTGGTCACATTAGACTACACACAAGCATAACCTCTTTTCTTCCTCATTTTTACATAGAATAAATTAGTGGGTAAACATAAACTGGATTCTGCCTCATGGGTCCTATTATAAAGACAAAATCTTAAATTCTTTAAAATTTCAACTAGGTTCTTTTTAAAAGTCCCAATCTCTTTGGTAAGTACTCCTTTTGTTCATTGACTTTATATCTGAGATCATTAAACTTACAGTCTGTGTATTTTTTTGTTTGTTTTTTCATATCAGCAATCTTTAATTCTTAATTCTCTGTAATTTAAATCATATAGTTCCATATTTTTTTTTATTTTATTATTTTTTATTGTGTTACATGTATACATATCTCCCCATTGCACTCCCTCCCTCCCAGGCATACCCCAACCCCCAGTGTCTATGTTCATTGGTTATGCTTATATGCATGGATACAAGTCCTTTGATTGATCTCTTATCTACCCCACCTCTCCTTAATCTTCCTGCTGTAATTTGACAGTCTGTTTGATGCTTTACTGCCTCTGTATCTATCCTTTTGTTCATTAGTTTACAATGTTCTTTATTATCCACAAATGAATGAGATCATGTGGTGTTTCTCCTTCATTGACAGGCTTATTTCACTAAGCATAAGGCTCTCTAGTTCCATCCAGGTTGCTGCAAATGGTAAGAATTCCTTCTTTTTAATGGCAGCATAGAATTCCATTGTGTAGATGTACCACAGTTTTCTGATCCACTCATCTGCTGACGGGCACCTAGGCTGTTTCCAAATTGTAGCTATTGTAAATTGTGCTGCTATGAACATAGGGGTGCATACATCCTTTCTGATCATATATTTTTTTTATTTTCTGGAGATTTTAAATTTCTTTTCTAAGTGCCTCGTTACCTTGCTTATTCATGGTTTTTTGATGGATCCCTTCTCTGTCTAGGCATCTATGGGAATAAAATTTGCCTTTATTTATTTATTTTTTTGAGAGTGGCATTCCTCTACTCAGTAGATTGAGAAGAAGTCTTTTGTTTTCTAGTAGGTGGCATAGAAACATCGTTTTTTGGTTTCTCTTGCTAGGGCCTGGCTTCTTGGGTCTCGGTGGGACAGTGGGAAATGCCCTGTACTCCCTCAGATAGGCATCTCCCCTGCTACCAAGATGACTCGATCTCGGGGCACCAGCCCCATGGTAGGCAGTGGGCTTCTGAGCTTGGGACATCCCAGGGCAGTTCCTTGTAACCAGATGCTGCTGGCAGTGCAGCTGCGATGGGTGGGGGTGGGTGATCTGGGAGAGGCTGGATGGTAGCTTATGGCTTTCTTCTCCCAGACCTCAGCTGCCTTACTTCTGTATCTCCATCCCTTTCACTGGGCTGAGCCACAGGGTGTTCTTGCTGCTCAGAGAAAATTTGGCTTCTGTCACTTCAGTTCTCAGCATTGCAGATAACATGCTCTGTATCCCCGTACTCACTGCCACCGCTTCCGGGTCCTCCTGATAAGTCTGGGAGGTGGAGAGGAGGCAGCCGGGCTCTGTGATTTTGTTTTTCTGTCTGGCAATGGTGACCATCAAACATCCCTTTCCACTCTCTCCTTTCCTTCCCTTCCATGGGCTCTGACTCACCCACTTTTATACACTGAGTGACTAGATTATTATGATCTCTGAACACATAATAATCTGGCCATTCAATATATATATTAGGGGCCTGGTGCACAAAATTTGTGCATGGGGCGGGGGTGTTCCTTAGCCCAGCCTACACCCTTTCCAATCTGGGATCTCTCTCACAATCTAGGACTGCTGGCTCCCAACCCTTTGCCTACCTGCCTGATTTCCCCTAACCATTTCTGCCTGCCAGCCTGATCACTCCCTAACCACTTCCCTGCCAGCCTGATCAATGCCTAACTACTCCCCTGCCAGCCCAATTGCCCCTAACTTCCCTCCCCTGCTGGCCTGTTCATCCCTAACTTCCCTCCCATGCCAATATGGTCACCCCTAACTGTCTTCCACTGCAGGCTTGGTTACCCACAACCACCCTCCCCTGCTGTCCTGGTCACCCTTAACTGCCCTCCCTTACCAGCCTGGTCACCCCAACTGCTCTCCCCTACAGGCCTATGTCCCTCCCCCCAACTGTCCTCCCCTGCCAGCCTGGTTACCCCCAACTGTCTTCCCTTTCAGGCCTGGTCCCTCCCAACTGCCCTCTCCTGCTGGCCTGATTGCCACAACTGCTCTCTCCTGTTGGCCATCTTGTGGTGGCCTTCTTGTGTCCACATGGGGCCAGCCATCTTTAATCACATGGGAGCAGACATCTTGTGTGTTGAAGTGATGTCAATTTGCATATTATTCTTTTATTAGATAGGATTTGAGGCCTGGTGCATGAATTTGTGCATGGATGGGGTCCGGCTAGCCTGGCCAGGGGGAGGGGACATGGGTGGTTGGCTGACCTGCCTGCTGGTCAAACTCTTGGTCCAGGGGACAATTTGCATATTAGTCTTTTATTATATAGGATATATATGAATGGCCAGATTATTATGCATTCAAAAATCATAACAATCTGGACTCACAGTGTATGTTTCAAGATAGGACCTCTCAGATGTGTTTGTATGTTGAGCAACATATCCGATAGTCTTAGGCTCTATAGCAACCCACAGGTTGAGAACCACTTGCAGGGTTGCCTAAGACCATTGGGAAACATAGATATTTACATTATGATTCATTAACAGTAGCAAAATTACAGTTATGAAGTAGCAACGAAAATAATTTTTTGGTTGGAAGTCACCACAACATAAACTATTAAAGGGTTGTAGCATTAGAAAGGTTGAGAACCACTGAGTTAGAGTGTTCTGGTTCTGTAGCTTTAAATGACCTTGTATTATGCTAAAATTGTTTGGTGCTGAAGAAATGGTTAACATTTAGCAGTTACTTATTGATTTTTTTCTTGTATTTATAGACTGGATGAAAAGAAAAGGTCCGAATGGAAAAAGTTGGTCAGCACATATCTTCAGCTACAGTCCAGCATGTGAGTAAGAAAAAACAGCACTGTCTTCCTTTAAAACAGAGGTGACGTGTCATTTTAAGATATTGAATCAGTAATGAAAGCAAAATCTTAATCACTTCAAATTCATATTATTTACAAATACACTTCTAAATTCAAATTCTCGTCACCATTTCAAATGTATATTATTTACATACACATTTCTAAATTCAAATTCTCTGATTTCTGTATTATTTTTTGGTCTTTCCTTGATTAATGCAATCATTATGCTTCTCTCTTGGTTGCTTCTTGAAGGAGACTTTTATGAATGGTATACTTCTGATTTTCAGTGCACACTTGCACTCTTTAGAAAGGTTAGATTGACATCTTCTTATATTTCTTCTTTTTCAATCTCCTGAAGCTTAGTATTTTAAAAGCTTTTGCAACTAGAGAATCTAATAATAAATGCCTTGTTTATAAGCACACCTAAATAAATGTTGGCTGGTATTAATGACTCACTAGTTATTAATGATAAAAATAGGGGATGTATCATGGATGCTTACTGAATTGAGAATGAGCCAGACTTGAGATTCTTACAACTATACTTATTGTCAAGTAAAAAAAATCCCAGAATAGAAAATATATTGCTTAATTCCATAAGGAGGACAAGTTAAAGCAAACACTTTTGTTTGGTCCAAAACTTCCATCATTAATAAATGCTATCATAATTTAACCACTTATATTAGCCTATTACTTTGAGTTAAAAATAAATTCTAGAAATTAATTAAAGTGCAAAGAAGGAAATGTATGTTGCTGGAAAATTTTATGTTATACAATATGTAGTAAAAATTTGTCATTTTTAAGTGCTAAAATATTTGAACCAATAGTAAGTAATTTTTAGTCAAGACTAGATTATTTTTCAGAATTAAATATATCAAATTGTAACTTGTGTTAATTTATATAGCTTTTATTTTTATAAATCAGAACAAAGTCTAAATAACATGGTCATTTTATAAAGTCATTTTTTAAAATAAATTTATTATAGTAACATTGGTTATTAACCAATAAGATTATAAAGGTTTCAAGTTTACAATTCTATGATATATCATGTATATTGCATTGTGTGCCTACCACCAAAGTCAAATCTTCTTTGTCATCATTCCAATAAAAATGTATCATGTGAGAAAGTCCAACTTATAAAATGCCAATTCTGTTTTGCCTCTCAATGTGTTGATTGCTGATCATTTAAAGAAAACCTACATTTGAGAATAAAGTAAATGATTTGAACCAACATCCATATTTTATTACCATAGATACCTTATAAATATATTGCAGGCTGTTTTATCACTTCCTTTTACTTATTTTGTGTTTAATTTGGACTGCTATTTTAGATTTTTTTAAATGGGAAGTTAAAATTATTGATTTAAAACTTTTTTTAAATTTAAGCATTTAATGCTAGAAATTACTCTTAAGGTATTGATTTAACTTCATTACACAATTTTTGATATGTTATGTTTTCATTTTTACTCAATGCCAAATATTTTATAATTTCCTTTATGATTTCTTCAGTGGCTCATGGTTACTTATAAGTGTTGCTTAAATGATAAACATTTGAGGAGTTTCCAGACATCTTTCTGATACTGATTTTTAGCTTAGTTCCATTGGGGTCATAAAACATGCTTTATGTGACTTAAATTCTTTTAAATTGTTTATATTCTCAGTATATCTTTGTGAATGTTTCATGGGTGTTTGAAAAGACTGCACATTGACGAATGGACAATGCGGGTACAGGGCACTACTCCTCTTGCTGCCAGAATCTGTATGTAGTTTCTTGAATCACCAAAACTCAACTGCTAATAGCCTACTGTTGACTGGAAGCCTTATCTATAACACAGTTGATTAACACATTTTTTTAAGAATATATTGTATATATAATAGTATATACAGATATATATGTGTATATATATTATATATTATACTATTTTCTTAAAATAACTAAGCTAGAGGAAAGAAAATGTTATTTTAAAAAATCATGAGGATAGCTTGACTTTCTGATTTCTTCCACATCCTTTGTCTTTCACTGCTCCTACTCGCCATGTCCTGTCAGACAGCTGAGACAGCCAGATCAATTAGACAGGCTGAGTATCGAAGGCCCCCCCACTTTTTTTTCCTCCTCTCTCTTTCTGTTTGACAGTGACAGTGCTTATTAGAACACCCTCAGAAGATGTGTGGTTGCAAGAAAATAAGAAACTAAATCTGATATTGTGATTTTTTTCCCTCCAGAAGCATTAAAATAAGTAAAGAGATTGCCATTTGGGTGGCTAATTATGGGATTTGATTAAAACATTCATACTTGCTCTCCATTCTCATGGACAATCAATAACATCTAAAAATAAATGATGTTTTCATAATATTACTTAAAATTTAACTTTTATAGGGTCAGATCCTCAGTCAAAAATGTGTTTTTAACTGGCAAAATAATGTGCTTTTAACTTTTCCCCCTGCATCTTCAAATATGCCACCGCAATCATTTCTTCATGGAGAATGATTTTATTTAGGGTTTGGCGTGCTGAAGGTAGAATGGCCAGGTGGATTACTTTTCCAACATCTGTTACTCTCAGCAAATAGATACCAAACCACAACAAGGAAATAACTATTCTTTGTTTTAGATATTTTAGAAAATAGCTTATGAATTCTAAAAGTCAAATCTGATATTGTTTAATCCGAGAGGCAATGATCAAAAGGAGAATGTAAAAGTCAAAGTAAGAGTACGGAAAAAAAGCAACATGAATTTGTTTTTATTGGTCTTGTTTTATTAGTGAATTTAACAAAAGAATTTCATAACATGCTTTCAGCCAGTTATTGCTTGACTCTGTGGCTTTGATGATTGCTGGCACCTCCATAAGTACCATGGACTTCATGGTGAGAAAAACCGACTCCTGTCGTTAAAATATCAAGATAAACTCAGTAGGGTTTTTGTTAAGACATAGAGATTTAAACCTTGGATTAAATACACAGCAGAGGAAAAGATAACACATATTTTGACATTCAGCTTTCAGATGTAAAGACCTCATCATTATGCTGGCAATAACCTATTAACCAATGATCATGGTCTCAAACATTTGGGAACAAATCCTCAGGTTTAGAAAATTACTATATTTGCTTCCAACATAGGGCTAAACAGCAATACTACACAATTCAAGCCTTTATTATTTTCAGTCAAGACAGTGTTGATCATCTAAGCCCTTTTTCTTTTAAAAAATATTTATTTAAAAGTATACTGATACTGAGTTGTATCAAGAAGTATCAGTAGAATATAGTAACATTAAAGATAATTTCTGAGAATCTTAATTGGTTTATTAATGTTATCAACTAAATTGTCTCCTTGTGAGATTTGTTATCAACTAAATTGTGTCTCCTTGTGAGATTTGCTAATTTGACATGTGACTTATCTATAAATAGTCTTCAGGAGATAATTAAGACGAAATGAGTTAAGATGGGGCCCTAATCTTATAGGACTGTGGCCTTATATGAGAACTTATAAGAGAAGATCTCTCTCTTTCTCCCCTTCCCTCCCTCTCTTCCTCCCCAATCCATGTCTCTCTCCTGCCAAGTGAGAACACAGTAAGAAGGCAGCCATCAGAAAGCTGGGAAAATAACTGTCACCAGAAGCTGTATCTTACTGGACCTTGATCTTGGGCTTTCCATTCCCTAGAGCTGTGAGAAAATAATTTCAGTTGTTTAAGCAACTCAGCCTGTAGTACTTTGTTATGGCAGTCTGAGCTAACATAAAACAAATTCATGTTGCTTTTCCCCCCTTATTCTTACTTTGACATTTACATCCTACTTTTGATCATTGCATCTAGTATTAAACAATATCAGATTTGACTTTTAGAATTCATAAGCTATTTTCTAAGACGATTAATTTGCAGCATATAGATATTTTAATTTTACACAGGATATATGAAAAAAATCCCTCACTTAAATATTTTAAAAGTCTGCCCCCCCAAACAAAACAAAACAAAACAAAACAAAACAAAATAATAGCCCAGAGATGTTGATGATTGGTCCTTTAGCTAAATCCTTTCAGAACATGCAGTTGTCTTTTACAGTTCAAGATTTGCATAGCTATGGGTTTCCTCCTTCCAACAGACCAGAACTTGTTAGGAAACATATCCCACTGTTCAAAGGTTAAGGCTCTTTTTCAGATCACGTACTACAGATCTTTAATTAGATAAAGACTCAGTATCATGTCTAGTAGGTTAATGATTTTGTTAAGATATAAGCTCATGACTACCTGAACTTTCCTTGCCTCATTCTCACTGGCTTTCACCCTTGCTATGACTTTCTCTGCTTTAAATAAAGTTTCCAAAGGTTTATCTGATCTTTGTTCTATTTGTATGACTTCATTTTATGGTAAAAAAAGTTTAACTTTTCATTTATATTTTGTCTTCTTTTTTACTTTGAAAAAGTCTCATACTTTTAAAAGAAGTTAGGAGAAATTAATGAGATGTTTTCATTAGCTGTACAAATTTAAATTACTTTTTGTGTCATCAGTTTTGGAGACCCTAGAATATATTCCTATCTGTTTCTTTGTGTGATATTAATCTAAATATTTTATGGAAATCAATACATAAAATCATCTTTTCCATCTCTGTTCTAAACTAACTGAGACATAAAATCTTCAGGTAGAGAATCAAATAATGACTTTCTTCTTCAAAATGGTTGGAGAATTAAAAAATATATGTTATGTCACCCTTTCTCATATTTCACCCTTTATTCCTCTTATTTCAGTAACCCAGTTATAGGTTAGCTGGATGCAAGGCTTTTCCCATGAGGGCCTGTCCCTTTAAAGTCATGTCATGAAGGAGTAGATGAATATTTGATTCAAGTAAGCAGGCAGATTGCAGAGAGAAGAATTAAGTGGATCTGAGTCTGCCCTATTTCTTCTTCTAAATTCGTCAATCAATCTCTTTTCTTGCTATAGACAGGAGTATGTAAGGCTATAGAAAGAGGTAATACTACTCTCTCCACAAAGAAGCAACTGGATTGGGGAGGGTGTGTCTTCCTGAATGTTTGGACAAATAATTGCACTTTTCCAAACCTCAGTGCTTTTCTCTGTAAAAAAATTAATTCTCCCTTCCTATTTACTGCTAGAAATATATTGTTATAAAAGACAAACTAATCTCCTTTGTGGACACAATGAAGAAGAGGGCTCAGGACTCTAGCATCGAAAGCCTGGGTGAGGAAAGATAGACTTGTCCATGAAGGGTTCTGAAGGGCCCAGTGTAGGGAGGTGGGAGGAAAACCAAGAGCATGCTGTGACACACAGCTACAAGAAAAGTGTTCCACAAAGGAATGGTGAACTGTTGGCTTTTTTTTTTTTGTAATTCTCAGCCGAGGATACTTTCCTATTGATTTTTAGAGAGAGTGGAAGGGAAGAGGGAGAGACACACAAAGGAAGAAACATCAAATGTGAGCGATTGTTTGTGACTGGGACCGAGGACTGAGACTACAATCTAGGTATGTGCCCTTGACCAGAATCAAAGCTAGGACCCTTCAGTCCACAGGCTGATGCTCTGTCCCCAGAGCCAAACCAGCTAGGGCTGAATTGTTTGGCTTTTATTGCTGAAAGCTCTGCATGATGAAAACGGAAAAATAATTGCTGTGTTTAGCAATATGAAGTATGCTGATTACTCTAGTGAATATTTAATATGAGGCAGTTTTTGAAAATAGATCCCAGATTTCAGAAAGTTAAGAAGAAAGTGAAGAAAGAATTTGTGAACATGAAGTCACACCTATGAGAAATTTTACTCTGAAAAGAAATAGGACAGTAGCTGGAGAGGAAATGAGGGAAGATTTTAAAGATAAGAGGGACTTGAAGTTTGTAATACTGATGGGAAATGAGGCAGGTGGAAAATACAATCAGTAGCTAAGACAGTTCCTGGTAAAGAGTTCTAGCAAACAAGTTAGATATTGCCCTGACCTGTTTGGCTCAGTGGATAGAGCATTGGCCTGCGGACTGAAAGGTCCCAGATTCAAATCCAGGCAAGGGCATGTACCTTGGTTGCAGGCACATACCCAGTAGGGAGTGTGCAGGAGGCAGCTGATCAATGTTTCTCTCTCATCGATATTTCTAACTCTCTATCCCTCTTCTTTCCTCTCTGTAAAAAATCAATAAAATATATTTTAAAAAAGCCAAAAAAACAGCACACACATACACACACACACACATACACACACACACACACACACACACACACACACACACAAACAAGTTAGGTATTGGCCTTAACAATTAACAATAAACCTCCCCACATATCTACACTAATAAAAGAGAAAGATGCAAATTGACTGTACCTTCACAAGATCCACAAGCCAATCAGGAGTGAGTATGCAAATTAACCCAACAAAGATGGCAGCATAATTTGCATATGCAGGTGCTAAGTGGCCAGGGATGTTCTGCACCACCCCAGCTGCTGCAGGCCTCTGGGAAGTGTGGGAAAGTGGAAACGTGGCTCTGGTTCAGAGGGGAAGGAAGGCCCATTCTTGCATGAATCTTTGTGCATCGGGCCTCATGTATAAACATAACACAGAGATACAGACAATTGTGTGGTGAAGGCCAGAGGAAAAGGGGGTGGGGGACTTAAAGGTGGGCAAATAGGGACAGAATGAGACTTTGCTTGTGGTAATGGGGTACACAATACAGTGTGCAGATGATGTTTTATTGAGTTATACACTTGAAACCTGTATGGTTTGGTGAACCGATGTTACCCCAATAAATTCAATTTAAACAAAAGGAGAGACACTTTCATTATTTACCAGTAGGCCAGGAGTAAGTGATGGACAAAGTTATAAGCAGGTTTATAAATTCCCTGTGGGGAATTGGAGTCCCTGTCTCATAAAGTATACTTTCTTTGCTAGGTAGGAAGCATCCTTACTTGCTGATAATGAAATGGGAAATCTGGAGTGAGTTATGGGGAAAATTGGAGATTTGATTAAAGTAGAGGGAATTAAAAGTGGTTAATAATTATCTGATTAAAAAAAAACATCTTGGCACGTCAGGATAAAGGGCCAGTTAAGGCTGTTGGTTTATGCCTTATGTCCAATTCTGTCCTCCTGACTAGAATGCTAAGGTTTTGAAAGTTGAAAGGTATGGTTTTTTACATTTGTCTTATTTAGGCAGCAAATAAACATTTTATAATTAGCAATATTTCCCTTAGATAGAAAGTATAACATCTTTTTTTAAAAAATATATTTTATTGATTTTTTACAGAGAGGAAGGGAGAGAGATAGAAAGTCAGAAACATCAATGAGAGAGAGACATCCATCACCGCCTCTTGCACGCCCCACAGTGGAGATGTGCCCGCAAGCAAGATACATGCCCCCAACCGGAATCGAACCTGGGACCTTTCAGTCCGCAAGCCGACGCCCTATCCACTGAGCCAAACCGATCTCGACAGAAAGTATAACATCTTCTGTCAAGATAACTGGTTTTTCCAATCTTGTATTTTAAACTAGTGAAACTATGTCTTCTTACATTTTATAGCAAAACAATTTAAATACTAAAGATGAACTCAACTTTCAAGTGGTAGGATAGTTTCAAAATTATCTTTAACTAGAGGCCCATTTTAGTAAGAGATTCATCCGATAGGCCTTCCTTCCCTTGGCTTCCAGCACTGGTTTTCCTCTGGCACCCAGGACCCATGCTTTCGCTCTGGCCAGAGTCTGCGTCTGCAGTCTTGTTTTTGCTGTGGTACTCTGCTCTTATAGATCCCTTGGCCCCCCTTTTACCCCTCCCCCACCCCCGCCACCCCAAAGCAGGCGTCCTGCCCCGCCCTGCCACTCCAGGCCTGGAGCAGCTGGGCAGCTGCCATCTTTGGCCTTCTAATTTGCCTAATCACTCTGATAGGCTGTGGAAATAGCGGAGGTGCGGTCAATTTGCATGTTTGTCTATTATTAGGGAAGGTACCTTTAAAACTGAATGAAGAATAGAACAGCCTGCCAAAATTGTATTTTAAGCAAATGAAATTATGCATATCCTTCATTGTTTTTAAGGTCCTATCCTACACAAATGTTTTAATTTTATAATTTTTTAAAAAAATTATTAAAGCTAGAAACTTGACCCCTGAATTTATCTTTGTAAAATGAGTAAGTAATGCAATTGTCTATATCGAGATTGGGAGCTAGCTTAATTACTGGGATGATATTTTATGTTACTGGATGTTTAGATATGTAGGCTAAACAGTAATGATTTTAATTTATCATGTCATAACAGATGATACTTAAGAATAATTAGGATGGGAACTATGTTTAGGATTCTGTCTTATTTCACTTATTTCATATGGAGCTTTCTATGTTTTATAGTCCCAGAAAAATGAGTAGGTTTCTCTTTTTCTTTATTATAAGAGATTTTAAGAGAGAATTGCAGATGTCTTTTTAGTGAATTTTGATTTGGTTGACTGATCTATTTCTGTTCTATTTCAATTTTACATTAAAGAAATCTATGTCTACTGACTTATGTAACTAATTTATTATAAAATTATCCTCTCTCTCTCTCCCTCTTTCCCTCTCTCTCTTTGCCCTTTCTCCCTCACTCTTCCTCTCTCTTGCTCTTTAACCAATTTTTATTGTCCTTAAATCATATCCTTAGACTCCTGTTACATTATTACTTGGCAAGATCTTTTCTTAGAGTGAATTAAAATATTTTAATGATCAGGCTGCTAAAATTCAGCTTTAATTAAAAAAATGATTTTTGTCACTTGGTAAAGATCAATTCAAAAACTGGATCTTAATTTTAATAATCTTTTATTTATTGTTAATTTACTTTAGTCTCCCTTAACTTGATTTCAGCATCCCTCCGAGGAAACTTGAACAATGGTGGCCCTTTTAGAGACGTGTCTCAGCTTTAGCTTGTCTGATTATGCTTTGATTTGAAGTTTCAAAGCGGTTTTTAAAGAAGTCGGGGTTCCTTCAAACTCCAAATATGGCTTGCATGTATTTTTTGACTTTATAAAGGGACTTGTAATATGAGAGAAATTGGATCTCTGGGAATGGTTATTCTCAATTTAATAAGAATACATTTTTTTATTTTCTTTAACCATTAGCATTTTCAAAATCCTTCATGTATTTTAGCTCACAAAGCACTCATACTTATCAAAGTACACTATTTTCAGTAGGGGGAAAGATGATGCTTTGGGGATAAGACAGCTATTTTTTTTTTCTTTCTCATTCAGTGGTTTTAGAGTTCTTTTCATTTTTAGCGTAGTTATAGCTATTGATGTTCTTTGCAATAAAACAGTTTTAGTTTGTGTGTGCGTGTGTGTGTGTGTGTGTGTGTGTGTGAGAGAGAGAGAGAGAGAGAGAGAGAGAGAGAGAGGGAGACAGCATTCTCACAATCACATGTCATATGTCAAGGCTTTGCTGTCTCAGGTTGTATGCTGTAACACATGCTCCATCTTATTCTGTGGTCTTGCATGCTGTGTTTTGAGATGGATGAAAATGTAAACAATCAGGTGGCTAAGCAAAAACTGTGTTTTGGTGCCATGGAAGACCTTAGCTGAATGCAGGCAGTTTCAGTTTCCATGAGGACATATAACCTTTCCATCTGAAAAGTGTCTCCTCATTTCTATTCAAAATGCTGCCTAATAGATACACTTAAAAACAATGGTCTCCTAGCTGAGCAAAAAGGAATTGACACATTTGCTCTTTGTTTACTGATTTGGAGGAAATAGACATATGTAATTTACCAATATCTTTTATCCCACGTCATAAGAAAAGTCATTTACGTACAAAAGACAAAACTCATTGAAGTTTTGCATTTCTTTTTATCATTTGTGTTTCATTTTCTTCTACGTCTAGTCTGTACATATTTGCAGCATATCACACTTATTTGTTTCTTCATTTGCATATAATAAACATGAAGCACAAAAAAAGGTTATGTAATGAATAATAACTTCAAAATGTAGACTTATAAATTAAGAGAAAATGTTTAGAAATCAGGTTACTTTTAATTTTTCACGTTGGATAGTACCCTGTCAGTATACTGTAACAGAACATTTCAAAAACATTTTATGGTAGCTCACATCTTATTTGGATATACTTTTCTTTCCCTTGAAATATATAGAAAATAATGAACTTAAACTTAAATGAGACCGTCAGGTTCCTGTCTGCAGGTAAGAGTCATTCTTAATTTAATGATCTCCATTCTCATACTTTTACCTAGACCCTTCCTCAAGACCTCATTCCAGTTTAATATTTTAAGACAATGTTTTAATGGTTGGGCCATCTTGCTTAGAAAATGATAGAATATATTAGTGGTGAAAAACAGGAAATTAACTTAGAAGTGAGTTCTTCAGAGTTCTTTTGGAATATAATATTCCCTATTCCACCCTGTATGAAGTTATACAGAAATCCATGAGACCCTTCCCAATCAAAACCAGAGAAAATACTTCTTTACTTTGATAAATATTTTTTAGAAATTAATGCAATATTTTCACTTTCTAAAAAATATATATTTTAATGATTTCAGAGAGGAAGGAAGAGAGAGAGAGAAACATTTACAATGAGAGAGAATCATTGATACTGCCTCCTGC
This sequence comes from Lasiurus cinereus, assembly GCA_011751065.1. Classification (NCBI taxonomy): domain Eukaryota; kingdom Metazoa; phylum Chordata; class Mammalia; order Chiroptera; family Vespertilionidae; genus Lasiurus; species Lasiurus cinereus. The sequence continues at coordinate 3,491,487 of JAAGEH010000018.1, read as the reverse complement.
ATGCCCCACACTAAGGATTGAGCCTGCAACCTGGGCATATGCCTTGACCAGGAATTAAACTGTGACCTCCTGGTTTATAGGTCAATACACAACCACTGAGCCACATAGGCCACGCATATATTCACTTTCAATGATGTGTCTTTTCTGAATTTTAATTTCATATTTATTGAGTAAAAATTAGGAAAAGAAATACAGCAGTGGCAATGTAATGATAGAGTTTGTGTAAATTTTAATTATTGAATTTTGAGGTTTTTAACAGTGAAGCTAGAAAACAGTCAATGTTTAGAATACTAATTTTGTTATCAGGCAGTAATAAAATCATTATTTATTGGAATAGAATATAATTCAGTTCTAGAGTAATACTCTAAAGAATGTGATATGGATGAGGACAAGTTATTTTCACTCAATGCTTCTGGAACTAAAGTTATCAGGAGTAATATCATTAGTTAACATCAGAGCATTTTCATTCATTATGTATATTATTTCCAGTTTATAGTACATATAATCAGTGAGAATAAACTATCACAAATATGGATTCAGTAAGTAGCATATACATTTGTCATTTTACAAAAGTTTCCAGTCGGAGGGAACCCATTAACTATCCTAAAAATGAAGAAACTGAACAGATGGCATTCATAGATATTCGCATTCATTATTCTACTGTCAAAAAGAGGTAGATCCTATAGGAATTTCCCCTTAAAATATTCAGAATAGCAACAAAATCTCAAAGTTTTACTGCTTAAAAATGGGTATAGTTAAGGGAAACTATCTTACTTACTTACTTTTAAAGTAATTTATTATTTTTCAGATGATATTGCCACATTTGCTAATGATTATTTTATTAAGAAGCAAAATGTAAGAGGTAGTTGTTATGCAAAGTCTCTATGCCAATTTACAAAGCAGTGATATATTATTACTAATATTATCACTAATACTCCTTTTCAAGTACTTTGTGATTATTTTTATTAATTTATAATAATAAAAGTGTAATATGCTAATTAGATCAGTCAGCCGAATAACCTAACAGACATCATTCCATATGTCCTTCTGGATGGAGCCATGGCAGCGGGGGCTGAAGCAGAGGTGGTTAGGGGCAATCAGGCAGGAAGGCAGAGGTGGTATGGGACCATCAGGCAGGCAGGTGACTGGTTAGGGTGATAAGGCAGGCAGGTGAGTGGTTAAGGAGGATCAGGCAGGTAGGCAAGTGGTTAGGAGTAATCAGAAAGGCAGGTAGAGTAGTTAGGGGCGATCAGGCAGGCAGGTGGTGGTTAGGGGTGATCAGGAAGGCAGGCAAATGGTTAGGGGTATTCAGGCAGGCAGGTAGAGGCAGTTAGGGGACATCAGGTAGGCAGGTGAGCAGTTAGGGTGATCAGGTAGGCAGGCGAGTAGTCAGAGGAGATCAGGCAGGCAGGAGAGTAGTCAGGGGGAGATCAGGCAGGCAGGCAGAGTAGATTGAGGCAATCAGGCATGCATGCAGAGTGGTTAAGGGTGATCAGACAGGCAGGTAGGCGAGTGGGTAGGAACCAGAAGTCCCAGATTGTGAGGGTGTGTCTGACTGACGGTTTAGGCCTGATCCTGCAGTTGGACATCATCTGAGGGGTCCTGGATTGTGAATGCGTGCAGGCCGAGCTGAACCCCCCCCCCTCAACCACCACCCCCCATGCATGAATTTTATGCACTGGGCCTCTAGAATTTATTACAATTTATATGCTTTATATACCAATAGTGATGTTATCAACTCATATAGTCCTTAATTAAGAAATATTTAATTCATAAATTTTTAAGAAAAAATAACCATCTCTTGCTTAGGACATTTTTCTGTTTTAAATAATTCATAAGGAGAGTTCTATTGCAAATAGCTTCACATATATGCACATATATGCACAAAGAGTATATATAAAACTTCTTGAGTTTATTTTTACAGAGTAAGGAATTCTAGATTGATAGTTTTGTTTTTTTCAGTACCTTAATGCTTCACCATCTTCTGACTTGCATTGCTCTCAATGAGAATTCTATTATTTCTTATCTTTATTCCTTGTATGTTAATTGTTGTTGTTTTTTCTGGCTATTTTTAAAAATATCCTCTTAATCATTGATTTTAAGTGATTTGATGTTATCTGATTTAGTGTAATTTTCTACATGCTTTTTATGCTTGGGTTTGTTGTGCTTTTTGGATTTGTAGATTAATAGTTTTCATTAATTTTAAAAGTTCTACCTTTATTTATGTAAATATTTTTTTCTGTTCACTCCCACCTAATCTTCTTCAAACACTTCAACTATATACATATTATGGCACTAAAAATTATTTCATGGGTCACTGGTGCTGTTTACTTTTTAGCCTTTTAAAATATCTGATATTGCCGAAACCGGTTTGGCTCAGTGGATAGAGCGTCGGCCTATGGACTGAAGAGTTCCGGGTTCAATTCTGGTCAAGGGCATGTATCCTGGTTGCGGGCACATCCCCAGTGGGGGGCGTGCAAGAGGCAGCTGATGGATATCTCTCTCTTATCGATGTTTCTGACTCTCTATCCTTCTCCTTTCCTCTCTGTAAAAAATCAATAAAATACATTAAAAAAATAAAATAAAATATCTGATATCATTTTAAATATTTTAAGTTCACTAATCATTTATTTTGCAAGTTCTAATGTATTGTTTTCCCTATCTAGTGTATTTTTCGTTTTAGACATTGTCATTCTGATCTTGCAGAAGTTTACCTTGTGTCTTTTTATATCTTTACAAATGTACATATTATGCTTAATCTTCTCTTTAGCTTTACAAAATATAGAATGCAATTATCATAACTTTTATTGTCTTACCTGCTAATTCTATCAGTTGGTAGTTTCTGCATTGGTTTTGGTTAATTGGTCTTTTTCCTTGCTGTGTTTTGTATCACTGCTTCTTTGCATGATTTTGATGTTAGACATTATGGATTTTATCTTGTTGTGGTCTGGATACTTTTATATTCCTAAAAATATTCTTGAACTTGGTTCTGGGATGAAGTTTCATTACTTGGAAGCATTCTGATCCTTTCTGATTTGGTTTTTAAGCTTTTGTTAGACAGAACCAGAGTAGTGCTTAGACTAAGGCTAATTATTTCCCCACTCCAAAGGCAACATTTTCCCGGTACTCTAATTCCCTGTAATTTATGAGATTTTTTGTTGTTGTTTATTTTAGCTGATGTGAACAAGGACTATTTCAGGTCCTGAGTGAGTTTCAAGGATTTTTCTCTCTAAACCTTTTAGATGGACTTGATTAATATTTTTAGAACATTTTATCCCAAAGAAGCAGAGAACACATTCTTTACAAGGGCAAATAGGTCATTTTCTAGGGTAGACCACATGTTACACCATAAAACAAGTCCTAATAAATTTAGGAAGACTGGAATCAGATCAAGCATCTTCTCTAATCACAATACAAAACCAAAAATCAATTACAAAATTAAAAAAACCCCACACAAACAAAAAAACTAAATAACATGCTACTAAACAATGAATAGATTTACTAAGATTTGGAAACAGCCTAAGTGCCCATCAGCGAATGAATGGATTAAAAAAATGTGGTACATCTACACAATGGAATACTACGCTGTGCTAAAAAGAAGGAATTCCTACCATTTGCAACAACTTGGATAGAACTGGAGAGCATTATGCTAAGTGAAATAAGCCAGTCAGAAAAAGATAAGTATCACATGATCTCACTCATTTGTGGAATATAATGAACAACATAAACTGATGAACAAAAACAGTTCAAGAGACAGAGAAACATTGATCAGACCATCAAACCTCAGAGGGAAGGTAGAGGAGGGTGGGAGTAAGAGGGAGAGATCAACCAAAGGACTTATTTGCATGCATATGGGCCTAACCAATGGACACAGACAATGGGGGGGTGAGGGCATGTGTGTGTGGGGGTAATGGAAGAATAAGGACACATATGTAACGCTTTAATCAATCAATCAATAAAAAAAACAATGAATAGATTAATAATGAGAACAAGGAGGAAATCACCAAATACCTTGAGACTTATGAAAATGAAAACATAATGAACTTAATTTATGGGATACAGCCAAACAGTTCTAAAAGAGGTATTGATAGCAACAGAGGCTTATCTACCTCAAGAAACAAGAAAAATCCCAAATAAACAAACTTGCAACAAAAGAAAGTAGAAAAAAAAGAACAAACAAAACCAAAACCAAGTCAAAGGAAGAAAATAATAAAGATTAGAGTGGGAAAAAAAAACAAATAGAGACTAAAAAAGGTAACAGTAAAGATCAATGAAACAAGACCTTGTTATGTGAAATGTAAACAAAAGTGATAAACCTTTAGCCAGATTCATTAAGAAAAAAAAAAAAAAGAGGGCCCAACTAAATAAAATCAGAAATGAAAGAGCAGTGACAACTAATATCACAACAATATAAAGGGCTATAAGAAAATACTAGGAATGATTATATGGCAACAAATTGGACAACCTGGAAGTAATGGATAAATTCCTAGAAACATAAGATTTTCCAAGAGCAAATCAGGAAGAAGCAGACTTTCTGAAGAGACCATTAACTACTAATGAAATTGAATCAGTAATCAAAATAATCCCTAAAAATAAAAGTCCTTGCTTCACAGGTGAACTTGCCAGTGGTTATTTCTTGGCCCCAGGTAGTTTCGTAGAATGTGTTTGCCAGTCAGAACTTAGCTTTTGTCTAGGTGGCCCCTATAGGTCCTCTTTCAATGGCCTCTCCTAAACACTCCGCTGTGAATTACAGTTGCCTCATCTTCCTGCAATTCTCTCCTCACTTCACGGAACCTGCTGGGTTGATGTGGATCTTTTTCATGGACCACAGCTGGAAATTCCTTTGGACAGTCCGCTGAGTTTTCAGAAGGTCCACCTCATTTCTTTACTGTGTCCCTCACTGCTCGAGTCCAGTGTCTTGGTAACTTATTATTTCTTAGATTTTACCCATTTTGGTAAATGCTATTCTATTTGGCATATGTGGAAGTCTGATTCTTTTATCTTTAATCGAGCTGAGTCTATTTATTTAAAGTTTATTTGTTACAAACTGTGTGTAGTTGGGTTTTATTTATGCGGGCTGATTATTTGTGCCTTTTAATTCCAGTATTCCTGTGGTGTCCAATACAACATTAATTTACCACATGTGGCTGGTCATACTGGCTAGATGTTGTCAGTATAAAATATGGACCACATGTTGATTTTGTAGTACAATAAAACAGGAATAGCGCATCTCATTAATAAATTTTTCTATTGATTACACTAAAATATTTTGAAGTTTTTGAATTGAATAAATATATCATTAAAGTTATTTCACTTTGGAGTATGTGACTATTAGAAAACTTAAAACTAAATATGTGGCTTGCATGATATTTCTATTAAACAAAGCTGCATTAGATGCTCCAAGCTTAGTAGGTTCTAGACCTTGTCTTTTGTCCTTCTAACCCTGAAGATCTGTCAAAACTTACGCTCGAGTTTATTTAGATCTCAGATGTCCTCAAAGCAATAGTAGCCATGTTTCTCTGGTACTTTGACTTTGTGACTGCCCTTATTTTTTGGCCTCGTACTTTGCCATCTTGTCAGTTCTTTGATGCTTTTAAGGAGGTTTGCCATTATTTTACCCAGAATTTTTAGTTGGTTGTTTTATTTGGAAAGGTTCTTCTAAACAATCCAGCCTCTATTTGTCAGAGGTGGAAGGGTGACACAAACCAACAAGATGCTCATCATGCTGGTTTGCTAGGGCTGCTGTAACAGTGGCACACACTGGGTGCTTTAGAACAACAGACATTTGTCATCTCATGGTGCTGGAGGCAGGACGCCTGAAGTCCAGGTGTCAGCAGCGCCATGCTCCCTCTCAAGGTGCAAGGGAAGGATGTGTCCCAGCCTGTCCTAGCTTCTAGTTGCCTCAGGCGTTTTTGGCTTGTAGATGGCTGTGTCCTTCTTGTGTCTCTTTATGTGATGATGGTCTCCGGTGTCTGTCTCTGTGTGCAGATTTTATTCTTTCTACAAGGACACCAGTCCGATTGGATTAGGAACCATGCTAATGACATCATTTGAACCTGATTATCTCTGTAAAGACCCTATCTTCAAATAAGGTAATTTCCTAAGGTACTGGGTGTTAGGACGCGGATATATCCTTTTGGGGGACACAATTCAAACTACAGTGCTTACCAACCCCATGTGGTCTTCATGGGCATACTGAAGGCAAGGTTTCCTGATTCCCCTTATGGTTAGGCCAGGTCATCTGCCTGCTTCTGGCCAAGTGAATGTGGGTGGAAGTTATCTATACCATTAATATACCTATTCATGAAGCATCCTGTGTGATAACTCATCACTTCTGCTCATTGCTCATTAATGGGCTGAATGTAGGAGACACCGAGGAGGTCCTGGAAGATGTCAGCAACACAAGAAGGAGCAGGCAGACCCCCAAGCTGGCAACACCCATCTGGACTGTGATGTGAGTGAAAAGCAGGCTCTTGTTGATTGAATAATTAGTGGTATGTTTTACTATTACTCATAGCCGCTTCTGCTGTGCCTCTTACTTCTTTTTTCGCTTTGATCCCAAGGCCAAAATATCCCATTTGAAAAACTTTTTTTTCTTTTCTTTCCAACACACTGCTTTGTCAAATTATAGCATAGTAAGATTTTACAGTAAATAAAGTACTTTTATAAAAAAAGCATTTTTGTATTTTCCTAACAGTTAATATTGTCAAAATAGCTTCAGAGTAAAGGTAGTTACATTTGCCTTAACTAGGGCACAAAGCCAGTATTATAGTGTGATAGTGCTGATGCTTACTTACCAATGGAAGCTGTCATATATAAATTAGACTTGGTTTTAAAGAATCAGTTTAAACAATATTACCTTATCAAATTTAAACTCTTGAGAATCTGTCCTTTTAAAAAATATATTTTATTGATTTTTTTACAGAGAGGAAGGGAAAGAGATAGAGAGTTAGAAACATCAATGAGAGAGAGACATCAACCAGCCACCTCCTGCAAGGCCCTTACTGGGGATGTGCCCACAGCCAAGATACATGCCCTTAACCAGAATCAAACCTGGGACTTTTTAGTCTGCAGGCCAACGGTCTATCCACTGAGCCAAACCAGTTTCAGTGAGGATCTGTTCTTTTAAGAAAGGTTTCTAAGTAGGTTACATTTCCGTCCCTGTCATACAAAATTAGTTGCCGTTTTTTAAACCTCTCATTTTACTTTTAAAGATCAGTTTACTTCATCTTTTCTATCTTTAGGGAGGGAAAGATATCTGCTGGGTGTGGTAATGAGTTACTATTCCTTTTGGAATTACTAAAATCATCTCATTACTCATATATGTAAAAGGTCAGTTTAGGAGGGTATATTTTTATTTCAAAATGTGAAGTTTTATTATAGTATAATAGAAAAAGTTCAACAAGTAAAACGTTCACTGTGAGAAAGAATTTACATGGGTATTTTAAAGATTAAATATATGGCATTAGAGGTTGGAGGAAAATTAATCTTTTAAGAAGTGTAGAAGAAACATATTTCTTCACAATATTTAAAAACCAGGCAAAGCAGAACATGACAAAAGCAGCTTTAGAAGATAATCTGGTATGCTTAAGACATGAAACATAAAATCTAAGACACTTATTTCAGCCTTCACCAAGTTTTACTGCTTTTTATTCTTGTAAGAGAGGAGATGAGGAAGAGCTATAGCTCTTAAAATACTTTTCAGTATAAAAGTTTGCCTCTTACAGTAGAAGTGGAGAATATAGAACCTATTTCTCATTGTATGGGAGTGCATTTCTGATAATCACTAATGACATGTTTCTTAAATGTAAATGTATTTTATTGAGAGAGAGAGAGAGAGAGAGAGAGAGAGAGAGAGGGCAGCCAGGGCTTTTAATGACATATTTATATAACACAACACTTGCTGACATAGATATATCATTTTGGACTACATTTAAAAATATATACTGGCAAAATATATATGACAAGAATATACTAGTATAGGACAAATCTTGCTAGTGATTTGCTTTAGTTTAACCCCCCCGACAATCTTTTATGCCACAGTACTTATATTTTTTGAGTCAAATGAAGACAGGCTAAATCGATCAGGAGGTCCATCAAGTGGTAATGTCAAGATATCCTATTGCTTCAGAGACTTTAAGTGGTCAGGACAGAGTACCTAGCTGAGCAGCTGCTCAGGTCTTGGCAGTTGCAGTTAACTAGAATAAATCCTGTGCATTAATTTATTGGTAGATTGAGGTAGATATTAGCGCAATAATCTCAAATAGCTTGTTTGGATGCCATACCTCGGAAGGTGGGGTTAAATGATTATTTTAACATGATAAGGATAATTAATTTTTACCAGAAGGTGCAAGCTCTGTGAGCTGAGCTGTAACACTGGAAAATCCTTGTTTGTGGCCCACTGTCCAAGTTCTGCAATGTTGGTTGATCCACCCAAACATGGTGGTTGTACTTCCTTCACTTTGGACTTTGAGGTCACCAAATGAAATATGAAATTCTGGCATAAAACTCATTCTATTTTATAGAATTTCAAAAGCAGACAAAGAATTGCCCACCCTTAATAAACCTATGAAACACCAAAACCTATGAAACACCCTTAATAAACCTATGAAACACCAAAACCTATGAAACACCTATGGACTATAACAAAATTTCATTGTTTGAAACATCAATACTGAAGATAACAAAGATTTATTTTACAAAGCTTTAAGCTTATGAAAACTTACATGATATTTTATAAAGTCTTCAGGGTGTCATTAAAATTAATTCCGGTGAGCAAATAACACTATCTCTAGGTATGCACAAAATCCTGAAAACCATTAAACAGTTGCTTACGAGTTTCAGAAACTCCACTTCCTAGTCAAATCTTATGGAACTTCTTCATCTGTGAAAATCTTCAACTCTGCCCAGCTGGTGTAGCTCAGTGGTTGAGCATTGAACTATGAACCAGGAGATCATGGTTTGATTCCCGGTTGGGGCACATGCCTGGGTTGTGGGTTCAATCCCCAGTGGGGAACATGTAGGAGAAAGCCAATAGATGATTCTCTCTCATCATTGATATCTCTCTTCCTTTCCTTCTCCCTGCCTCTCTGAAATCAATAATAAAAAAAGTCTCATCCTGGCTGGTTTTGATTCAGGTGGCAGCCGATCAATGATTCTTTCTCATCATTGATGTTTCTCTTTCTCCCTCTCTATTCCTCTCTGAGAATAATAAAAATACATTTTAAAAATATCATTCTTTAATGTCCATAATCCTTTCATTTCTCATGTTTTCCTTCTTAAGCTGCCCTATGACACAACATTTTCCCTTTCTCTTATTTTTACAGCTTCTTCCTGGTTCACTTTCCCCCTCTATGTACTCCTTCTTCTTCTATCAGCCTTACCTAACCAGCTAGTCATTATCTGCTTCTACTTCGGGTTCAAACATTGCCTTGTGTTGTTGTGAAACTGCTTGCCTATGAAGATCAATGCTATACAACAGTTTTAATTTTATTCTAACCTGTGCTCTCAATACTTCTCAATATTACTTCTACTTGCCTTTGCAGTGCCATTTTCCATTCTTTTTCCGAGACAGTATAACAGAGACAAAGAGCATGAATGTTGCTAATAGACCTCCATTCAAATCCCAACTTCAGCACTTATTATCTGGGTGAACTTGAACAAATGATTAACCTTTTTTTATTATCACTTTCCATACATGCAAAATGGGAACAGTAATTCTTATCTTGTAGAGTTTTCTGTAGAGATCTAAAGGCTTAATCACAAGGAATAACAACAGCCTGTAATTATTGGAATGGAGAGTCTAGGTCAGTGGTCGGCAAACTCATTAGTCAACAGAGTGGCAAACTGCGGAGTGGCTTGCGAGCCACAGTTTGCGGACCACTGATCTAAGCTAATGTAGGGGAGGTGATTTGGTGAATAGGTTGATAATTAATAGTCACAATTGTTTTTCAACTGGCTGGTCTGGTGTCTTTAAGATTTCACTTTGATTCTTAAACTTTCTGCCATATATTCTAATATCTAATCTTCAATAAATAATATTATTTTCTGCTTTAGAGAGAAAAGTTATCCAGTGAGTATTCAGTATCTGTCTACTTAACTACTACCCATTCTGATGATGTCACTCCTAAGTTCCTTATGTTATATATTAGAAGAATATGCATTTCATTTTCTTAACAAAGGCATGAGAGGCAGGCAGGAAAGCATAGTGGTTCAGAAAAACGTTTTTGGTCTCCAGTGTTCTGGGTTCTAATTTTTCCTTCGCAACTTGTTTAACCTCTGTACTGGACTTCAGTTCCTCCATCTCTAAAATGGATGCAATAAAGACATGTCCTTCATAAGATTTTGAAATATTACATTAATTAAAACATTAAAAACATGAAGGGCACTGCCTGGGACACAGTACGAACTTTCTTTAGCCGTTGATGCTGCCATGAATGATGACCACTTCCTGCCTCATCAAGGTCTCACATGACAGATCCTTTCCTTTTTCACGAATCTTTAGTCATTTCTCGACTGTCTCTTCTTAGCCTTCTTAAACACTCACAACTCTGAAAAAGGCTTAAATCTTTTCTGCTATACTTTTACCATCTTTTCTTTTCCTGCTTAACTTTAAGAAATTGCCATCTCATTCCACTCCCCAATTCTGTTTCTCCAAGTATTCTTTGTTCTTCAGTCCAATACAGTCTGACCTCTATTCCCACCATTCTACTAAAACTGCTTTCACTCAGGTGAACCCTTACCTTCCTATTGCTGAATGCAGTGGCACATTTCCAGGCATCATCCCAGGTAACCCCTCGATGAGATTTGAGCCTACTGACCATGTAGAACTTCTTTAGATATTCTACTTCTTCAGTGTCTATGACATTATTCTCTCTTGTTCACGTAATCTGGACATTACTCTTAAGTCTTTATTTTTGTAAAGCTTGAAGCTTGAGTTAGTTAGTGATAGTCATTGTGGATACTGGGAGGTAAGGAGAAAGAACTCTATACAAAGTAGAGTAAAATAAAATCCATGTTTCTGGGAATGGTGCCAATATTGCATTTAATCACATGCAGTCACTTTACCTTTTACATGGAGGTAAGTAAGTGGAGAAATCCTATAAATAAGTAGAATGGTGGGAGAAATGTTTCCTGTAAGATCAACAGCCTAACTCCCTCAGGCAAAATGAGGACCAACTTTAAAATAAATTTCATTCTAAGTTTAAATTTTCCAAAATAATTAATATATAAGTTAATGTTTTAAAATGCCTTTGTTGAACACTATAATTACATTTTATTTCCAAAATTAAATATGGAACCCTTCATGGAAAGTATAGTACAAAATGTATTTTATTTAGATAATTATATTTTATAATTAAAACCTGGTGAGGAAAATGTGCTGTAATTTTCTTAATCATCTTTTAATTAGTATCAAATGATAGTGAAAAATAGTTTTTGAGGAAAATTAAAATTATTAAAATAATCAACTTTGTGGTTAGTTAAAGCAATTATAGCTTATATATATTTGGAAAATCTTATTTTTTATTGATGGTGAATACCAATCACCACAAAAGTGACATTTTTCTGTTTTATTTGCTTAAATTTTATTATTTCAAGTGTATAAAAACAATTTTACCTATTAAGTATGTGATATACATTTTATAATGAGGAAACTGAGGCTCAGAAAAATTACTTGCCTAAGGTAAATAATTAGGAAGTGCAAAGACTCATATGCAGATCTCTCTGCCTCTGAAATCTGTACTCTTAACGATCATAAATTCCACTCCTTATTTACATAATAGTTTTGCAAATATTTACTGAGTGCCTATAATATTTGAAACAGCTCTCTAGCTACTAGGTCTATAGCAGTGAATGAAAGACACAAAAAGCCCCATCCCCTTGAAACTTGTAGGTGCAGAGTGGGAGACAGAAGTAAAACTAACCAAGGAAGTAAATGATGCAGTTACTTTAAATTCTAATGAAGCCCAAGAGAAGCAAACCAACAGGAGATAGATTGCAATTTTAAATAAGATGCTCAGAGAAGAACTTGCTGAGAAGGCAATATGTGAGTTAAATCCCTAGGGATGGAAGGAAACTCAACATAAAGATACTTAGTAGGTGATGATTCCAGGAAAGGAAATAACAACTGCGAAGTCCCTGATGTGGGAGAATGACCAGATTCAAGGCACATTAAGGAGGCCAATGTGACGAGAGCAGAATAAAGAGTGGGATAAAATTACAAAGGCATGCACAGGGAGCCAGACTGTATGAGACCTTGTACTCATTTCAATTACTTCTCTGGGTCAGATAAGGGGCTATTGGAAGATGCTGAGAATAGTGCCATCATCCGACTTATGCTTTGTCAGTGTTGACAGAAACTTAAAGAAGAGAAAGGATAGCAGCCAAGAAACCACTGAGGAGGCTATTGGCAATACTTCAGGGGACTTGAACTAGCAATTAATGGAGGAGATAGAGGAAAGTGGTTAGGATCTAGATACATTTGGAAGGGACAGCTAATGGCGTTTGCTGTGAATACAATGTGAGTTGTGAGCAAAAACTTTGTCAAGGGTTTTCTCTGAACAGCTGCAAGTATGAAGTCTTTAATTGACATGGGAAGAGTAGGGTTGGAGGGAGGACAAGGATGGAGAGTTCAGTTTCAAGTGACAATATAGTGATTAGACCATGTTTCTCAGTCGATACCATATACCTTCTGAAGCAATCATGTGATAAATCTAAAACCCATTTAAAATCATATATAGTTATTACAATACTAGAGGCTCAATGCATGAAATTCATGCAATAGTAGGCCTTCCTTCCCCCGGCCACTGGCACCTGGGACCCAGACTTCCCTCACAGAGGGAGGTCCACCCACCCACTGAAACCTGCTGGGAGGCCTGGGCTTCCCACTTTGGGGTGATCGTGGAGCCCCCTGATTGATTGCTCCACTGGCCAGTGGCCTGGGCCTCCCTCTTGGGTAATCATGGGACGATGGCCAGGTCTTGGACCAATCACATTGCATCTGCCTTGGCTGGCCTGGTTCCAGTGGGTGTCATAGTGTGGTCCCGGATAGCTGCCCTGAGGGTCGTTCTGCTGCTCAGCCATTTGGTCGACTTGCATATTATGCTTTTATTATATAGGATCATTAATTATATCTTAAGTAGAATGGGTTTAAGAGAGAATTTGCAGAGAAACTTTTTTTTGAATTTTTCTCTGAATGGAAGGAAGTATTTGGAGTATTTACTGGGGTTGGGAGGGGTGGTGGGGTGAGAAATTAGATGACAAAGGGAGAATAACATTTCTATATGTTGATGGAATGATTCAGAAGAGGTGAAAAAATTGATGTTGTAGGGGAGAGAAGTGAAAACATATTAAGCAGTAATATGTTGGAGAATGTAGATGAAATTAGAATGCAAGTAGAGAGGCTGGTCTTTGCTGAGAGAGAAGGATGGACAGAGAGCTCATTCAGTGTAACCAGAGGGAACACAGAACAGGTGGGAATAGATCCTAAACTCTAAGGGATATGGCAGTGATGGCTTGTTGACATTTTCTTCTGAAGTTTTCAATCACTGGCTTGCAGTGAGATGCTGATTATGTCACACTGAATCATGCAGTTCCCAAATTAGGCAAGTAAATCTCAGGTATTTTAAGTTACAGATTTACTTAATATAAAATTTAAAATTAAGGTCTAGAATGTGGCATAAATGAAAGATAAGGCTTTTTGAAAATTGTAGCAGATTCATATCATGGCTTTTAAGTAGCTGCCTTTTTATTGCTATCATATATTCTTATTCAAGGAGCAAGCAGTGTTCTTCTTTAGTTCTCCCCCCCCCCCCCCCAGAAACAAGGAGGTGTTAATCATTATTATCAACCTTGTCTTTGAAAACTAAGGATGGAAATAAATATTATGTTCTTTATTGGAGGGTTAAATCATAGGGTGAATAAGTAATTTCTATTTTATGATAGAATCAGTAACTTTTTCAGTGACATGAGTCTGTGTGAGAAAGAATAAAATGCACGACTGAGGCCCGGCTGGTGTGGCTCAGTGGTTGAGCTTCAACCTATGAACCAGGTGGTCACAGTTCAATTCCTGGTCAGGGCACATGCTGGGTTTGTGGGTCAGTCCCCAGTGTGGGGTGTGCAGGAGGCAGCCAATCAGTGATTCTCTCTCATCATTGATGTTTCTATCTCTCTCCCACTCCACCTTCCTCTCTGAAATCAATTATAAAAAAACGCATATTGTGCACGAACATTCTGGATTCCAACCATCTGATAACATTTCTTGTCAAACTATTTTAACAGCTCCTATTACTTTTGGAAAGGTTTAAATAAAATCTTAACAACAATAACAACAAGGTTTTTCCTTTCTCTGTACTTCATGCCAAAAAGACAGAAATCTATATTTTACCTTTATGTTAGCAGGTAACAAAAGGACTTAAAATTTTGAGATTTGTCCAAGGGAAATTTTCCCCAAGTTTTCTTAAAAAAAGTAATTTTAAGATAGTGTACATTTAAACTACATTTAGAATGTTCTGCAAGCTTAAAAAGGATGTTTGGAGTTAGGTTTTAAAAACAGTGGGATTTAGTGTAATAGATTTGGCAACAAAAACAGTGCAGTTCATACAACTGATGAATTGATGCAGACCCAGCTGACTAACACATACCATGTGTTTGCTTTGGCAGAGAATTTGGAAAAATAATTTGGAGAAAAGAATTATATTATTCAACAGATTTTACTTGTGTTGGTTGTTTTGTGGGGTTTGAAAAAAAAATTCTAATCAGACTTGCAAAGGTAGAGTTCACAAAGATCTTCCCGATGATTGGAAACATATTTGGACCTTTCATAGAAAAAACAAGTTGGAAGAGGATAATTTTACTTATTTCATGTTTCTCTTAATTACTCCCTGCTCAGAAATAGATTTATGACTAGTTGTTTCCAATTGATACTATGATTATGAATTTATCCTGTCTAACAACAATACCATAAAATGAACCTTATCAATAGTTCCAAAATAATCATGGCCTATAGAACCTATTTAGACTTTGATGGCCAAAATTATCACTATGGTTTGCGGTAATGATTAAGTATGCTTCTCTAAGACTGTTGTTAATTCCAAGATTTGCTTTTTGTTGTTCAGACAAAAGATTCAGACATGTTTCTTGTGTATTTTATTTAATTATTGCTTCAAGGTTTCAAAAGAGTTTGTTGGCTTAGTAAAGTCTTAGAATTCTTACTGCTTATTAAATTTCAGACATATTAATGATGTGATGAACCCAAGGCTGGGAAGCACTTTGGGCTTATTTAATGGGGTTGAAAGTTGCTACATAGGCTATTCTGATCATTTTTAAGACAGATATGTTGAACATGCACCTAAATTAGCTTTGGGGTTAGACATACTATTTTGCACTATGGATTAGCTTCATTTTCTGTGCCATGTTGCTAAATCATGAAATTCAGAAGATAATGGGATATTTTCCTCAATGAAGTATGAAAAACTCTTAAATTTGAAGGCTAAATAAATGTACAATGCTACTACATAGGAAAGAACTGCAGTCTGATGAAATACAAACTGACTTGCTAAAGTAAGCACAAAAAGGATTTGATGATAGTTTCACTTCTATTTTTTGCTGTCATTGGACATTATTAACCCCTGTAAGACTCAGTTGGATTTATATAAAAATGGGAATATTAGTACTACCTAATGTACAAGGTTGTTATAAAAATGACATACATTATGTACCACGTATTTCTCTTGGTACATGGAATTCTTCCTTTCCTTCGACTAGACTGTAATCTTGAGAATTTCTAAAATAATGAATCCTTATTATATCTTTAGTAATAAATGTTTATCATACTGAACTCATTATCCTGCTTACTCTTAAAATAATATACATTAATTTTTTTTAGTAAGTCCCCAGAAGAGCTATGAAATAAAACTTATCAATTTTCTTTATATTTACTGTTTGACTTTTAGAAAAACATTGGGTATTAGTAACTCCTAAAACAGAGGAAAGAAGACAGAAATAGCTAGTGAGTTCCTAGAAATGAAGGGTGTTGAGTTTGTTGAAGACAGTGATGCAAAAACCAGTAATAAAGAGGTTGGTCAGGGTTGGGTGGAGAAGTTAGATGCTGCTGTCAGCATAATTTCATAGGTGTTGAGAGAATATTCAAGGGAGGAGATCCTATAATGCCAGACTATGAGAGAGGTACATTTAATCTTATCCATATAATTTTCTGAGATTCAATTTATTATCTCTGTTTTATTCATAAGAAAACGGAGTATTAGAGCGTTAAGCCCAAGGCCAAATAGCTAGTAGTATTTGAAGAAGCTAGCACTTACATCAGGATGACCTGCCTTTGAAAGGGATGACTTTTTCTAGAGTTTTCTAATAGTAGTGGAAGGGGAGAATGAACATTTTTTTTTGGAAAATCATAAATATATGCCATACATTCTCAAGAGGCATTTTCTCATTGAATTTTCACAACAGAAGTATGAGAAAAGCTTTATCTTTTCCATTGTATATAAGAAGAAACTCAGAACCCAAAATTCATAATCTTTTTATGGCCACAGTTACTAATTCAACAAGCAGTTATTCAAATCCAATTCTGTCCAGTTCCAAACTCATGCTTTCCTTATACAACATTCTGCCTGGAGGTATAGGATCAGGAGTGAGAAGTCAGCACTTGGGGGCAAGGATTTGGGCAATGTAATTGGAATGTATGTTGAGGAAAGGAGGGTAGGAGCAGAAATAAGAACCCAAGTTTGAGCTTTTGATATGTGTGTGAGTGGGGAGCTCCACTTACTATACTTAATCTTCTCCAAACTTCTAGAATCCTATGGCATTGCAGAACTACTTCATGCTTTCTGAACTTTCCAAGCCATTCCATACTACTGTACCTTAAAGAAAAGAAAAAAAAAATAATTTCAGAGAGGAAAGGAGAGAGGGAAAGAGAGATAGAAACATTAATGATGACATAGAATCACTGATTGGCTGCCTCCTGCTTACCCCACACTGTGGATTGAGCCCGCAACCTGGGCATGTGACCTTGGCTGGAATTGAACCTGTGACTGTTCAGTCCACAGACCGACACTCTATCTACTAAGCCAAACCGGCCAGGGCTTTCTGTACCTTTGAGCATGTATTTTCCATTGCCTAGAATATATCTATTCACTCTTATTTTCCTGGAAAACATTTCTTTAACTTTAAAATGCAGTTCAAAATTTATTTATTTTGTAAATCTTTTGCTGAATGAACCAATATAGTGAATTGGATGCTCTTTTTTAGTTCAATGTTGTCTCAGAATCTTACCTCAGAAACATCATTTCTATCACTCTGAAAGCATGAAATAGAGCTGCTCTGGACAGGTGTTCTTGAAGATTTTCCAATCTTATAGGGAATTGTGAACTTGATATACTTCCAAGATTTTTCTAAACTAGATGCCCAATGCACAAAATTTGTGCAAGGGTAGGCCTTCCTTCCTCCCAATTGCCAGCACTGTCTTTCCTCTGGCACCTGAGACCTGGGCTTCCCTTGCAGCCCTGGCTTCATCTGAAGGTTGTCTGGAAGGACATCTGGTCTAATTAGCATATTATGCTTTTATTATTATAGACTAGAGGCCTGGTACACAAAATTTGTGCATGGGGTTGTGTATTCTTCAGCACAGCCTGAACTATCTCCAATCTGGGACCCCTCTCACAATCTAGGACTGCTAGATTTCAGCTCCCCTGCTGGCCCAATTACCCCTAACTGTCTTCCCCTACTGGCCTGGTTGCCCCTAACTGTCCTTCCCTGCAGGCTTGGTCACCCCACAACTGACCTCCCCTGCTGGCCCAGTCACTCCTAACTGCTCTCCCTTTCTAGCCTGGTCACTCCCAACTGCCCTCCCTGCAGGCTTGATTGGCCCTAACTGCCCTCCCCTGCAGGCCTGGTTGACCCCAACTACTCTCCCCTATAAGCCTGGTCCTCTCCCCAACTGTCCTCCCCTGTTGGCCTTGGTCCCCCCAAACTATCTTCTCCTGCTTGCCTGGTCATTCCCATCTCTCCTCCTCTGCAGGCCTGGTCACCTATAACTGCCCTCCCCTGTGGGCTGGTCACCCCTAACTGCCTTCCCCTGCAGGCCTGATTTCCCCCAACTGCTCTCCTTTACAGGCTTAGTCCCTCCCAACTGCCCTTCCTTGCTGGTCTGATCACTCACAACTGCCCTCCCTTGCTGGTCATCTAGTAGTGGCCATATTGTACCCATCTTGTGTGTTGGAGTGATGGTCAATTTGCATATCACCCTTATATTAGATAGGATGTCTAAATTTTTAGATTGCAGGGTAAGGGAAAATTGAAAACTTTACACATACACACACTGACACTTTTTTTTGTTATCTTGAAAGTATTTTTAAAAAGTATTCAAACTCTACTCTCCACACACACACACACACACACACACACACACACACACACATATGCATACACACGTGGTACATCCATTCATCCACAGGCACTGTTACTAATGGGAAACTGCATAGGTTCCTTTCTAGAGATCTCCATCACTGTCTCAATACCATACCATCTCTAGCCTCAATATTCCATCTTTCACCATGCTTTGTATAGAATAAGCATTATAACAAACTACTGAAGTTCACAGGAGTTATGTGAATTTAGATGAAGTATGATCAGAATTAGAATGAACTAGGTCCTTGCGAGTGTGGGCCTTTGCTGGGAAATAGCGACTCGGTCACATTGATTTTAGAGTTCAGCATCCTGTTTCCAAATGCATTTCTATCAACACTTCCACCGTTATCTTTTTTAAAAAGAATTACCATTGTATCACCAATGTTTCCTTTTTGGCTGTAAAATTTTGATTCAGCAGTAGTTTGATTTACTGACCAGGAAAGCAAGGACTGTTTCCTTTTTTTCTGTGTTCTGTGCCAAGTTTATAATGTGTGGTAGAGTAGGGCAGTAGCTATTTATTGCTTTTCAAATACCATTATTTTTCCAGTCACACATTCATTGGGAGTCATGAGTTTTACAAGTAGATTTATCACTCGTACAAAATATAGCAATAAATCCATTGACAATTATTTTTCTCCTCCATTCATTAAATTTCCCATATGTACAAGCAGGGTCTATTAAATAAAAAAAAGAAGAAAGACTTGTTAGGGTCAGCAAAGTGAAACATGAAATGCAGAGTTAGCAGTTAACTGCTAAATCTAAGCTATTCAGGCAAAAATAAAAGACTTGTTTGGCTATGTTCATTGTCATTACTCTCAGATATTTACTGGCCCCCTTGCTTTACTTCGGGCTATATTGAACGAGGATAAAAGTGAAGTAGAGATCTATGGTTTGATTTGATCATTGAAAATAAAAATGTTTGTCTTTGAAATATGACTTGGGTCATGGTCTCATAGCTTTGTGGATTGGCGCAAATGCTGAAAACTCAGGACTATTGCTTTTGTAATTCTTGGTCAATGGTCAGTGCTTGGCTTGGGCCGTGGAGTCCTAAAAAGTGGGCTCATTAAGTAACAAATGCCTTTAAGTTGGATGAACGGAACAGTTTGAAAATGTGTATTTGGTCTGGCATTTCTGCATTATTTGTTAAGCCCACAAAATGTAGATTTTCATCTCGAACTTCTGTTCAGTCACTTGCGGCTACTTTAGGAAGTAGTTTTTCTTTTCTTTACTTCCACAGTGTGAACTGCAAGATCATTGCTGGTCCAACTTGGCCACTGCTTAACAGAAGCAGCTTGTTTATATTACTTCCTGTGTTTTTTTAAGACCAGCATTTATTATCCCTTAAGAAGTCCTTAACAGCTTTCTTAGGGATTTTTTTCCCCCCACTTCTTTCTGGAGGAATAAGTCATGGACTCAATTAGGCCAATAATTTCTTACCCATGAAACCGTAATGAATTTATTCTCCACTCAATAACCATTGGAGAAATTACTCAGTATTAAGGTGGGGAGGGGAATCAGACATAAGAAATCTTTTCTGAGAAGCTACATTTCGGAGTCTTGCACTAAAAACCCTGTTTGGATGCTTTTAAATAATCTATGTAATAAATTGAGGCTCTCCACTTGAATCTACCTACTCTTTCAGGAATGAAAGGTAGTGCAACTTTTATTTTGGCCGAGTAAAGAAATGTTAATGACCTGTCTAGTAGTTGAATTTAAGCCTACTAGCTTGTGACCATGTTGCCAAAACAAATGAAAATTCATTGCCTGCTATTGGAACCAATTTAGTTAGGTAACACTTCATTTTTCGGCCATCATCAGTTGGAGTTATTCCACTTCAGTGAATTTTCCACATAAATGCTTGAGAGTTGTCTTTTTAAAACAGAAATCTGAGCATGTTGGTTTTTGGCTGAAAACCTTCAGTGACTTCCCTTGGTCTAAAGAATAATGCATTGCTCTATAATCTGCCATCCCTGTGTCATGTCCCTTCAATTCTCCTACCATGTATGATTCCCTTAGAATTGTCACCATTCTCTAGACCTATTATGCTCTTTTGTTTTTATTTTTGTTGTTGTTGTTGACACTGTTATAGATGACTACCTCCCACCTCGTCCTTTTTGTTTTTTGTTAATCCTCACCCAAAGATATTTTCCCCATTGATTTTTTTAGAAAGAATGGGAAGGAAGGAGGATAGAGGAGAGAGAGAGAGAGTGAGAGAGAGAGAGAGAGAGAGAGAGAGAGAGAGAGAGAGAGAGAGAGATCCATGTGAGAGAACACACATTGATTGGTTGCCTCTCACACTCGCCCCAACCAAGGTATGGTCAAGGATCAAACCTGCAACCCAGGTACATGCCCTCAACCAGAAATCGAACCCATGCCCCCTTCAGTGTACAGGCCGGTGCTCTAACCACTGAACAACACATGCCAGGGCAAATGTCCACCATATTTTAATTCTTTGATCTCCTATATGCTATTCCACGAGGCAACAGCTCCACATCAGTTGAGTAGATCTCTTTTCTGTGTCTCCATCACTCCAAAACATGTTTCCCATTTTGAAACCATATAGTATGGCAATTAAATACAATTTTTATGTTGACCTTTTCTCAATAAGTTGGAGCTAATAGTGGTCAGGGAATATGCTCCACTTTTTGTTCTTTTCATCTTCATGTCTTCAGAAACTTATATAATGCCTGGCACAAAGTAGCCGCTGCAACAAATTGCCAAGACTGAGTGGCTTAAAACAACAAAGATTTATGCTCTCATAGTTTCAGTTTCCAGAAATCTGACATTGAGGTGTGGGTTGAGCCGGGCTCCCTCCAAAGACTCTGGGGGAGAATCAGTTTCCTGCCTCTTCTTGCTTCTGGTGCTTGCCAGCAATCCTTGGCATTCTTTGGCTTAATCTTTGCTGTTATCTTTACATCGCCTTCTCCTAGTATGTCTCCCTCACAACCCCAGCTACCTTTCTCTCCTAAAGACCCATGTGATTGCATTTAGGGTCCATCAGGATAATGCATGGATACCTTCTTCCTCTCAAGATCATTAACTGGATAATGTTGGCCAACAAAGGTCGTATCCACAGGTTCAGGCATTAAAACATAGAAATGTCTTTGGGAGCTGGTATCAGTATATTACAGATACTTAATGCATTTTCAAATTGAATTACCTGTTTAAATATTAAAACTTCAAAATATTAAAACATACTTAAAGGAGCCATGGCATTGTGGGAGAAGAAGTTTTGCTTATGATAGCGGAGAAAGCACTTTCAGAAGTGGGTGACGAGGGTTTACAGTGGAACAGAGATTCTGGAAGGCCCTGTGGCAAGACTTTGGGTAACAAGAGTACAGCAACGGGGACAGAGGCAATTAAATTGCAGAAGTTGAAAGCATAATGCATTTAGATGATGAGAGAGAAAGAGAAAAGGGTATGTCTAAGTTCGGGAAAGGCAATGACAGAGAAGAGGTAAGTAGTGTGGGTTGAATTGATGGCCTGGAGTATTCTAGCTTTGAAGTTAGTCATTTTGGATGGGTTTAAGCAGCCCAGGTGAAAAGTTATGCAAGATGGTGAGGATCTGATCTCACCTTGGGATGGATAGTGAGGATTTGACATAGCAGTCACTTCTTATCACCTTCACAGGTACTTCTTTGAATCTATTTTGAGACTAGAATAGCACAATTTTGTTTGTAAACTTAGAGAACTTCTATTAAGTAAAAATCTTTTAAAAGTAGTCCTTTTCCCATCTGGCTGGCGTGGCTCAATAGTTGAATATCGACCTATAAACCAGGAGGTCATGGTTCAATTCCCCATCAGGACATGGGCTCTAACCCCAGTGTGGAGGTAGCCAATCAATAATTCTCTCTCATCAGTAATGAGTTTCTATCTCTCTCTCCCCCTCTCACTTCCTCTCTGAGATCACTAAAAATATATATTTTTAAAAAGTAGTCCTTTCCCCTAGTTCTGGTTTTCTTCCTATGATCTTAGGATATTAAGAAAGTAGGATGTTTTCATGTCAAGATTTTAAATGGCAAAATTTGCATTTTTTATATGCTGTGTAATTTTCCCCTTTTATATTAAAAATAGAAGTTATCTTTATTCAATTGGTGGACAAGATTATATAATAATTATTTAATAATTTCTTAAATGTTAAATCTTGATGGTTACCTGTTCAAGGTAAAGGTCTTGGGGTGGGGAGAGAGTAGTGAGTTAAGCACTCATTAGTTTTGTAACTAAAATATAATTATCTCTCTATGTTTTATTAAATACATAACTTTGAGTTTGAGGTTTTGCTTTTTATTGCTATGTATTTTTATTGTTGAAAGTGTTAGAAATGTCTTCTTTTCTCCCTATTAACACCCCCTTGACCCCATTACTCCCTCCCCAGGCCTTCATCCCACTATTGCCTGTGTCCATGGGTTATGCACAGATGTATATGAATTATTTGGTTAATTATGCCCCCCCTTGCTTATTTACTACTTTTCTAATCTGTTCACCTGGAACAAGTATAGCCCCAGAAACATGTATCTGTGGTCCATGGCATTCTATGCTAATGTTCTAATTGAGAGACGCACAAGCACTTACTTGTCTCCCCTTGACATGTTTATACTCTCACAATTTGGAAGAGGAGTTTGGACTCTAAGTTCAACATTTCCAGCACTTTGAGATTTGATGGTTTAGAATATTTAGTTTGGACTTAAGGACCTAGCCACACTTGCAGAGAAATCCTCATAGATTGTTAAAGATAGTTTTCTTTGACCTGAGTTAGTTTTCCCAGATAATCTCATTAAATTCTTGGCACCATAAATTCATAACTTCAATTGTGCTAACCTGAAACCTGTGGCATATTACACCTTAAGTAAACCTACTTACTTTTGTCTCCTGTATCCCTTATATTGACTTTCTCACTGCAAGTATGTTAAGAATAAATAATAAATATAATACAGAGATTATAAAATACTTTTTAACCTATTAAGATTTTTCAAGAGATAGTCTTGAAAACAAAGATCACACTTCTATTATGAATTATATAACTTTGCTCAGTTTTGTTGAGGAATAATAGACAAATATAATTATATATATTTAAAGTGTTCAGGATGAATTATTTATATATATATATACACTGTAGAATAATTATTATGATAAAGATAATTAACCTATCCATCCATAATCTCACATAGTTAATTTTTTTGTACTTAAGATTTACTCAACAACTATCAAGTATACAATATAATTATCTATATTGTTATAGATAATATACTATCTATATTCTCAATTTGCATTCCTATCGGCAATTTATAAGGATTTCCTTTTCTCCACATCCTTCCTAACATTTATTCTCATTGAATATATATTCACTAGTGGCCCGATGTATGAATTCATGCACAGGGGCAGGTGTGTGTGTGGGGGGGGGGAGGGTGGTGTTCCTCAGCCCAGGCTGCACCCTCTCCAATATGGGACCCCTCGAAGGATGTCCTACTGCCATTTTATAGGGATCGGGCCTAAACCAGGAGTCAGACATCCCTCTTGCAATCCAGGACTGCTGGCTCCTAACTGCTCACCTGCCTGCCTGCCTGATTGCCCCTATCCACTCTGCCTGCCAGCCTGCTGGCCCCCAACTGCCTCCTGCCACCAGCCTGCTCGCCCCTAAATGTCCCAGCTAGCCTGATCACCCCCAACTGCTCCTGGTACCAGTGTGCTCACCCCTAACTGCCTCCCCTGCTTCCTGATCACCTCCAACTGACCCCCACTGACTGCCTGCTCATCCCCAATTGGCCCCCCTGCTGGTCTGCTTACTCCCAATAACCCCGCACTCACCATCCTGATTATCCATAACTGCCCTCCCCTCTTGTCATTAAACCACCTCCACCTTGGCCCTGCCATCATGGCTTTGTCCAAAGGAATGTCCAGAGGGTCTCTTGGAAGGTCTCCCAGTCTAATTAGCAATTACCCTTTTATTAGTATAGATAGAGGCCTGGTGCATGGGTGGGGATTGGATGGTTTGCCCTGAAGGGTGCCCTAGATCAGGGTGGAGGTCCTGCTGAGGTGCCTGTCCAGCCTGGGTGAGGGGCTGATGGCTGTTTTCAGGCTAGTCAAGCCCCCCAGTGGAGACCCTCACCAGTGGGGGTGTGGCCAGCCTCGGTGAGGGGCTGAAGGCAGTTTTCAGTCTGGCCACAGCCCCTTCAGGGTGGGGCATCCTGCTGGGGTGTCTGGCCAGCCTGGGTGAGGGGCTGATGGCTGTTTGCAGGCTGGCCACAGCCCCCAGTGACCCAAGCTCCCAGCCCCCCTCCTTTTTTTTTTTTTTTTTTAGCGCCTCCTTGAGCAGAGGCCAGGGCAGGCTGGAAGCTGGTATCTGGGATTTATTTATCTTCTATAATTGAAACTTTATAGTCTTGAGTGGAGGCCAGGACTGGCCAGGGAAGGCAGGAAGCTTGGCTTCCTGCATCACCAGGGGACAACCCAAGCCTCCTGCTTGCTCTAGCTCTGTGGCTGCTGCCATCTTTGTTGGGATTTATTTACTGTATTTTCCAGCGTATAAGGCGACTTTTTAACCAAGGAAAATCTTCTTAAAAGTTGGGATTTGTCTTATATGCCGGGTGTCATCTTATACGGTAAGTATATCCCAAACTTTATATTTTAACTGGAAAAGTTGGGGGTCGTCTTATATGCCCAGTTGTCTCATATGTTGGAAAATATGGGTATCTTCTATAATTGAAACTTTGTAGCCTTGGGTGGAGACCAGGGCTGGCCAGGGCGGGAGGGAAGCTTGGCTTCCTCCATCTCTGGGTGTAACCCAAGCCTTCTGCTCACTTACCTCCGTGACCACCACCATCTTGGTTGGCTTAATTTGCATACTCACTCCTGATTAGCTGGTGGGCATGACTTGTGGGCGTGTCTTGTAATGGAGGTATGGTCAATTTGCATGTTTCTCTAAATAAGTCATTAAAACCTGTCTTTTTTTTTTTTTTTAACTTGTAGACTCTGGGGAAACAAAGGAAACAGCCCTTGAGATAGCTGACAAACCTTGTTTGGCTCAGTGAATCGAGCGTCAGCTTGTGGACCAAAGGGTCCTGGGTTCCATGTTGTAGGCTCCTCCCTGGCTGGGCCCTTAGTAGGGTTCCTCCAGGAAGCAACCAATTGATGTGTTTCTCTCACATTGATGTTCATTCTGTCTTTTCCTCTCTCTTCCACTCTCCCAAAAACTAACGAAAAAATATTCTCAAGTGAGGAGTAACAAAAAAATTTTGCCCCCGTATATGACAAGTTTTAAAATAAAATGTTTATATTTGTGATCTTTAAAACAGCATAGTATTAAAAAATCTTTTTAACTCCACTAAATATTTGGGAATAAAATATGTTTAACCTTTACATTCCTTTTCAAACTATATTAGTGTATTTAATTAAAAATTAATATTTCAAGGCAATAAATCATAGTTGAGAAAATGAACCAAATTTCTTATTATTTTTACATTCTTTTATAGACTTCTGTGCAACCATGATTATTAAACATAAAGAAATTAAAGTTACTTGAATCAAAAATTATCTTTGCTCATTTTCTTAATTTTATGAAGTTAAAATGAGAATTATTCTTTATTCCACACAAAGTTTGAAGATAAGCCTTTATTGCTCTTACTCCCTCAGACCCAGGAAAAGTTTATTATGGACAAAACTTTAAACTAAAGCTGGAAAACACAGTGGCTCTTATGTAGATCAAAATGATATCCCTTGACTTATTCTCAGAGTTTCCCCTAAAAATTTATTCGAATTAAAGGTATAACTATATGTAGATATATACAGCTTTCTTTTTATGAGTGATGTTATCAGCATTTGCTCTAACTTTTATTTGGGAAATGACGGCAATACAATAGGCCAATGAAATTACCCTTTTGCAAGAAATGATTGCAGGATTGGAATAGAATCTGAGATGGTTCACCAGAATGAAAATTATGCAAAAAAAGATGATATTCTCACAAATAATACAGTGCCTTTAGGAAGCATTCCTAAGACCTTGTTTAGTTATTTAGTGACTAGAGATTTAACAAGAAGAGAACAATATCTTGGATTTTAAACTGGTTTAGATATAATAATGGAGCTGTTATTCATGTTTTCTTTTCAATAACTAGGAAGGGACATCTTCTCTGCAAATTCTAATTTTTTGGCTCTGCTACGAGGAAGGCTTTGCTACTGAGCGGCTTGACATTTCAGTTCTAATCCGCAGGCAAAAACTGCAGCAGTTTAGCTTATACAGAAAAGCATTTTTTTCCCCTGTTTTTTTGCTATTGACATTTCATTTGGTCATTTTCTATCTGTTTTAAAAGAGCAACCTCCCAACTTTGCCTTTTATCTCTTTTCTCTGTCCATTTCTGCCTTCCTCAGTCTCTCTTACCTGGAAGGGTCTTCCTCAGTGAGCCAGGCTCTTGCCAGCTAGCAAGCTAATTCTCACCTGAGCAAGAAGCATATTAAAGCTATAAATCCACCCAGTCTGGAATTATTCTTGCTGTTACAGGCTGATTATCTGGGACTGTGAGCTAAACTGCACTATCTTTGCTTGAGAAGGAAACATAATCTTTATGACTTTGGTCAGGAAGCAAATCTGCCCTGCCCCGACCTGAGACACTCACTTCCTATGCCCTCAGTAAATTGGAAGGAGCTCATCCTTAGCTGTGGCCTTCACTCACACCATTGATTCTCTGCTTAGATCTTCCCAGGTGGGATTCATCTCTGCCCCAAGCATCGTCTCCCTGACCGGAGCCCTTATATAGCACTAGTTTTTATTAAGTAAAAAGAATGCACTTTCGAGGAAACTGTCTCAGAATTTCAGTTCAGTCACTTACCTGCTTTGTGATCTCAAAGTAAAGGATCCCTGTTCCAGTCTCCATTCATAATGTGTTCTAATGTTGTTTGCGTATCTCATGGATCATAGAGATGAGGATGGAAGCCAGGACATCGTGTTCCTCAAAGTGATGTTTTTCCCAGTGTGCCCGTGGATCTTAAAGTACTGTTTGATAGGTTGAATGACCCTCTCTTTGTTCTCCTGTTTCACCAATTTCAGATGTAAACTATTACGAATAAATTTTCAGTGTTCCTAGTTAACTTTCCCTAGATATTCTCAAGGAAAAAGAGCTATTGAATTAATTGGGAAGTATTGATTGAATTGAGGCTCTTGCTTGGCTTTAAGAAAATACTACACCATTCTGTATACATTACACATTTTCTGTCAAAATTTAAAGAACTATACTGGTTTAAAAACAGAATTTCTTGCTCTTTTTTTGGATTATAGAAGATACCCACGTAGATTTTGCATCAAACTGTCACTGCCTGAAATTCTCAAAGTACTGTATGGCTCCTCTCCTAAAACTTAGCCCTAAAATTTTCCTCAAATCTAAGAGAAAGCTAACGAGTTACATTGTGAGACTAAATGAACCTCTTAGGACATAATAATGTTTTCAGATAATTCTGTTTTGCATATGCATGAAGCCATGTATTACGTACAGTTGATATGTTATTAATTAGTAGAATGCCATTTTGGAATTGTGAGAGAATTCATTACATTACTTATTTTATATGTAGCACACCATGTCTACAATTAAAATCAAATTGAAAAAGATTTATATCATCTATTTTATTTAGCTTAAATTTCTTTCAGAGTCCAGTTTAGTCCTTACACTCTCTGCCTCTTAAAGAAAGTTATACAGTATTAAACCTTTTTTCTTTATTCAAAGCATTTTTGAAATCTCCTTTTTTTGTCTAGCTATGATTTGGGAAAGTAAGTATATTTTCTTAGATTTGCCCCTGACAAAATACACAATTTCCATGACTCTTGTTATTATTCATTCCACTATGTCATCTATATATAAATTATACTGATATATTTGTCTATCAACTCATGTAATGATTCTGATTTAATAGTTTATATAATGCTTAGCTTCATTATTATCATTACTCTGTTGTATTTAATTATTCCTACGTGGCTAAAAGAATGCTTATTCAATTTTATCTTTTCATTTATTTATTTGCAAACCGCCTGTTCCAAAAAAGAAATAATGTTACTTATACAAATACATAATACTGTAATTAAATATAAAATAAATAATAAATGAGGAAATTAGGGCAAAGAGAAAAGAGTTACATATTTGTGTATAAGATTTCAAGCAAGCAAAACAAACTGAACATGAGAGTTCATGTTCAATTTAATCTCAATTAGATTAAAAATATTTTATCCTCATTACAAGGAGAAAGTTTTCTTAAATGTGAATTGCACAATGTAATTAATAATGTTCTCAGCCAAACCTTCATGTCAACTGTACTAGTCTACCCTGGCTGCCATAACCAAATACCACAGGCTAGGTGGCTTAAACAACAGAAACTTATTTTTCAGTTATGAAGGCTAGGGAGTCCAAGGTCAAGGTGCTTGCCAGTTCAAGGTAAATAGTATTCAATTCTTTGGCTTTTGGTGAGCTGCCTTCTCGCCATCTCCTCATATGGTAGAAAACGAGGGTGTCTTTTCTTGTTCTAGGGACACTAGTCCCACTGAATTAGGGTCTTACCTTTATAACCTCATTTAATCTTTGTCACCTCCGTACAGGCTCTATCTACAAATTTACTCACACTGGGGATTAGAGCTATAACAGATTAATTATGGGGGCACAATTATTCAGTCCATACAGGTATAGCAGTACTGCATAAAATTGTCTCTCAGAAAATCCTTCAGTATAGGTTGATGTCCCTATCCCAGGTACATTTGGGCAAATGCACAATTGGTGTTTATTTCCATAAAAGCTATATCTAAATTTTGAAACAATGTAAATGTTTGCTAGCAGAATATTTATCTTAAATTATTTTTGCTCTTTTAATATACATTTTATGTAAATATTAAAACTGTCTTCCAAGACTCCTTAATTAGGTGAGTAACTAATCATAAATGTGTATAAAAGAGTGAGGATACTAATGTTTCTGTCTACCATATCTCAATTGCAATAATATGTGCACAGAGGACATGCAAGGAGAAAAGTTTAACATTGATTAACTCTGGGAAGAGGAATTTGAAATGACTTTACTTTCTGTATATATATATATATATATATATATATATATATATATATATATTTAATATATTTTATTGATTTTTTACAGAGAGGAAGGGAGAAGGATAGAGAGTTAAAAACATCGATGAGAGAGAGACATCAATCAGCCGCCTCCTGCACCCCCCCCTACAGGGGATGCACCCACAACCAGGATACATGCCCTTGACCGGAACTGAACCCGGGACCCCTCAGTCTGAAGGCCGATGCTCTCTCCACTGAGCCAAACTGGTTTCAGCTACTTTCTGTATATTTAAAGAAGTTTTGACTTACAGAGGATATTATAAAATGTTTATAATCAGTGATCAAAAACTCAGTGGATGTGGAAAAAAAGGAATCTAACTACTGGTATGATATTCAAGGCTCCAAGGCCTTGTTTTTTTTTAAACAAGGGGTGCTGAAAGCATATCTTTGAATAATGTCACAGTATTTGTCCAGTAGAATGTATGGGACGTCATGGTGTTCATCCAGGAAAGTAAAACATTCAGGGTCTCTTTGCTAACAAAAATGTAAACCTTTTGTAGCAAACAAAATGTAAACATTTTTGTAGCAAAGAATGAGTGGCATGTAGCACTCATTCTTTAACAACTCTAATATCTTTACAAATGGAATCCTGCCCTAGAGAAAAAATAAAAAATGTCTTCTGTTGCTTGCCCATTTTCTAAAGCCGGTAGACACTGTGCCAAGGCCTATTTCTAATCCTCCATTCTGACTTTCATTTCTCTGCATTAAGCCTCTGCCCTGGCCCAACTGAGCTTGCTGGGAGATGAACAGGTATTCGTGCTTGTTTACCTCTGTGCTCAGGCTGTTGGCTTTGCTTCCACCAGTAACTCTGCCCTCCCACCTCTAATTGTCAAACTCTGGCCTGTGATGCGCTCCTCATTCTCTACCAACTTAACGGACTTGTCTTTCCTTTCCCAAATGTGCCTTAAACTCATCCTTTCTATAAACTTCCAAGTTACCTTTGACTTTTTATGGCAATAATTACCTTACCAAAAATCACTAATCATATAAGGTTTTCTCCCTTTACACCCCTACGTCCTTAACACATGGCAGGCGGATCACGAGCATTCTCATGTTTTCCTAGTACACGGTGTTTTACATAAATGTTAAAGGCACACCTTAAAATTAAATACCCATTGCATTTTGAAGTTACTTATTATGTGTTCTTACAAGCTAATATCTTTTTAAAGTATGATACTTTGTAAAATGTTTTTTGTACGCATTCAATAGAAACTTATCTGGCCACTGGATAAAGTTAGCAATAAAACTACTGGTCTGCAATGTGCTAAGACCAGCCTTTTTCTACTCACTGTGTGTCCTTCACGTCCTTCATGATGCCTATCATAGATAGAGCAGATGCTTCAGTTACCTATCGCTGCAGAACAAACCACCCAAAGCTTAGTGACTTCATTTTATTATTTCTCTGGGACCGACTTGGCAGCTTTTCTGCCCCTTATGATGTTGACTTGGGCTGCAGTCACCTGAGGATTCAAATAGGCTGACAGACACAGGATGCTTTACTCTTAAAACCTGGTCATTGATCTTGGCTGTTGGCTGGAAGCTCAGCTGGGCTGGCCCGTCGAGTAGCCTGGGCTTCTCAGCATGGTGGCTGAGTTACAAGAGGAAGCATACCAGAAACAAGAATTCTCAGAGTTAGGAAGGGAAAGAAACCAGCACTTTTAAAGGTTAGGCCTGGAATGCTTCTCACAGTGCATCTCTACCACAGTCCATTGATCACGGTGGTTCTAGAACTGGCTTAGATTCAAGGGAAAGAGAAATAAGTACGTGCTTATCACTCAATGAGGCAAGTGACCAAGAATTTGCATCCATATAGAATAACCACAGCAGGTAAACATGTTCCTTTATTCAACCAACATCATGGAGCATTTATTATGAGCATTATTTTAGGTACTAAATTTTTAGCAATGAGAAAAAAATACACACACAACAACAACAACAACAACAACAACAACAAAAAGAAAACAAGCAAAGCTTCCTACTCATTGTGAAGCTTTTATTCTACTGGAATAAGAAAGAATCTAAAAAGTAAAATACTTAGTACATTGGGAGATCATAGGTGCTCTGAGTGAGGTGTCTGTGTCACAGGGTTCTTATTGCCTGTTGGTCCTATTGTAACTACTAATAGTATCCCTTTCACTCTCCAAAGTGTTTATATTTGGACAAAAATTTATTTGGCCATCCTAACTAGGGAAAGAAAACCCAGCATCAGAGAAATAAAACATAACATGGCTCTTTTTAATGGAACAGAGGAAAATCTTGGAAAGCTAGAAGATGCTATAGTTGATCAAATGGTACAGCCATTTAGTAATCTATATATATAAAAGCCTAAGTGACCATCACAACCAAATGTATGACCAAACAGGATGCATGGGGTGACCAGGCTGGCAGGGGGGTTAGTGAGGGGCAACCAAATGACTGAGCATGAGGCTGCATGGGCCAATCAGGCCGGCAGGGGGAAGCAGTTGGGAGCAATCAGGCGGGTAGGGGGCAGTTAGGGGCCACAAGGCTGGCAGGGACAGGGGGGGTAGTTGGGGGTTACTAGGCCAGCAGGGGGTCAGTTAGAGGCAGGCAGGCAGGCAGGCAGGTGAGCAATTAGGAGCCAGTCATCCCGGATTGTGAGAAGGATGTTCCGGATTGGAGAGGGTGCAGGCTGGGCTGAGGGGATTACTCCCTCTCCCCACACATGAATTTCATGCACCAGGCCTCTAGTAGTGAATAATTATAGAGTGTTTACTGAGAAAGGCCCTGTGTTAAATGTTTTATGTATATTAGTTCATTTAAATCTCTCAATAAATCAGAAAGATAAATGAATGCTATGGTTATCACCAATTTAAATATGAGAAAACTGAAGTGAGAATGGCACAGGGAGTGTAGGATATTGGAGGCTATATATATATAAATAAGATGATCAGTAAAAATATCACTGACAAAGTGACACATGAGTAAAGATCTAAAAGTGGTATGAAAGTCAGGTGTGTAGATATATTTATGAATTTTAGCCCAGTGACACATGAGTAAAGATCTAAAAGTGGTATGAAAGCCAGGTGTGTAGATATATTTATGAATTTTAGCCCAGTGAAAATTTGCAATTCATTCATGAAAATGAATAAAAAAAATTGTTGGTGTACATTACTCTGTAGATAAAATCCACAGGCTTTTCCTTCTTCTAAATTAGTGTGCTCTGCAACTAATTTGATTAATCCAAGATATCCATGTCTCCCTTTTTCTTATTTGTTTCTGGAAGTAGAATTTGTTCCATAAAACTCAATTTGGTATTGGTGCAGCTTCTGCAATGAAGTGAATTCAATTTGGGCATATGCTCCAGATTAAAAAAAAAACAGGATCAGAGGAGCTAATTCTAAAAGTTGCTTGTAGATTTTGGAGCATTTTACCTATGTTATTTTGGAGAAAATTGTGAAATAAAGATGTTATTCACCAGAGGGTGCTATTGCCATCTGAAACAAAATACGGCATCATATCCCAATCTTTAGGTAGTCTCAAGAGCTTAGACTTTTGCTTTGGGAAATTTAATTTTAAAAAATGTTCTCTTTCCTGTTTTTCTCTCCTTCTTACCCATTCTCTTCACATAACCTTCTACAACTCCAAATCTATCACTTTAATGATGCTTTATTTCAACTAATATTAAAATCAGTTGAGACCACATTAGCCATAACTGCTGGTAACAACTGTGGATCATGAACATGTATGTAATTCACAAAATGATGCAAGTATATGCAAACGAGGTGGATAAGTTGAGAAAGTTTCACTATGTAAAACAACAATGTGGTTATTACACAATGTCCTTCAAATAAATGAATGATTATATAAGTAATAAACAGGTTTATAATAATAACATTATGTTTGTTATCCATGAGGTTTAAAGTTTATATTTAAGTGATATAATAAAAAGATCTTGGCATCATAATTTATGATTAAAGTATGAACCAATAAGCTACTTTCCCCTGTAATCCAGGATGATCTGCTTTTACTGTCTGTAATCATAAATAGTAATAATAATAATATCAAGGAGTTGTAGCGTGGATTATATAGGTCAGTGGTCGGCAAACTGCGGCTCTCGAACCACATGCAGCTTGTGAGCCGCGGTTTGCCGCTCTGTTGACTAATGAATTTGCTGACTACTAATATAGGTAATTCATGTGAAACCCCTAATAGCGCCTGACACATATTAAACCCTTATTATTGTTGTGTTTTGTGGATCAAGAGTTTACCTATTTGAGTTAAAATCTTGGCTATATCACTTAATATCTGAGTAACATTGGTTAGGTTATTTAATTGCTCCATGCCTCAGTTTTCTCATATTTAAAATGATAATAACCTCCAGTGAAATGTTGAATAAAAGCATCAAGATAAGATATTCTTGACCCATCCCTAATCTTGGAGGAAAGCTTTCAGTCTTTCGCCATGAAGAATGATATTACTGCCCTAGCCGGTTTGGCTCAGTGGATAGAGCATTGGCTGCAGACCAAAGGGACCTGGCTTCTATTCCAGTCAAGGGTGTACCTAGGTTGCAGGCTCCTCCCCAGCCAGCCTCCTGGTCAGAGTGTGTCCAATAGGCAACCAATTGACATGTTTCTCTCACATCGATATTTCTCTCTGTCTTTCCCTCTCTCCTCCACTCTCTCTAAAAGTCACTGGAAAAATATCCTCAGGTGATGATTAAAAAAAAAAAAGAATGATGTTAACTATGAAAGTTTTGTATATGCCCTTTATCAGGTTGAGAAGTTTTCCTTCCATACCCACTTTGTTGAGAGTTTTTAAAAAATCACATGTATTGGGGTGATATCCTATAAATAAAAGGGTAATACGCAAATAGACCCAATGGCCAAAAGACTGGTTGCTGTGACACACACTGACCACCAGGGGACAGTTGTTCAATGCAAGAGGTGCCCCCAGCCCACAGGCCCCAATCACCTGATCTGGGCCTGCTGGCCAACCTCTCGGTCCCTTCCCTTGGCCAGCGAAAGGAAATTGGGGGTGGGTGGCAGCAGGCCAGACCTAGAGACCGTACCTGTGCATGAATTTCATGCGCTGAGCCTCTAGTTGGTTAATAAAATTACCTAAGTTTTAAGTGTAGATTTCTATACTATATCATCTGTATATTTGCATTGTGTGCCCAATACCCAAAGCCAAGTCTTCTTCCATCACCGTAGATTTGATCCTCTTTATCTTTTATTACCCCTTTACCTCTGATAACCACCACACTGTTGTCTGTGTCTATGAGTTTTTGTTGATTTTTCTTGTGTGTTCAGTTGTTGCATTCAGTTTTATATTTCATATGAGTGAAATCATATGGCTTTTTACTTTTTCTGTCTGACATTTTGCTTAGCATGATATTCTCAAGATCCATCCATGTTGCAAAAGGCAGTGTTTTATCTTTCCTTAGGGCTGAGTGATATTCTATCATATATATGTACCACATCTTTATCCAGCCATTTGTCAAAGGACATTTGGTTGTTTCTATGTCTTGGCCACTGTGAATAATGCAGCAATGAACATAAGTTTCATATATCTTTGCGAGTAAATGTTTACAAAATTTTCAGGTTTGGTATCCAGGAGAGGTATTGCTGGGTCATATGATAAGTCTATTATTAATTTTTTCTGGAGCTGCTGTACTCTTTTCCATAGTGGCTGTACCAGTTTACATTCCCACTGGCAGTGAAAGACGGTCCCCTTTTCTTCACTTCTCCAACACTTATTATTACTTTCTTCATGATAGTAGCCATTCTAACAGGTTTAGTTTTAGTTTTGATTTGTATTTCCCTAACAGCTAGTGAAGTTCATCATCTTATCAAAAAATCTGTTGGCCCTTTGTATGTCTTCTTGGGAGAAGTGTCTGTTCAGATCCTCTTCCCATTTTTTAAGTGGATTGTTTGTTTGGTGTTAAGTTTGGTGAGTTCTTTATATATTTTGGATATTAACCCCTTTTTGGACCTGATAAGTTTTGTATCTATGTTTTCTTCTATGCAATTTTTTGTTTCAGGTCTTATATTTAGGTCATTGATTCATTTTGAGTTAATTTTTGTATATGGGGACAAACAGTATTCTAGTTTCATTTTTTTGCATGTGTCTTTCCAATTTTTCCAGCACCAATTAATGCAGAAGCTTACTTTCCTCTATGGTATCTTTTGGCTCCTCTGTCAAAAATTATTTACTCATATACATATGGGTGTTGAGAGTTTTTATTATGAATAGGTATTGGATTTTTCAAATAATTTTTCTCTAGTGTGGTCATGTAAGTTTTATTCTTTATTTAATAGAATATATTACACTAATTGACTTTGGATATTAAAACATCCTTGTATTACTAGGATAAACTCTTTTTGGTTATATTGCTTCTTTTATGTATTCTTGCATATGCCTTATCAATATTTTACTAAGGAGTTTTGCATCTTATGAGTGATATTGGTTTGTAATTTTCTCTCTTTGTAATGTCTTTGTCTTTACTCTTTAGTTTAAGAGTAACACTATTGTTACATCTTCCCTTTGCCTGTATTTCCTTAAAAAAAGGTATTATTTATTCTTTAAATATTTGATAAAATTTACTTGTGAAATGGTCAGGCAGTCAGATAGTAGTATAATGGCTAATAGGGACACAGGTATTACTACTACTGTTTTTAGGTTGAATTCTCACATGTATTTCCATAGATAGTCATAGCTCAAATAAATTCAGAAAGTTTATTATTTACACAGACAGCAAAAGCCTGGTTAGAACAGTCTCAATTCCCCAAATCCTCAGTACCGCAGGATAACACCAAACCAGAGTGCAGATGGCAGACACACAAGCACACAAACAGTGGGTTACTCTGTCATGGAGAAGTGGCCTCTAAGCTAGAGCCAAACAGTTTTATAAATTTCCACAGAAAACTCCAGCTATGTCCTAACGAAGGGGTGGGAGGGCGAGCTGGAACATCCTGCCCTCCACTGCAACCGGAGAGATGGATGAAAGTTGCCTGGTGGCAGATTTCCACAAGACACAAGTGAGAGATTGCCTTACGGCAACTCCTCAGCAGACTTATCTGTTCTTGCTCCATGAGGGATCACAGGGCACTCCACCAATACTTGCTTCAGACCGCAGTCAAGCCTTGCCTCTGAGATCTCCTACGTGGTCTATGTGAGGATGTGCAAGGTCAACAGGATGCCATGGAAGAGGCTTTCTCTTACAAAACCTATCTGGGCCGAGGTTTTTCCTTGTGGAATTATTTTTAACTTCTAATTCCGTTTTATTTTCCTTTATAGGTCTATTTAGATTCTCAATTTCTTTTTCAGTTAGATTTTTCTTTTTCCCGATTAGTTTGCCTTTCTAGGAATTACTCCATTTCACCTAAGCTATCTAATGTATTGGTGTTGTGTTAGCTTATAATCTTTTTTCATTTCTGGAAGGTTAGTAGCAATACCCATCTTTTATTTCTGATACTGGTAATTAGTCTCTTCTCTCTCTCTCTCTCTTTTTTTCTACTTTAGTGTATCAATGAGTTTGTTTATTGGTTCTTTCAAAATGCCAACTCTTTTTTATGTATAAAAATATTTTTATTGATTTCAGAGAGGAAGGGAGAGGGAGAGAGAGATAGAAACATCAATGATGATGCACCCGACCATAAGCCCTTGACCTGAATTGAACCTGGACCCTTCAGTCTGCAGGCTGATGCTCTACCCACTGAGCCAAATGAGCAAGGGCCACCAACTTTTTGTTTTATTGAATTTCTTCCATTGTTAGTTTTCTGTTTCAGTCCTTTTTTTCTTCCAATCATTATTTCTCTTATACTTATTTCTTTAGGTTTATTTTTCTGCTTTTATCTGGCTTCAGGTGGAAGCTTATATTATTGAAATGAAATCTTTTTTCTTATCTGATAAAATTATTTAATGTTCTAATGATTTTAGCCAAAGCTCACCTACTGAAATGTTTCTAAGCGCCAAGAACAGAACAGTACAAGTTTTCTGCATGACTTTGGAAAAGATGACTATTTGACAAGAAATTTATCTGCTCTGAACAACTGGATTGATTTAATAGCCACTCTGATGAGGCTGTCCTGAGAAGCCACTTTTCTTTTACATTTTCTATTGCTTCCCCAACATCTAAAGACCAAAAAGTGTTTCTAAGGTTATGTATAGCCATGTAGAATGCTATTACAACTAATATTGAGTTCTTAGGACTCTGCTTTTATTAATGAAATGATATTGTATAAGAGAATGATGCAGGTACATTAAAATAAGTATAATTGTCTTTATCATTTTTAAAAAGTGTTTTGCATGAGTAGACTTGGGAATGGTATCATATTTTAATGACAAATGTTGGCCTCTGAGTGTTTGGAATCTGGCATGATATGCTTACATTTGAAGGTGTTGAAGATACTATTCTTGCCTTGCTCGATGAAGAAAACCTAAACCATAATCCTGGCTTCAACTACTGAGGTCACTTTCTGATAACAGGGAAGGAGAGAAATTAAGGGAGGCAGAAAAATCTGAGCTTAAAAAAAAATTTTTAGTATGCTCTGAAAATAAAAGAGGAAGATTTAACTTGTTAGAGATTTATTTTTGCCTAATAATAGGGAGATTCATGCCAGGAAACTATAGGTGTTGTATACTACTGATGTTGTCTGGGGGAGGGTAAGTTGATGAATTCGCTCACAGTGTGGCCCTACAGTAAGAAGAGAAGATGTTAGTGTATGTTGAATTCTCAATATGGGTCAGGCCTGTGGTTCTTTCACCTTGTCTCTTTGCGGAACTCCCTCCATGCAGGCTGTTTATACTTCTGTGTCAGCAACTTGCACATTCAAAACTTACATTTTAGTTATTTCTTTATGTAATGTTCCCCTCTCCCCCAACATTAAATCTTAAAGGGCAAAGGCTGCATTGTATTTGTCTTTAGTATCTCACATTGTCTAGGACAGTAGTCGGCAAACTCATTAGTCAAGAGAGCAGCAAACCGCGGCTCGCGAGCCGCAGTTTGCTGACCACTGGTCTAGGACAAAGGTTTGCTCATAACAAGTACCTAGTTAAATGGAATTGAAAGGAACAAGAAATTGTAACGTCCAGTAACACACTTTATAAAGATATAAACAGCAAATCATTAAACGATGATATAACAGAATGGCCAAGCAATGTAGGGAGGCTTAAAATGTGGAATATAAAAGCAAATGAACTATTGGTACCATAAACCATGTTCTGAAAATGAGAATAGCTTTAAAAGGAGGAAACTTGCCGAGACCGGTTTGGCTCCATGGATAGAGCGTCGGCTTGCGGACTGAAAGGTCCCGGGTTCGATTCTGGTCGGGGCATGTACCTTGGTTGCGGGCACATCTCCAGTGTGGGGCGTGCAGGAGGCGGCTGATCGATGTCTCTCTCTCATCGATGTTTCTGACTTTCTGTCTCTCTCCCTTCTTCTCTGTAAAGTATCAATAAAACATATTTTTTTTAAAAAAAGGAGGAAACTCTTCCAGGTATAAATATTGTTTTGGCTAAAACTATTTACATACTATCGTCATAGCATTTGATGTACATTGAACTTGTAAACGCAAATCCTTAATTTCTAAGATAAGTCATGTTTTTTTAGAAATTAGAGCTGCCTACATTAGTTGAACTACTATTATATTTTAATAAGAAATTTCTCTCTCTTAATCAAGAAAGCACATAATTATTGTTGTTTTCTCACATGAATTTTATCATGTGGCCTCATATTTATTTCATAGAATTAGGGGACTTGAAAAGCACAGGACAAAATCATTTAGCTCCCAAAAAAGGCTCAGTCACAAAAAAATATGAAATAGCTAAACATTTTCAAGTTTGACTCGTCACATATTTGGTTATTAATTCTTTTCAAGTTTTAGGAAAAATGATTTCATTGTTGATATAATAACAGTGTCTTAAAAATTTAACCAAAAAAGAAAATAAAGAAAAACCCAAAATATCACCTTAAATTTCATAATCTTGAAATAATGATAGTTTTAAGTAAATATTATTTCAGACAATTCTCTATTCTTCCATGTGATAGAAAGATGCACACTCACCAACACACATACTCACAGTCATTATTTGTTAAATCATACAATTATATTAGTTTAGCAGAATTAACTAATATTTTAACACAGAAAT
Organism: Lasiurus cinereus; assembly: GCA_011751065.1. Taxonomy (NCBI): domain Eukaryota; kingdom Metazoa; phylum Chordata; class Mammalia; order Chiroptera; family Vespertilionidae; genus Lasiurus; species Lasiurus cinereus. The sequence goes on along the minus strand of JAAGEH010000018.1, from coordinate 3,451,861 downwards.
TTAAATAAGTGGATTGTTGTAGTTTGGATGTATATTCTTTGGATGTACATTATTACAAAAGTTCATAAAAATCCAATTAAAGTTAAGAAAAAAAGATTAGAGAAGTATCAATGTGGTGTTAAAAATTCTAGGTTTAATATTTATATAGTATTACAAGAACTTTTACTAATGTGAGAATAAGGGAGTCCTTTATTGCCCCCAGCCTCCTTACTTGACCTTTAGTCTTTTTATTAATTATACTATTCCTTTTATTTTGTCAAATATTCTAAAGTATTCTCTTTCTATAACTTAAATGTCATTGATGTTTAGTTTCATTTTTCCTGCATGTGGATGGATTCATTAGGCACCACAATCCTCTTTAACATTGCTTCTATATATTTTTAAAATATATGTTTATTGATTTCAGAGAGGAAAGGAGAGGAAGCGAGAGATAAAAGCATCGATGATGAGAGAGAATCATTGATCGGCTGCCTACTGCAGGCCCCCACTGAGGATCCAGCCCACAACCCAGGAATGTGCTCTGAGCAGGAATTGAACTGTGACCTCTCCTGGTTCATAGGTTGACACTCAAATCACTGAGCCATTTGGGCCCGGCAACATTGTTTCTGTTAAGATCTTTCTTTTGACTTATCTTTTGTTTAGTTGGAATTTTTTACTTTTTTGGAAATGCTTTAGGTGTTATATTCCAGGACTTCTTAAATGTTTCAATATGCTATTTTAGTTCTTCCATTACTTGAGGAAATTTTTTTATGTCTTTGAACATATTTTCTGTGCCATGTATCCTTGGCATAAACCATCTTTTTCTCCCATGTATATATATCATGTTCTCTCGACTTGGTTAACCTTTTTGTCCGTGTCCTTTACATGCACTTGGTATTTCTTCCATTTTTGTGTGTCTGTGGCTTGAGGTTTATAATTTATTAATTGGTTTGCAAATGGTGTTTGGGTTCTCTGTTTGTTTCTCTGTCTCTGAGTTTCTCTTTTATGTCATTTGGTAGTTTATCTTAGCGTTGAGCTCTTGTATTATTGAATTTATGTTCTTATTAAGTTCTTTTATAGCATGATGTATTTATAGGAAATGATCTTCTTTTCATTGGGCTTGTTTGATTATTTGTTTTTCCCAGAATAAATTCTTCATCTGGCTTTTACATGCCACGATCTCCCTGGACTTTTAAAAAATTATTTTTCTTTTGTGGTGTGTGTGTGTGTGTGTGTGTGTGTGTGGTTTTCAATTAGCTTATGCTAAATAGGGGCAGTCTGAACAGACCTACAATTGGAACTGATTCAGAGACTGGGTGTTGCAATTTTCCTTTACTACATCTGAGAACTCTTCCTCCCTGTGAGTTGAGTTTTAGAGCCTGTTATGGGTATTCTTAGCCACTTTTTCCTTGGGGCAGGAAAGAATTGGTCTCATTAAGGCTGAACTCAGTCTATTGTCGGATGACCTGACCTCTGTTTTCTGTTCTTAGATTTTCACCTGTATTGTGTTGGGGTTGTAACCTTGGTCCTGTGGCAATATAATCTGGGGTTTCAGATCATTTTCTCACTTCAGAGTGAAGCCCTGTAGAAGGAAGAGCCAAGAAGTTTCTTCTGCATTTGCTGAGAGGCCAAAACTTAGTCTTTAATAATTTGGGCATCCACTGTTGAGGATTTTATTGTCTTTTTCTAGTTTCTTATGCCTCTAAATATTATGTGGTATTGGTGATTTTATCAGAATATAATTGATTTTTCTTTCTCACTCAGTACAGCTTCTGAGACCCTGGTTAATAGTCCTACTCTGCTAGCCAGAATCCCATTTCTTCCTTTGGCTCTCACTTTTCAAAGTGCAAGAAAGGAGGTTGGATTTCTGTCCTTGTATGGTTGCTACTGGTGAATTGCAAAGCTACCCTCCCCCTACCACTGTTGTGCATTTCATCAAATTTTGGCAGATGATTAGTCTCCAGTCTGACTTCATTCATCTACACCTCAGAGTCTCTGTTGTTGTTGTTGTTTTTTTAATATTTTAATCATCAATTAGTTTTCTGAACACTCTGAGTAAAGAAGTTACATTTTTCCCCATTTCTGGAAACAAAAGCTGGCTGCAGACCTTTACCCAAACCTCAAAGTAATTGGTTATTTTCACAGTTATACCTGCACTGATAGAGCTTTTGTTCTCTGCATTATGCTCTTTGGATTATGAAATATAGTCTTCTAATTTGGAAACAATTACTTCAAAGATCAGATTTGTATGCATTGTAAACAAAAGAAACATTCAAACCTGGAGAGAATTATTATGAATTTATTTGAGCCAAACTTGACGACAACTGTCTGGAAGGAAAACCTCAATCAAAGGATTGAGAAAACGCTCTGGAAAATGGCAGTTTTACCACTTAATTTATACACTGGAATCAAAGGGCAAGATATAAAGGGGTTACGTGAAATTCATTGGTGATAGATTAGGGGAGGTGGGAGGAGGCAAAGCGAAGGAAGTCTCTGGGATTTGATAAAAAGTAAAATAAACAGACACTTTTTGTACATGAATGAGTAAGGGATAGCTAACAGTCAGTAATTGACATGATAATCACAACAAGAGGACTTATGGTCTCTGCCCTGTGCAGTGGTTGTGCCCAGAAGGGTCCGGAGAAACAGAAGGTAACATGACATTCCAAAGGTATGCTACTGTAGATGCAAAAAGACAATGGACAGGTTTAATTAAGGTAAAGATGGACATTAGTCAGAAAATATTCTAGCTTATGACAGGACTGCCTATGATGACTGGCTTTCAGTTAGAAAGTTTTAATTTCAGACCATCTTATGTGATTACCTTTGGTCTCTGAGTTTGTATGACCCATGATGCAGGCCTCCCCTGAACTTGTCAGGTTGAGTAAGTGGCCCCCTTTCATCCACAGCACATTGACTTTTCTAAACACCCGATTATCTGATTAATTTGGATAATGTGTTAGACAAGTTCAACAATCTAGGGACTTAATGGTACAAATCCTTAATTATTTATATATCTGTTACATACGGATGTTGTTTCTCTGGTTGGGATGGATTCTAATTTATTGAATTCAGATTTAAAAATGAGATTGATTTGGAAGCATATAAAGAGACTTATGCAGTGAGAGGAAAGAGGAAGCGTAGGCCCGAGACTAGGATGTAATTGTCAGAGTATCTGAGCTCTAATGAGGTTCAACTTCTACGTAATGCAGATGTCCTGTATTAACTTTGAAGGACTTCGTTGAAAAATAATGGTTTACAGATAAATGTGATGGGGAGATCTGAGTTCATGTCCCCATAAATCTGGAAAGGCGATTCCCCTGAATCTCTGAACCTGCGCAAGTGGCCTCCCTATTAGAAGCTTCACCGGCCTTTTGCTTGAAAATGAAGAACTCCCTGTCTCCTTTCCTCCCGTTCGGACAACTACACCAATACCTAGATTTAAGTTGCGACATAACAACACAGCCAAGGATATGCAGGACTTGATAACGAAGGGAGGAACGACACCCCCAGATTGTTAAAGGATCTGGCCAGTATGTACTAGCAAGAATTTCAAGACTATACATGCTATTAGAGAGTGCTTGACCAAGGTGCTAGAAAATAAAGCAGGGTAAAGGAGAGTTTGTCCATTTGGGACAACTCCCCCAGGATCCAGAATTTAATCCTGGCAAATATCTTTCTGCTAGGATGGCTTCTAGAGCCATGGAAAAAGCAATGGCCTGCACCAGGAGAAAGAAAACTTTCACTGCTAGAGAGAGATAGTAAACATTTTAGGCTTTGCGGTCCAGATGATCTCTGTTGCAACTATTCTACTCTGTCACTGTAGTAGAAAAGCAGCCATAAAATAATACTTAAATGAATGAGAGTGTTCAGAAAACTCTGTGTGTTCCAATAAAACCTGATTTATGTACATAGGTAATGAGCTTCTTTTGATCCATCATTTACTGACCTCTAGCATATATTAAGAGAGGTTGAAATGCTGGAATTTCCATGGCAAACTACAGAAACAGCATGGTAAAAGAGTCAGAGAAGGCTCAAAACAGAACCAATCAACTATTTAAGGCGAGGAGACCTACCAGAGGAATATGCTCCATGAGAAGGCCCAGAGAACATGCTATGCATCAACATCATCAGGAAGGTGCTGGTGAGAGAAGTACCTGCATCTCTTAATAATTCAGTAGTGGCCTGCCTCTGTCAGCCAGGGCTGATGACAGGAGTGCCACTGCAAAAGTGACAGCACTGTGGATGAGAGGCATAGTGAAACAATGAAGGCCAGGTGGTAGCATTTATGAATCCAGAGTTAGGTACATGAAATTATCATAATGAGTTAGAGAGGCAGCCTGTGGGCCTGAACCACAGACAGTTATGGAGACCCTTAATAAAACATGGTATCTCTGGCAGTAAAATAAATGGATAACCAATAATTTACTACTTAAGATGTACATGGAATTCAAGAGTGGATGATTAGGAGGCTGAGAGCAGTTGCCTCAATTAAAAGTTACTATTCTGCCTGGCCAGAGTGGCTCAGTGGTTGAGCGTCAACCTATGAACCAGGAAGTCACAGTTCTATTCCCTCAGGGCACATGCCTGAGTTGTGGGCTCAATCCTCAATGGGTGTTGTGCAGGAGGCAGCTGATCTATGATTCTTTCTCATCACTGATATTTCTATCTCTCTTGTCCTCTCTCTGAAATCAATACAAACATATTTTAATCAAAAAGTTACAATCCTTGGCCCTCAAGCAATTTCACACCCGGATTCCATTGACTGAAAGAAAAGCCATATCCCCTAGAGCAGTGGTTCTCAACCTTCCTAAGGCCTCGACCCTTGCATATAGTTCCTCAGGTGGTGGTGACCCCCAACCATGAAATTTTGCTACTGTTATGCATCGTGATGTAAATCTGCATTTTCCAATGGTCTTAGGCGACCCTGTGAAAAGGTCCTTTGACCCCCAAAGGGGTCGCCACCCACAGGTTGAGAACCACTGCCCTAGAGGAAGAACCCTGCTGTACCTGGAAATGTACATGTAAAGTGTTGCCAATTATTTTCCCAAAGGGACCTATGGCTATTTAGTCAGGTACTATGGAAAGGGGCATGCCCTAAAATTTTGGGAACTGTTAGAAATAATGATGGTCCATATCACCATCATGATGCCCTGTTACAGTGGGGTCCATCTGGAGGCCAGGCAATAAAATGCAGTGAGCTCAGGCCTCGCTCCATAGACTTACTCAGTGGTCATTACCTCAGTTTCTGATTCTGTAATTAGAATAGACATGCTTTATAATTGGGACATTCCCCACATTGACTCCGTGGCCTTTGTGCTAAGAGTTATTACAGTGGAAAAGGTCAAATAAATCATGTAACTCTGCCTGCCATCAAATAGCAAATCATAATATTCCAACTAAGTGGGAATGGCAGTGATTAGTACCACCCTTAAAGGCAAAAAAAATCCAGAATGATGGTTTTCATTCTATTCTGTTTACTTTACCAGTCTGGCCTCTACAAAAACCTGGTGGACCCTGAGGGATGTTAGGTTACCACAAACTCAACCAAGTAGAAGCTCTAATTTTGGCTTCGGTGCCAGATGTGATACTATTGGTAGAGTAGATTAACACCTCAGGTACACTGTTTGTAGTTACCAATCTGGAAATGCATTCTTTTCAGTCTATTCAGAAAAGAGTATCAGAAAGTATATATTCATAGAGCAAATTACAGAATGCTTTTACATTCCTCGCCCCCCCCCCAAATCTATTCTTCTATCCTCTAGCAAATTTAAACTCTCCTACTCTCTGTAAACCACACTCAGCCTACTCAGCACTTGTCCATGGCCATCATCAGCCTCTTCAACCTATTCTCAACCTCTTAGCACCTTAACTTCTATAACTTATTAGTGCTATGGCCTTCTTTGTGATAGATATATAATTTCTCTAGGCTTCATGTCTTTATTTACAAATGAGAATAATAATTAGGTTTCAGCTATAGTATGAGGATTAAATGAGGTAAGTTTTGTGTGAACATGGAGAAAACTGAGTGACTCAGACTTTGTGAAGTATAATTAGGATCTTAGCTTGGATTGCTGTAACAAAATGTGCACAAACTGAGCGGGTTATCAACAACAGAAATTTATTTCTAATAGACCTGGAGTTTAAAATCTAAGATCAAGGGGCCAGGATGTTGCTTTCTGGTGAGAATCCACTACAGGGTTGCAGACTGCTGGCCTCTTGTGTCCTTATATTATTGGTATGAGAGGGTGGGGGATGGAGGGGAAAGGAGGGGAGGAAAAAGCAGCTAGCTCTCTGGCTTTTTCTGATAAGGATGCTAATCACATCCATGAGTGCTCTACCCTCATGATCTAATTATCTCCCGAAGACCCACTTCCAAATACTATCACATTCGGATTAGGGTTTCAACACATGGATTTTGGGGGAACAGAAACATTCAGTTCATAGCATTATCTAATCAAGAGTGCATTTCAAGTAGCTACAGCAGAGGAAATTTAATGCAGGGAACTAATTACACAGGTTATGTTAGAGATGAAAACCAAAAAAGGAGCATAGAACACCAAGAAATTGAAGGGGCAAAAGTGTTCACCACTAGTCTTGAAAAAAACAAAAGAAAGAAAGAAAGGAAAGGAATGAGATAGACCATTGTTATTAGAGCCCAGGGGTTGGGGTGACTAGAACCATGGTGGGATTGTCTGGTGGGAGCTGACGCCAAAGAGGAAATGAAGTCTTTTTTCAAAAAAGCTGAAAAAAGCAAAGGCTGGAGAGTGAAGTACCAGGGTTACTTTATTCCCCCTGCCCTCTAATACCTTGCCTCTCATTGGCCAGAAGTCAGTAGACTCTAAGCCAGGGAAACACCACCTGCAGAGGTCAGTCCAGAGCACAGGAAGGATGTGAAGCCAATAGTGTTCTCATCTATAGGAGGTCATGACATCAACCACATCCTTGTGGGTAGAGGTAGGATTTCCCCCAGTTCTGCTACTATTCCCACTATCAGACCTTCAGAAATTAATCTTGATTTAGGAAGTGAGGAACTGGAAAGGCAAACTAATGAAATTCTAATCAGCAATAGGGAATGAACTACTGATCCCTCCAAAAACATGAATGAATCTCAAATGTGTTATGCTAAGGGAAAGATGCTTGAATAGATGCTATATGACTCCACTTATATAACATTTTAGAAAAAGTAAAACAATAGTGGTAGAAAGCAGATTTGTAGTTTCCAGAGGCCAGGGTATGAGGGAAGAGAACTCACTGCTAAGGGGTGCAAAGAGAATTTTTAGGGTGATGGCAATATTCCATATCATGATTGTGGAGGTGATTATACAATTTCACGTTTCTCAAAATTCATCTAATAGCACATTTAACATTGGTGACTTATATTTTATGCAAATTCTGACTCAATAATGATGACTGAAATAATCAAGTCAAGCAGTTATATATACATATATATATAATTATACATGTATTGTTAAAAGGGCATTAAAATTGATTACTCAAACATGAAAACTCCCAATTTATTATAATTTACTATCATTTTCTGTTCTTATAAACTCAGCAGATGGATTGCTATCATGTGGGAAACTAATCCATTATTTGATTATGTTAGAGGAACCCAGTTTTTCTAAAATCAGTTAAAATTTTGATTCTAATAGTAAACACTCATCTGAATAAGAGTAGATTTTCTACTTTTTATCCAGGAAGTACAGAGTATGTGGTTTATATGAGCCACACATTTAGCATTGACATCAGGTGCATTCATAATTAATTTTCTATAACATTTAAACAACAAGGAAAGTTAGAAAGAAAATGACTCTGTCAAGAACTCTGGATTTCACATGAAAGACTTATTTCAGGAAATTATTTCCAGAATCAAGAAACTATATAATTCTATGACCTCCCTGGAGGGAAAACTTGAAGTACTCTTGCCTAAAATAGCAAAGTTGGACTCTTAAATTATGGAAAATGACAAACACATTGAAAATCTGGAAGAAACTTCTCGGGAGATTAAAGCAAACATCACAAAACACACTGCATAGAAGGGAGCTGATTAAACTCAATATCAAGACGAAGTAGGTGGGTGGTGGTACAATAAGAAACCCTAATAATGTCATGGACTCACTGGAATTTTTGGAAACACTACTTAATGGAATTTTGGCGAGACGATGGAGTTGATTACAATTTAATGTCAGATGGAACTTACTTTCAAATACCAGCACTATAGATAAGATCCATGGGATTGAAGAAACTGTGACTAGATAAAAATCACTGTCGTTAGAGATCTAAACTGCTGATGTGGTAGAGGCTCTCTTGTCAAAGGCAAATTCTTGTCTTCTTGGAGCTAAGCTGGGAGGTACACACTAGGAGGGGAAGTCGCCTGCAATACCAAGGAGAGCATAGTTATTGTTTCCTGTCTAATTGTCAGTAACGCAGCAAAATCAACTTATCTCCTTTGACATATTGAAGGCACACAAAGACCTCTGGGGAGGGGGCCTGTTGACATCACGCACACTCTAATCTTGCCTCTGAATTAAACTCAAAGGAAACGCTGGTATTTCTCGAACTGGAGAATTGGTATGGAGGTGTGTGCTAACCTTACTTCATCTGTTGAGAATAGTTATATCTTTCAGGAGTTTTCATGCTTTTCAGAACTTAGCTGAGTCATAACGGGTAGAAGCAGCAGTTTAAATGGCTAAGAAGGGATTTTTAGCCATTTAAAAGACATCATTAAATGCTATCATAAATATGAAGGGTAAACTTTGTGCATGAATAATGCTCAATAAAGTATTTTTAATTGCACCGCAGTTTCCAATAATTGCACCAAGTATTTTCCAATGTCACTTTGGGGTCTTAAAGCTGTACTTAATCAGGAGAACTGGGCCTTTGCCACAGAAGTTATAGAACTGGGTTAGAGCATGAGGGTGGTAATATAATGAATGGTGTGGTAAAATGTGATTTGCCAAGCTTCAGTACAGAAACTTGATAGGCATGAAATTTATCAACCTGAAATATGTCTTTGGTTAATCAGACTGTAACTTTAATCTAAGTAGCATGACAATAATTTAAATTGTTAAATTATTTATCCCTCACAATAGGTCTTATTGATTAGAAAAAATATATAGGATAGCTTACTCACCGAATTCTTATCTCAAATGCTTTCTGTCATTGGACTTGTGATTTTAAGTGCATTTTTATGTCATGGTATTCTATATAGGTCTGTTTTCTTTGAACACTTAGACATTGTAGATGAGGCTGTCAGACTGGAAGATAGAATGAATCTTGGGAGGTATTGGGGGGTGTAAGAGCGGGGGGGGGGCGGAATTGGTGCTGGGAAGCTGAACAGATGTATGGAATGTGTTTTAATCCCTTAAGGCTCTTCAGATGTCAGTTGGCTCATGTTTCTGGACACTATCTGTCAGATCACATTGAGCTATCTGTTTTATATTCCTGGGGATTGATTTCATTAATGAAGAACATGCCAGAACCTGGGGTTATCTGCAATGAAGGTTAACTTCTTTGGGCCTTGTGAGCTGAAAAAAAAAAATTATGGGATGACCATTTCTTCTCAAATGGAATGAATTAAAGCTGAGGGCTGAGGTGTGAAGGCTCTTAACAGCAAGCTGGAAAACAACTGGATGCACTTCAGGACTTGCTGGAAAGTATTTACAATCAACTGGAACCATTTCAGGGCGCATTAGGGAGACGGGGAGGCCTGGACTGCTGTTGTGAGAACTTGGTGCGCAGGGTTCTCATCTTACAGCAAGTAAATGCCAAAAATTCTCCCGTCTATAGGGAGAAGGATGTTGGGTTAGTGAATGCTCAGAGTAAAAAACAAAATGCACTGCAGAAATAACAAATGGGAGACATGGCTCTGAACTAATACCGTATTCTGATTTGCCTTGTGGACTTTATGTTCAAACCTCTTTATGTGCTAAAGGCAGGCGGACTTGAAATCCATCTATTATATGAGAATTTAATTTCTAATTATCACTCAAAACCAAGAGGCTCGTGCAGTTTCAAAATAAGAATCATCTCTTACTTAAACAGAAACCTAGATCATTTAATGTGTAGTCTGATGTCTAACTTCATCTGAGTCATAGCAGCTTAACTCCATGACTGTTTCTCAGGGTTTCTTACTGCTTCAGTACTGGCACAGGCTTTCGGTTGGAGCAGACACCTCTGGTTAAGGGATCTGCAGCTATGTGTGCTGTGGGAGAACCTTACAGATTCCAGGAACACTGGAATTCAGGCAAGGAAGTTTTGAAATACTGTCATAAATTATAAAGTATCACTCTGATAAGAGCCATTATTTTGTTATTCCTATTAAGGATGCAATAGTATTTCACTTATTCTGGAGTAAGACATAAGCACTGATTCAAGGGAATAAAGTCCATTTTAAAATAAGCTTTTAGCCGAGACCGGTTTGCCTCAGTGGATAGAGTGTTGGCCTGCGGACTGAAAGGTCCCGGGTTCGATTCCAATTGGGGGCATGTACCTTGGTTGCGGGCACATCTCCAGTGTGGGGCGTGCAGGAGGTGGCTGATCGATGTCTCTCTCTCATCGATGTTTCTGACTTTCTATCCCTCTCCTTTCCTCTCTGTGAAAAATCAATAAAATATATAAAAAATAAAATAAAAAAATAAGCTTTTGTTTTCTTGTTTTGTTCTCTTCAGTTTTGTTTTCTTCTAAATATATTTTATTGATTTTTTTTTTTTTTACAGAAAGGAAGGGAGAGGGATAGAGAGTTAGAAACATCAATGTGAGAGAAACATTGATCAGCTGCTTCCTGCACATCCCCTTCTGCGGATGTGCCCGCAGCCAAGGTACATGCTCTTGACCCGAATCGAACCTGGGGGCCCTTCAGTCTGCAGGCCAACGCTCTATCCACTGAGCCATACTGGTTAGGGCTGTTTTGTTTTCTTATGTACCTTAAGAACAACATATTTATCTGCCATGTACTAATAAGCCCTATTAAAGTTGATTTACTACTTTCTCTAAAGTTGACCTTTTTATTAAAAAATGGAATTTTGACACATTTTTATTCCAAAACGTTTTAGAACATGTTTTCCAAAAGAAAAGCCTAGATTCCAATTCTGTGGTATAGTTTTCAATTTTCTTGCATTTTTATTTATTGATTCAATTTTGTACAAGCTATTTCCATCTTATAACTTGTGTTTCCTTGAAATAAAAAAAAACATACCTTTAGATATGCTTTTTAAGTTATATATAAAAAATTAAAAAAAACTTTTATAATTATCAAATATTTTCAAAATACTCTATATACCAAGTCATTATGTCCAAGTTTATTGAACAGTTTGCATTGTAGGAATCTGCATGAGACTTCCATGTTTCCTAAGCACTGCCTTCTGCCATGCTGTTGACTATCTCGTCATCTCATTTAAGGATATTTTGGGCAGATTCTTTATCTTTATGATCACTTGCATGTATAAAAGCTGTCATCTTGCCTGACCAATGTGGCTCAGTGGTTGAATGTCAACCAGGAGGTCACGGTTAGATTCCTGGTCTGGGCACATGCCGGGATTGCGGGCTAGGTCCCCAATGAGGAGTGTTCAGAAGGCAGCCAATCAATGATTATCTTATCACTGATGCTTCTCTCTCTCTCTCTCTTTCTCCTTCTTCCTCTCTGAAATAAATAAAAAATATATTTAAAAAAAGTTATCATCTTCTTAATACCAATCTTCTTTTTTTACTCATCTCCTTCAACTTTGTTCCAAGGGACTCATATTGGAGAAGAAATGTCTATTCTTTCGTTCTTCTTGTGAGTGTTTGTGTGTGTGTGTGTGTGTGTGTGTGTGTAAAAGGAGGAGGAAGATGGACTGGGCTAAATGTCTATAATGGGACTTACATTGTTTCTCTTTTTGCCTTTTGATACTCTTCTGGTTAATCACTGTTTCATGCCTATCCTCCTTTAGGGTGCATGTGTGAATTACTTGGAGCTCCTTGTATGTGGGGAGTAGGGTCTTTTAATTTCAAGGTTCCCTGATGTGAGGGATCTGGTTCAATTTCATTTCTTCCTAATCACTTCTCAGAGTCTGTTCCTGAATATTCATCACAAAGCCTTTTACTTATGGCACACCTACTAGTATGTGGCCAGCAACAGGAGTTAGAATGAGTAAGACAGCTTAAGACTTGTATCTTCCACGAGATGCATTTGATCTTCCTCTTTCTGTTTCTCATACAGACTTTCCTCTTTCTGTCTTATTCTCTCCCCACCCCACTTTCTTTTCTTCTTGTTCAAAACAATACTGATATCAACAAGTCCATTTTATAAGCTAACTAGAGGCCTAGTGCATGAAATTTGTGCACTGGGGAAGTTGTCCCTCAGCTCAGCCTGCACCCTCTCCAATCTGGGACCCCTTGGGGGATGTCCGACTGCAGGTTTAGGCCTGGATCGGGCCTAAACCTGCAGTCGGACATCCTTCTCACAATCCAGGACCACTGGCTCTTAACCACTCACCTGCCTGTCTGATTGCCCCCTAACTGCTCCTCTGATGGCCTGATTGCCCCCAACTACTCTCCCCTGGTGGGCTGATAACCCCCAAGGCTTTAATTAGTATAGATATGACCCTTCACAGAAAATTTTACTGACCCTGCTTTACAATAAGGGCTTGCTGATTGAATCATTGGGACCAGGCACCAAGATTTCCTTTCCTTGAATAGTGGAGGGAATAATTCTCTTCTCTTTAAGTTGCCCTGAAACCAAAATGAGATAATGACTTAGAAAAGTATAAAGCACCATATAAAGACAACTATCTTTTTCATGTACTGAAAAGAAAATAAGGGGTAAAATGAAAAATACTATTTTTAATCTCCCCCTTTCTTCCTTTACAGCCTTTACTTAAATGTTGAAACTTATAAAAATTTCACTCTAATTTTCATTTCTTTACATTCAATATAATTTTGTGTTGGTTTCAGGTTTTATATTAGTTACAGAATAGTGGTTAGACGATCATATACTTTACAAAGTGTTCCCCGATATTTCCAGTACCCACCTGGTATCATACCATCATTATAACACTATTGACTATATCCCCTATTTAAGTGACAATGGGTTTACAGGTTCCTTCCAGTCTTTGTTTTGTGTTGTTTGCCTTTCCTTTTCTTTTTCACTTCTTCCCTCACTTTCCTTATATAATACCTCAATTGGCCATCAAACTCAGTGAAGGCACTGGGGCATACTTAATCTATTTTATATCCCAGGAAAGTGAGGGCAATTTCAGTTGGCTGTGGAACTTGACTCAGCGCACAGGGAGCCCTCAGAGCCATATACTCTCTGCCCTTCCTAAGGGGCAGCCGCCAAGCAAACAGAACAAACCTTCCCCTTAGGCTTCTGAGCCTCTTTCTCAAGCACCTCTTCATCGCAGATGCTCCACATTCTTTCCTCTCACCAGTCCCCTGCCCCCATTCTTTACTGCCCCCTTCTCCAGAGCAGGTGGAAGGCTTCGCACTTACCACCAAGGCATGCTCTGCTGAGGGTGGCGTGGGCTTACTTTTGGGTCAAGGCGGGAGCAAGAGTCGCCGCCTCTAAAGTGTGAAGGCTGCCTGGGCGAGGCCGACCAGCACTAAGAACTTCTCTGAATCATGTCAGTCAGTCCGGTACCCTGCAGTGTGGCACCCCTCCATTGCTGTGGCACCGCCCCTCAACCCCTGCCTCAGGGCTGTGGGTCCTTGTCCTTCTACCTCTGCGTCCTTAATGCCCCTTGATCCCTGGCCTGGCCCACCCGCATCTTGGGGCCACTGCAGAGCCTCTCTCTCTCTCTGTAGGCAAGGCAGATCCCTATCTTTGGTCTCCCCGAAGCTGTGAATCTGTGGCTAGAGGCCCAGTCTGGGTCTCAGCAACTCCATGCCTGTGATGTTCCCAGGGCCCGGGGTGCCTCCTTGGGCAGCGAAGTTCCCGGGATCCCAAGGGAGTGGCTAAGCAGGCCCATCCATGCCTCCTTGGGCATTGATGTTCCCGGGGCCCCATAAGTGTGGCTAGGTGGCTGGCTGCACCTCCCTAGGGCAGCAATGTTCCGGGGACCCCATGGAGTGGCTAGGCTGGCTACTGCCCCTCCTGGGGCCTGCGATGGACCTGGAAGCCTCAGGTGGCATCTGGTGCTGCCCCCACCACCTCCCTGGCCAATGGACTGGTACCTTGTGGGTGGTGTCTGGCACTGCCTGCCTGGCCTCCCCCGCCCCTGATGGACCTGGATCCCCAGGAGCTGCCAGCCCCACCTGCATATGCAAATTAACCACCATCTTTGTTGGGTTAATTTGTATACTCACTCTGATTGGCTGTGGGCATGGCGGCAGTAGGGTCAATTTACATGTTTCTCTGTTATTAGGTAAGATGTCCTACTAGGAATGAAATACCAGTTTTCTCCCTACATACTCCTTTCTCAATAAGTAACTGTCTGGAATCCTCCCTTACTCCACCCCAATTGGCATTAGGCGTAAGGGTGGGAAAAACACTAATTATTCCTTACAACTCCAACACCTTTATTTCAATTTGCCCTTCTCTCCCCATTTCTGCTTATGAGGGAGGGGCTTGTGGTGATTACTAAGGAGAACAATGATTTCAGCTATCACTTAAAACCCCCTAGAGCAGCGGTTCTCAACCTGTGGGTCTCGACCCCTTTGGGGGTCGAATGACTCTTTCACAGGGGTCGCCTAAGACCATCGGAAAATGCATATATTTACATCACAATGCATAACAGTAGCAAAATTTCATGGTTGGGGGTCACCACCACATGAGGAACTATATGCAAGGGTCGCAGCCTTAAGAAGGTTTAGAACCACTGCCCTAGAGGAATAACTCGTAAGTATTTGAGATTCACTTTAGATTGGTTAGTATAAGGCTGTGGCTTGCGAGCCACATGTGGCTCTTTGACCCCTTGAATGTGGCTCTTCCACAAAATACCACAGGGAGTCTGTTTTGAAGAAGTGGCGTTAGAAGAAATTTAAGTTTAAAAAAATTGGCTCTCAAAAGAAATTTCAATCATACTCTTGATATTTGGCTCTGTTGACTAATGAGTTTGCCGACCACTGGGATAAGGTATCTCTTTTTGTCTCAGACTTGGATCTTAGTCACTAATTCCAGGAAACAAAAACAGCTCATTTATCATGTCGCTACACTTACAGCCCATTTTTATAACATAGCTGTATATGCATAAGACATTATACGTACACCTGAGAGTGGTTGTGCTTAGATTCACTTACAATCCCACGTTGCTATTGGTATCTCCCAGCCACCTCAACCTCCCAACACATGACCTCACCCCCCACCCCCTCTAGTGTCTGTGTCCATTGGTTAGGCTTATAAGCATGCATACAAATCCTTTGGTTGATCACTTACAACCTTCCACCCCTGCCTTCCCTCTGAAGGTGACAGTGTGATGTTCCTCTGCTTGTAAATTTTTAAAGTACTGTATAATCAGGGATATGATTTTTTTTTTAAGCGGTTCGGACTTTTTTTTCCCACCAGTCCAAAGTCTCCTCCACATATAGCACTAGAGTCTGTTAACCACATTCTTCATGAAATTCATTTTTCTTTTGTTGTTCTGAGCACTCAGGTATAATACTTTCCAAATTGTTCTTGTTTATCCACTCTTGACCAAAACATAAATGTTCCTTCTTTCTTACTGTCATGACTTAATATTCTAGGCTGATTCCTGTAAACTTAAATTGCTACAAAACCCTAACCCAATTTGACTCAAATACACATTACATGAATTAGTTAGACTAATCTGGCTAATCTGATTTAAATGAAATTCTTAAATAATATATCTTTATTGATTTCAGAGAGAAAGGGAGAGGAAGAGAAAGATAGAAATGTCAGTGATGAGAGAGAATCAGTGGCTGCTTCCTGGATGCCCCACACTGGGGATCGAGCCTGCAACCTGGCATGTGCCCAGACTGGGAATTGAACCATGACCTCCTGGTTCATAGGTTGACACTCAACCACTGAGCCATGCTGGCTGGGCTAAATGGAATTCTGTACAAGAGTTTTTGCCTACTTTAGAACATTGTCTTTGTTTAATACTTTCAAGAACAAAATCTGCAACAAAACTTTTAAGGCCTCAATGCTACTATCTGATGCTGTCCAAACTTATTTTTTCACCCCCGCTGATGCACACTTTTTACTACAGGTACACCAGTAACACCTTCTTGTCCTCAGTGTCTCAGGATCACACATGTCCTTGTCTCTGTGTTTTAGCAAGAGGCAAGGAAGCCTCTTGCTAAACTTCAGTCATTTGCTCAAATAATAAGGTTTAAATGTTGCCCTCTATCATGATATATTTCTGGAATGCTCCAGTTGATATAGATTCTTCCTTGATTTCTGTAGATGTCAAGTAGATTTCATTTTATGTAACTTTTCATTCCATATGTTCACCTCTATGTTTGTTCCTCCTTGGGTTCAGGTGTTTTGACTCACCAGTGCATTAATAATTATGAAAACTGATGATCACATCTTAGATTTCTTGTATACTCTAAAAGAGCGGGCATAGAGATGATGTTTTCAAGTATGGTTTATTGGTAAATATACAACATAGTGCGGCAGAAGGAGCACTGGGCCAGCTATCAGAGTAGCAATGTGGCCTTGAGAAAGATTGTGTAACCTCTTAAACCTCAGTGATCTGACCTGTAAAATAAAATTAAAAAGTGATATATTTTCTATCTATTTTGAAAGATTGTTGGAGTTGAAAATAGAATATGAACACTTCTTAATCAGAAAACGATGCTTTAGTTATTACTTCAAGTACATTTAGGAAAGTCTGTTTACTTTTACTTTATAAAGAAAAGTACAGGCATTGGATGGAAAGGAAATTTTTAGTTTTCCACCCTTAAAGGGACAAACTACTTATACCTTTTCAATGAAAAAAAAATTTAGATTTTTTTTTGGGGGGGGAAATAGAATTTATTTCATTTGTTTATTAGTCAAGGATAATAAAGTACATAGAAAATTTTTGTCTGATATAAGATCAATGGTATGGATACGAGTTTTTAGGGGTAAAATCGGCAGGTTTAGGAAATTTTAGAAATTAAGGGGTCTGTGGAAAAAAGCACAGGGCTTCGGAGCTGCAAAGGACACATTTTCATAGAATAAGAGAGCTGGGAGCTGCAGAAGGTACACATTTACAGAATAAAAGGAAGGAAGACCTGCATCCAGAGAGGGAAGAAGAAAGGCTAGAGGGAATAGGAGAGCAATAAGGGAGAAAAGGAGGACCTCAGGTGCACTTCAGGTGAGGTTTGACCTTTGAGCTCTGCAGTTACTATAGTGACCACATCAGAAGGGGATAGTGACCAATCAGCGGGGATATCAAGGTACAAAGATCTGCAGCCTTTGTAAACCATAGAGGGAAAGGACTCAGTGGAACTTTTTCTGCCTCCCCACGTGGGAGTCTGCTTGTTTCTCATTGAATTTCCACCTTTGCTCTACCATCTTCTGTCTGTGGGTTCATTGGTCGACTCCCCTGGATAAAGAGCCTGGCAGCCATCCTGCCCAGGAAAACATCACGTGTTCCAGTCTAATTTTCCTGTTCAGTGTAACTAAACGTGTAACACAAGTCTTTTAATTCTGAGATTCTGAATAGCTACCAAAAATTCTATGTCATCGTAAGATCCTAAACGCAACTAAAGTTTGAAAGCATCATTTTGAAATGTGGGGTGTTATACTTCATTAAATCTAAAATCTATAATTTTTCTGAATTTAAAAATAAGTAATAAGATTGCTTACCATGATTTAAAGACAAAGAGGGAGTTGGTGACTAATAAAAAGGAACAAAGGATATTCTGCCTATGGTATCTCCCTATGGATTTTCATTTGCTTGTTTATTATGCAAGGATATTCTAAATTTTACATTGAGGGGGATCTGCTCCCATGGTATCATCCAGGATTATGACTTTATGAAAAGTCACGGGAACATTTGAAGGGATTTAGGTGTATTTTCTTCTCCATTGATTATTAATTCAACATAAAATGTGGAGAGGCATGTACCCAGAACGGTAATTATAAAAACTGATCAAGTTAAAATTTTATTTTCTCAACATTCCACCTTGTTCCATTGAGGCCTGTGATGCAATTCTCAGCAGAGAAACACATGCCAGTGTGTCCATACGGCATCCTATCAATGGGAAAGCATGTGCTTCCTTTCACAACCTCTCCACTGTGGTCAGCAACACTGTGACCAGGGTAAGGAATTGCTGACTCAGTGTTTCACCATCCTAGAATTTTAATAACAATGCCGTAGACCATCCTACAGGGAAAATTGCATTTATTTGGCATAAATAATTGAAGTATATTTTATTGCTCAATTAGTATTCACTTCTAGATTCTGGAACATGTTTACCACAAACACTTGGCTTCTTCCCACTTAAATAATATATTACTTCAGGGACTAATTCTGTGGCTCTTACTTAAGAAATATAGTCCCAGAAGTAAATTCTGGGCTATAAATTTACTTTAATACCATCATTTCCTCCAGATTCTTGTGCTTTTCTCAGAACATGTTAATAACTAAGGTGGTGATCATTGTTTTTCTTTTGGGGATAGGATTTAGAATTTAGTTTAACAATTTTTTTTCTGAATTAGTTTCATAAATATATTCTTTTTAACACTTTTTTAAATGGATTTTTTCCCCCCACAGTAGTTGACAAGTTTTTCTATTTGTTTTTTTCATATTGAGAAGAGAAATTACTGAACTACTTTCTGGATAAATTATGTCTTTCCCTTACTGTGATCTGAGTACTTTTAAAAAACACCCATTAAAAATGAGCTAAATCCACCCAGCTGGCATGACTCAGTGGTTGAGTATGAACCTATGATCCAGAAGGTCATGGTTTGATTCCTGGTCAGGGTACATGCCTGGGTTTCAGGCTTGATCCCCGGTAGGGGGCCTGCAGGAGGCAGCTGATCAATGACTCTCTCTCTCATCCTTGATGTTTCTCCCTCTCTCTCTCTCTCTCTCTCTCTCTCTCTCTATCTCTTCCTTTCTGAAATCAATTAAACATATTTTAAAAATGAACTAAATCCACTTTCTTACTTTGAAAAATAATCAAAGCTTTCTTAAGATTGCAGGTACATAGATGGTCTTTATTTTCTGTGTTTCACTTTTCCCTAGCCAAGAAATTTCCATCTGCTGTAGATTATTGCTTTGACTAATGTTGCTTTTATCCTCATCTTTCTCTCTCTCCTCTCAGCTACTTCCCTGACTCAGGTCCTCATTGCCTCTGTCATGTTGAATTTCATCAGTTGCTAGTCCCAACTCCTTTCATAATATCAGTGATAAATATTTGTGCTATTCAATAATATTTTTAATTCTCCTTTTTTCAGGACACGGTAAAGCTGCACTGTTATATCCTGTATAAAATGTGAGATGTTGAGAAAGGCTAGTAAGACAGGACAAGCGGAAGAGGGAAACTGAGGAGAGTGTTAAACAGCAGTTTGCAGCTATCTAGAAAAATCTAGATGCCGAGTCGTTTGCAGCCATTTAGTAAATCCTGTCTTCCAGAAACCAGGGACACTTGAGGAAATGGTTTGCACTCCTCCTCCTGAACCAGAGGGCAAATAGCTTAAATCTCCTTACTCCAGGAGACAGCCGGCAGACGTCCAGTTAGTGCCATTTGCCAACCACACCCAAGGACAAATGAAGTTAAGAAAATAAACCTCGTCTGCAGAAAACTGATGAGTGTTCTATTGAGATTCTCCTCTCAGACCTCCCCTAAACACCCAGCTTTAAAACCCCTCAAAACGAAGGTCCAGCATGCCTTTTCCCTCCTAGGAGTACACCCTGCTTCCCCCCTCACCCTTCTTTCCCCACAGACATGCTTCTCCTAAACTCCAAGGGACCCCATAAGGCTTGCAACCAGGGCACACCCCCAGAACCTGTCCCCCAGGCCCCCCTTTCTCTGACTTCTTAGTGAGCCAAAGCAGACCAGCCGAGGCTCTTTCCCTCAGCCCTTTCTTGTTTCATTGTCCGCAGCTTTAAAAAAGCTCCTCTAAAATTCACCTGGACTCATGTTATGAAATTTTTCCTGCATGGAGTCCAAAACCCACACACTACCAGCTGGCCCTTGGCAGACCGGCTCGGGCCCTGGTTCCCTTTCCAGTAACAATGTGATGTGTCACTTCTGGATGGGAACCTTCTGGAGTAAGGGCAATATTGCTGGGGATAGTCATGTGTGAAGGTTCTACCAGTCGAAGTTCTTGAACGGGGATAAAATGAAATCGTCCCCTTTCCTCAGAATCAAGGCAAAGCAAATATGCTACCCAAGGCCCTTTATGAACTAGCCTCTTACTATTAAAACAAAATATAAGAATTTAATAATGTGACACATTTTTAAAATAGGAAAAAAGTATAAATATCCAGTATGTAATCTAGTACAGATTTTTCAAGTATAATATCAACAACTTGTCCTCTTCTTCACTATACTCAAATAACTCTGTTTATAGGATTTCCAATAATACCAATTTCTGGGCCTTTGGCAAATTTCACTCAATATGGGTTTTCCCTTAACAGTTGACAGCTTTTGCTCAATCTCTATAATCTGCTTTAATTCACTCAACTAACATTTATTGAGATGTAGCGATAGGCACATAAACCCTTAGTTTTCACAGCAACCGGTGGGATAAGTAGCATTTACTGTGACAAATCACAGACACATGTGTCTGGGGGCCGCTGAGCGCCGGGCGGGGAGTCTTGCCTGGGCGGTTACTAGTTGTGTCACCTGAGACACGACTTCCAAGCAGTCAAACCCTCCCTTGCAGAGGAAGGATGTTAATCCCTAGCAGAGACAGTTGTGAGGTTGAAATTAAGTCATGTCTTTACAGGGCTTTGCATAGGGGTAGAGCTCAGTCATTACTGGCTCCCATCAATCTCTTGCAGATGAGAAAACAGAGGCTCAGAGTTGAACACCAGATGGGTTTCTACACTTTTCCAGATTTCGGCTTGCCAGGCTGATTTAAATTTCCTTTTTCCTTTCGGATGATCATTGCCTTCATTTTCTTTATTCTTCAGTATCAATGCGTGTGAGTGGCCCTGCTGTGGCTGGGGAAGGGGGGCTGCAAAGAGGCAGAGAGATACATGAGAGCCCTCCAAAGCCTTCTCTGGGCCGCATGGAATCCTTCGGTGATGAAGGATTGGAAGGCACAATGGAAGCATCCCTGGCTACTTCTAAAAGATGTTTCCTGCCATCTCTTTCATACGAGTTTTTTAGGAAAGCGGTTTCTTGTGAGTATAGATTAAAAAGAACCAAACAAACGAAACAAAACAAAAACCCACTACAAACTAAGGCTCATAACCATGTGCCTTAAAGTTCTTGACATTATAGGGTCAGTTGTCTTTTCTTTCTTTTTTTTTCTTTTTTTTTATTGATTTTTTTTTTTTACAGAGAGGAAGGGAGAGGGATAGTGAGTTAGAAACATCGATGAGAAAGAGACATCTATCAGCTGCCTCTTGCATGCCCCCTCCTGGGGATTAAGATGATCTTTTATTACCTATCTCTTAATGTAGAGTATTTTCTAAAGTTTGTATAATGAACTGCATATTTTTATTGCTATTATAGATATAATTTTATATTTGTGAGTATATATATATATAATTTATGTTTTGTATATTTCTGAAATTGATGAACTTATTGAACTCTTATTAGTTCTTATTAATATTAATAACTTCTCAATTAATTTATTATTTAGCAGCCCAGCAACATGTTCAGTAATAGTCACAGCCATGTGTTTAGTTCTGATTTTGAATTCTGTAATATTTCACTATAAATATGTTAGCTCTCTTTTTTACAGAAATATCATTTATTAAGTTATAGAAATATTTTAGACTTTTATATCAAATACCTTTTTGGCATTCTACTCCAGAGTATCTTGCCAGTGACTTAATTATTGTGCCAGAGATGGTTCATTTTTCTGTTATGCTTTCTCCTCTTTTTCCTTAAAAAACAAAAGATTTTAAGAAGGAGAGGAAGGAAGAGGGAAAGAAAGAGAGGAACATTGATCTGAGCGCAGATTGGCTGCTTCCTGTACACCCCTAACTGGGGATTAAGCCTGCAACTCAAGCAACTCAAGTATGTGCTTTGACTGGGGATGGAACCAGCATCCTTTTGGTGCCTGGGATGATGTCCAACCAACGGAGTCACACCCTCCAGGGCCCTCCTCTTCCTTTTATTTTATTTTATTTTTTTAAATATATATTTTTTATTGATTTTTTACAGAGAGGAAGGGAGAGATATAGAAAGTCAGAAACATCGATGAGAGAGAGACATCGATCAGCTGCCTCCTGCACGCCCCACAGTGGAGTTGTGCCCGCAAGCAAGGTACATGCCCCCAACCGGAATCGAACCTGGGACCTTTCAGTCCGCAAGCCGATGCTCTATCCACTGAGCCAAACCAGTCTCGGCTCCTCTTCCTTTTAATAATCGAACTCCTGAGTTGCAGTGAAGTGCATGGCTGTCCAGCTAGAGGCCATGTTGGGTTTAAATTTTGTTCAAGTGATGAGGGCTGAGTGATGTCTTCAACTTCCGCACCATGTTACTATAAGGCAGCCGTTTGTGTTCCACAAACTTTTCCCTTTCTGCTGACTGGAATTGGTTAACTAACCAATTGGTCTGCTACTTGAGATTCATGATGGAAGCTACTTCCGAGGATGAAAAAAGCTAATCTCTATGTATAAAGAGGTAATATGCTAATTGGTCCTAACAGTGTCCAAGTCACAACTGTTCAATAGGCTGCAAATGTACAGGAGCTGGTGGGCGGGGACAGGGGCGGGAATTTGTGCCACTGGGACATGAGGCTGCTGCGGGGGTTGTGGGGTGGGAGGGCATGTGGGTTGGGGGTCGGCCCCAGTGGTGGTGCATGCAAGGCCTGCCACAGCGCCCTGCCTGGAGGAGGCATCAGGATATGGGCAGAGCCTTGGTGGAGAGCTCTTACCACTCCTGCCCTGGGGTCTGAAGGTACAGAGAGGAAGGGAGAGCAGATGGGCGGTTAGGGAGTTTAGGCCAGGAGGGGAGAGCAGATAGGCAGTTAGGGAGTTTAGGCCAGGAGGGGAGAGCAGATAGGCAGTTAGGGGGATCAGGCCAGGAAGAGAGAGCCAATAGGCAGTTAAGGGGATCAGACAAGGAGGGGGAGAGCAGTTAGGGGATCAGACTGGCAGGGAAGAACAGTTAGGCAGTTAGAGGCATCAGGCAGGAAGGAAAGCAGTTAGGGGCATCAGGCAGGCAAGTGAGTGCTTAGGAGCCAGTGGTTTTTGTTGTGGGGCGACTTCTACAACCAGTTGCAAATGACCACATAGGCTGCTAAGTTGGTAATAAGCAAGCAATGATTTATTGAGCTGGCCACCCAGCGACAGCCAGGAGGGCAACACATGCAGGTGGAGTCCACACACCCACGACAGTGCCGCACAGCACCGCCTCTAGGGCTATGCAGCCCTTTTTAAAGATCCAAACCACATTTTTTTTCCTTGTTCTAAAATCCTCAAACAGCCGTGAGGCAGGGGGCGGGGGGGGGGGGGGGCGGTTTCAGTGGGCAGCAACGGTTCCTGTTGACTGCTCCTTATCTCCCAACCCACCCCTGCAGATGTTGGAAGGTGGACCTATCTTATGAAAGCAAATTGTAAAACTGAGCAAAGTTAATCATCTCTAAAGGTCGTCTTCAGTCTCCACTCCTGGATGCCACTGAGTCCACAGGGATCAGTCTCTTATGGTTCTGGTCCTCAGGCCCAGGAGAACAACCTTTGTGACGTGGGATGGATTTATGTGAGCTTCCCGGTCAAACAGCAGTTTTTACCTGAGATGAATGCTCTTAAGGTCCTATTTCAGTTTTGGATTGTGAAAGGGATCCCAGATTGGAGAGGGTGCAGGCCAGGTTTAAGGTCACCCCCTTCCCCCCATGCACGTAAGTGTCTAACCTATGCGTCCAAAGCAGCATTCTTCACATCTTAATCTCTACTGCCTCTTTCCTCACATCTTCTCTTCCCCAGAACTCTCCACTGTTGTGAGGTAGACTTAATTTGTAACCCAGAGTCCATTCCACAGATTTGTTCCCATATTTCCACACTATTATCTCCAATCCAACCATTTCTTAACATTTCTCTCCCTAGACTAAACTAGTCTGATTTCCTAACTGTTCTATTTCTGTTCTGTGGTTTTTAATATGTTCTCCACACAGCAGAGTACCTTTTTAAAAATGGAAATCCGATTACATCACTTCTGCTTAAAACCCTGTAATTGGCATCCTTTAACACTTAAAATAAAACCCTGGCAGGCTGGATCCTTGGAGATCTGTCTTTTCTCTGCCTACATCTCATATCCTTTTCTTCCTACCCCACTCCTGTCTATAAATATTGGTTTCCCCATGACATACCATCCTATCTCACTTTGGAAACCTTTTATTTATTATTTCTCTGACTGAAAAATTCTTCTTTCAGATATCTTAGCAAGACCCTCTGCATAATCAAACTTTTCTGAGATTTTTATCACTTGCCATCTAAAAGAGCTGCTTCTTTTTTTTAAACACTCTCCCTTACCCTATTATAGTTTTGATCTTAATATTATCTGAAATAACAATATTTATTCTTTTTTTTTAAATATATATTTTATTGATTTTTTTACAGAGAGGAAGAGAGAGAGATAGAAAGTCAGAAACATTGATCAGCTGCCTCCTGTGCACGCCCCACAGTGGAGATGTGCCCGAAAGCAAGGTACATGCCCCCAGCCGGAATCGAACCTGGGACCTTTCAGTCCGCAGGCTGACGCTCTATCCACTGAGCCAAACCGGTCTCGGCCAATATTTATTCTTTAAATATTTTATATTTAATATTTTCCCCCTATTATGACATGGACTTTGTATTACTTATCCTGTATCTCCAGAACTTAAAAATTACCTGACACATAGGGGATGCTTTAAAAATATTTTTTAATAAGTCAATATTTAGTATTACATAAACTTATTAAACAATTTTATATTTCATCTGTTGATATAATAATCTGTGAATAGATTTGCTATTATCCATTTATTCTTGAAATAAACCCTTTTGGTCAGTGGTTCTCAACCTTCCTAATGCCGCAACCCTTTAATACAGTTCTTTATGTTGTGGTGATCCCCAACCATAAAATTATTTTTGTCGCTACTTCATAACTGTAATTTGCTACTGTTATGAATCCTAATGTAAATATCTGTGTTTTCTGATGGTCTTAGGAGACCCTGCTAGCTGTTCGCGACCCACAGGTTGAGACCCACTGCTTTTGGTCATACTCCCTTTAATTTGATGTTAGATAAATTTTTCTAATATTTTTATCAATATTTGTAGAACGTTAATTGATAGATTATTTAAAAGCTTCATAAAATGAGTAACAGCCTTCCACCTTTTCTTATCCCTTAACATTTTCCAGAGAAGAAACATTATCTGTTCCTTGTAAATGTGATTGTAAACACCATGAAATTTTTAAAACCAGGATAGTTAATTGAATAATTATTTATGACTTTTAAAATCCTTTCATGATTAATAGTGTAGACAGGTATTTGGTTTTTTTCCCCTAGTAATAACATTTTATTTTTTTTAGAAAACATTAATTTTACTGGAAGTTTTAAGTTTAATAACAACAATAATTTTTGGATGATTTTAATGCCTCCCTTTTATAATATTACCCCTTCTTATTCTGAGTTATATTTACCTCTGTGTGTATGTGATAGGTTAGCTTAGCCAAAAGTTACTTCTGCCTGGAAAAAGCACATTTAAAAAAAAATCACCTTTCTTTTTCTTTTGACCAAATACCTCCTAATTATTCTTTATGTCTCAGTTGACCAGTGCCTGTCATAACCAGCTAGACTAAAAAATTTTAGAGATTCTGGGTAGCTCACCCTAAAAATTCTTGGTTCATTAATGGAAAATAATTAGCAATAAAAGCTATTTTAGTCCTGCCTATCAAAGCTTAAAAGCAAGACAATAGGATGTGTTTCTAAATAACGACATCTCAGAAAAATACTCAATATTTACGGTAACACAAAAATCTGGTACCCAGCAAAGTAAAATTCATAATGCCTGGCATTTAATAAAAAATTATCAGCCATTCAGAGAAGCTGAAAAATATGACCCATAACAATCAATTAACATACACCTAGAATTTAAAGAATATTAGAATGGGCAGACAAGGACATCACTAGTGATGACTTTATTCCATGTGCTCAAAATGTGAAGTACAGTCATTAAGTTTAAAAAAGATTGAAATCAGCACTAGTCAGTTTGGCTCAGTGTAGTGTCAGCCCGCTAATTGAAGGATCCCAGGGTTCAATTATGGTAAAAGACATGTATCTCAGTTCTGGCTTGTCCCAATCAATGTCTCTATCTCACATCAATGTCCTCTCTCTCTGTCTCTCCACCCTCCCTTCCACTCTCTCTAAAAATCTATGGAGAAATATTCTCGGATAAGGATTAACAACAATAACAAAAACAAAAGGATCCAAATCAACTCCCCAATTCAGTGTATTCCTTATTTTAGACATTAGTTGTCATTTTGAGGAGTTGATATGGATCTTTTTGTTGTTATTGTTGTTGTTAATCCTCACCCGAGGATATTTTTCCATTAATTTTTAGAGAGAGTAGAAGGGAAGGTGGATTAAAAAACAGTGGTACATCTATACAATGGAATACTACACTGCTGTCAAAAAGAAGAAATTCTTATCATTTGCAGCAGTCTGGGTAGAACTGGAGAGCATTATCCTAAGTGAAACAAGCCAGTCAGAGAAAGATAAATATAACATGATCTCACTCATTTATGGAATATAACAAACAGCATAAAATGATGAAGAAAAAACAGATCCAGAGACAGAGAAACCTCAGAGGGAAGGTAGGGGAGGGTGGGGATAAGGGGGAGAGATCAACCAAAGGAATTGCATGCATATAAGCCTAACCAATGGACACAGACAATGGGTGTGTGTGTATGTGTGTGTGTGTGAGGGCATGAATGAGGGGTGGGGGAGGAAATGGGGAAATAAGGAAATATATGTAATACCTTAATCAATAAAGAAAAAATATATGAAATACATTAGATATGTTTATAACAGATTATATTTTCAAGAAGGAAAAGATCAATTCGAATACATAATAATATAAACTTTATGAGGAGAAAAAGGTAAATAAATGTACAAAACATCAGTGATTTTAGGAACAATTTCAAGAGACCCACTATATGTATAATTTGTGTCCCAAAAGAGAAGAGAGCAATGAGGAGATAAGAAAAAAAAATTTGAGGAAAGAATAGCTGAAAATGTCCAACTTTTAAAGAACTTTATAACCCATGCTTAACAAATCGCAAACATGAGAAACATAAAGAAAAGTAAAATAAGATATACAAAAATTAGGATACTAAAAATCTATGATATACAGAAAAATTTTAAAGGGATCCAGTTTAAAAAAAAAAAGCAAAAACCTGGAAAACATTAAGTACAGAGGAACAAGGTCAAGGATGGTAACAGATTTTTCTTCAAAAAGAATGTAAAAAGATAGCAAAACATCTTTAAAGCGCTAAAAGAAAAACTACAGCCTAAAAGTAGAATACTATCCTGAATGAAAATACATTTCACAAAGAATTTGAAATATTTTTATATAGAGTTGGAAGAATTAAACAATAATAGACCAATATTAACAACATATTTTTAAAAGTTCTTTGTATATGCCAAAACCGGTTTGGCTCAGTGGATAGAGCGTCAGCCTGCCGACTAAAAGGTCCCAGGTTCGATTCCGGTCAAGGGCATGTACCTTGCTTGCGGGCACATCCCCAGTGGGGGTGTGCAGGAGGCAGCTGATCGATGTGTCTCTCTCATTGATGTTTCTAACTATCCTTCCCCTTCCTCTCTGTAACAAATCAATAAAATATATATAATATATATATAAGTTCTTCATATAGAAGAAAAAGGGTATCTCTCCCTTAGTTTAAGTATTCTTTGATTTCTTTAATTAGCATTCTGCAGTTTTAAGCATATACATTTTTCATATATTTTATTTATACCTAATTATTTACATGTTTGGAGCTATTACAGATGACACCTGTTTTTTTAATTTTAAAATTTTTATTGCTAGCATATAGAAATATAATCGATTTTTGTGTATTGATCTTATATGATACAATCTTGAAGTCATCTGCGGGTATGGTTAATTACATTAATTTTCAAATAGAACTAGATCTTTTAAAATGTATTTGATTGATATGTTTCCGGAAGTTATTGCCTCCTATGAAAATGAGCCAGAAAGCTGAACCAGACCCAAAGTCTTATCTAAGGATGTCAATCCCACCTGAGGTTTTTAATTTATTTTTCTTAAAATCAAGAAATAAACTGTGTGCAAGATATGCCAGATATCAACAATGATGATAGCATGAGGATGTATATGTCTTCAGAAAGCATACCCTCAGTTCAGTGGTCCTAGCAGCCAGTGTGACACAGGATACATAACCATAGATGATTCCTTTCTCTTATTTCTCTGTATCTTTGGGGCTGTTTTAGAGGGTACTATCAGAGTTCACGTCATCTGGTCCTAATGTCTACAGCTGCACATTACCTTTCTTTCTGTAACACAGTTTCATAGCTTACCTTACTCTCTGATTCACTTCTTGCTGCACCACTGAGCATAATACATCAGGTTTTAATGCATACTTGTCATATTAAGCTGATGCTAGGTATGTGCAAAGAAACTGGTGATCATACAGAGAGGAGTTAAATAACATTTAAAAAAACATTTAATAGCCTGATGGTTCAGTTTATTAAAACATTGTTCTGTACATCCAAAGGTTTTGGGTTCGATTTCTTCAGGACACATAACTAGGTTGCAGTTTCCATCCCTGGTTGGTCAATTATGGGAGGTTTACAATCTCAATCTCTCTCTCTCTCTCTCTCTCTCTCTCTCTCTCTCTCTCTCTCTCTCTCTCACACACACACACAAACACACACACACTCCCATTGTCTCTCTCTAAACATCAATAAAAACATATCCTCTTGTGAGGATTAAAAAACAAGCAAACACATTTTTCTTGAGGTCTGAAAGAATACATTAATAACTAGAAATTTAAAAATGTTATATGTAAGAAAAATTATATACTCTAAAGGAGAAAGGTTGGAAAAATCAGGCCAATTTTTTTTTCCTGGAAAATAAAGTTATAATGATTGTCTTTATATATTGAGAGGACTGGTGTATAAGAGGAAGAATAAATTAATTTTGATATATTTGTCAAAGCTAAGATTAATGTCCAGATATATTAAGAAAGTTTTAATAAGCCAATATAATGAAGATCTTTAGAGGAATCAGGCTGTTCAGATGTTGAATGGCCCACTGTTTAGGTTATGAATTCCCTCTAATTACTAGTGTCAGAGAGAGGTAAAAGGAACATATGCCAGGCATGCTTTCAGTGACATTACTAACCTGGTGGGGTTTGCAAAAAAAGAGATTTCTACGTTTTTCTCCCAAAGAGCCCAATTGAAGTAGGTCATAAAAAAATCTTTTGAGAAGATTTTTAAATCTCTTTCAGAATTAAGAGGCATAAGGACTTTGTATCCAAAGAAGTACTTTGAAAAATCTCTGACCTGTCCATGAAGTAAAATTTCCATAGAACGCCATTTACTTAGAATATTAGGATCGAGCTGTTTTGTTTCTCTGAGAATAATGGAGATGTACTCTCTCTGTCCTTGTCTCTTCATCGAATTCCAGAATGTTTGCCCAAAGAATAGCTGTTTACAAAAATTAGCATGCTGCTTTTCTGCCCCTTGAAAATTAGCATTCCTAAGTGGCTAAAAGATTATTTTTCTAAGCTTCCAAGGGCTCCAGTAGTATGCAGCAGAGTAACTCGGGCTGAATACATTTTGTTGTTTTCTTACACAAATTGGTTGCTAAGCAGAAAATTTGGTACCTCTAATTATGTAAAAACTATTACTCTTTCTCCTTGAGAAATGCTTTAATTTTCACAGTGTTAGAGAGCCCCAAACTCAGGCGAACATGCTCTCTGCTTCTTCCCAGATACTGAGCAACAGGGAAGTCTACAGGATGAAAAGAAGATTCATTACCTTTGTCACTAGAATCTAAATGAAAGTCCTCTAAAAATAAACAATTTCTATCATAAAACATTTTATGATGCCAGTTTTAAATGTCTTTATTTTAAAGGAGAAAAATTGTTTTTCTGCTAATTTTGGTTGCTGATAAAACTTACGTTCAAGAATTTAGAATAGTGAGAAATGGCATCTCAAATGAGGTTATTTTTTTCTTTTTTATTGAATTTATTGGGGTTATATTAGTGAATAAAATTATATAGGTTTCAAGTGTACAATTCTATAATATATCAGCTGTATGTTGTACTGTGTGTCCACCATCCTAAGTTTAGTCCCTTTCTTCACCATTTATCCTCCCTTTCTACCTGGTCCCACCCCTCTTTCCCTCTGGTAATCACCACAGCCTATGTCTATGAGTTTTCAAATGAGATTCATAAACTGCCATTAGATCAACTTTGCTACAAAGGTCAGTCTTTCAAATTTTGTGACAAATTTTTGTGAAAATGCATTTCCGGTCTGTTTAGCCATCCTATTTAATCTTGGGTGTAGCAGCAACACCTCCAGGTACAGGTCACCTTCTAGCTATACCTGTTAGCATAACAGTGATGGGATTACAGACATCCTGGATGTCTTTCTGTTGGTACTCTCACCTTTCTGCCCAGCAGGCTGATGATTAACCAGCCAATTGCATCAGAATGCTTCTTTTGTCTGTATTATTGAGTAGAGGCCTGGTGCAAGAATTTTGCATGTGGGGGGGCCCTCGGTCTAGTGGGCGATCAGGGTTGATTCCAACCTATCAGGGCTGGCTGGCCAGGGGGAGGGACTGTGGGTAGTTGGCCAGCCATGGGAGGTTGGTTGCAGTAGCACATTGACCACCAGAGGGCAGCTCCTGCATTGAGCGCCTGCCTCCTGGGGTCAGTGCATCATCATAGCAACTGATCCATCTGTCGGGCAGTTGACCTATTGTAATGGTCGCTTAGACTTTTATATATATAGATTATAACTTATTAGTTTCTCATTTCTAACATAAAGGGATCTATGTGAGTTTTTTAGAAGATATCTTGATTTCCTGCTTTTTTTCCCCCCTCAATCTCATGAAATGTGTGTTTAGCATCATCCTTTGTTGGGTGATGCACACATGGTGCAATATACAGATTTTGTAACATAGAAACCCACACCTGAAAGCTACACATTCAGGTTGACCAATAAATTTAATTTTTTAAAAAATCATCCTTTCTTATAGATTATTTTAATATAGTCACCTTGCCTATATTTATCAGCAATATATATTTTAAGTCACTATTGGCATTATGTCAAACTAATTTGTATGCCTGTAAACTCAAATTTGTCAACAAATTCTTATCTGTGGTTGTTGTCATCTTACCTTCTTGAATTTGAACAAAAATGTTAAACTAGTTAACTAAGTAAACAGTATATATATTTTTTGTGTGTTTGGGTGTAGAAAGGAATAGGTATTTTATGCCTGATAACAGCAGTTATTACTTTGCCATCAGCTCTGGTATCAGAGAACATTATATGTGACATCTAAGAGGAACAACTCCTGAATATTTTCAGAATTATAGCCATACAAGCTAGACAGGATAGTAAAGAGCCTGAAAGGAATTTATGCTCTAGTTTGACTTCTTGTCATTAAAAAAATTTGTATAGAAGTTTCTGAATTCAGCAGATAAAGTTAGTACTACCAACAGGTTTGTGTCACAGTTGTGTCTCTTTTCATTTGACATCTCCAACGACCTTCCATTGATTTCAGGATGGATGGATTGTTGACAAATCAATCTCTGCATGAAACAAATCAATTTATACAGCATTGAATGTTGGAAAAAAATAATTTGCATGTAACATGTACAAACTTTGTGGAAGTAGGGCTAGTCTTCTTGTCCTTCCTGATGTTCTTCTGGTGCTTGAATTTGCGCTTGGCCAATAAATGGCCAACCTTTGATTTGTCAAATTCTTTTCCACCAAAGGTAGTCTCTTCAGGTCTAGACTTGACTTCAAAGATTCCATTTACAGTAGGGAAGTTGATGATATCAAAGAAATCTCTTTCAAGAACCAAATTATTACTTGACTCTTTAGAGCCATATTCTTGTCCAAGTAACAAGAAATAGCAGAGAGAGTTGGCTCTTTCCTGATTAATGTTCTTATTAAATAAAAGGTCACTTTATTTTCTCTCTAAAGGAAAAAGAACAATTTTGGTTTAAATCTTAAATAACAGGGAGGCATAATTTGATATTTAAAATGTAATAATTTTAAAATTTTGAGGAACTAAGACTGATCCTATTTCATGGTCTATTTTTTATCTTCCCAGTGTTTAGTGGTCATATAATTAAATAGTTTTTCAGGCTTTCCCTTCTTTATTCCCATTTGAATTAATGTGAACAATCTAAGTCAATATCTACATTTGGATATGGATCTAGCTCTTTATTTTCTAGTTCTGAATTTTCCTATATACAGATCCAATGCCTTAGTAACAAGAAATGAAATATTAAGTGGAAACTCAACTGAAGGTCATTTTGTCTTATTCCATTAAAGCAGAACCAGCAAAATGGTACACTTGGTGAGAATTGACTTTCCATATAATTTTCTATCTAGTGATATAATTTCTTTATAATTTCCTTTTTTTTCTGAGCCAGTTTCCTTATCAGCAAAATGTTTATTTGGCATCAATGTATTTGTCCTTTTACATATGTGGGGGGAAAACATGCATTTCAATTATCAGCAGATTTAGTTTATAATGTATGGAAAATGTCTGTTGAGTCAGCAGTTTGGGTCTTGTTTGACTTACCTACTATTTGTCTTACTAAGAGACCTTAGCAGGTGTAGGGAAATGTAATAGGTGTTGAAGGACATGCAGCTAGAAAAAGGAAAAAATATCAAAACCAAGAACAATAGGTGACAATATCCTAAATTCCTCATGGTGCTGATTTACAGCATCTGGAAATGCTGGGCTTTTTAATTTCTTCCTTTCTTTGTAAAATTATGCAGGGAGAACAGAATATCATATGCCAGAAGGATGTCAAAAATGAGATGAAAAGAGAAAAAAATGGGACAAACTCACTTTATTTCCTATATGAAACATCATAATTGATATTCTACGAGCTAAAATACTTCCAACAAAATAATGAGACAGAAAAGATTTATCTTAATATGTATTTAGCTTAATTCCTAATTAAACATCCTATTATTTATAAATTTATGGGAACTACTTAAATTGGTTGCCTTTGTTACCTTAATATGAAACAGTGGCTCTTGCTCCTCATCCAGCTGTCACATTATCTATTTTCCTTATCATATTACATTGTATTTCTCTGGGAGTAGGAAAATAAATGAATAAGTGAGAGATTTATAATTTTTAAAATTTGTAGTTTAGTTACTGAAATTCTACCTAAATGTAGAGCAAGTAAATACAGATGAGGAGAATATCAGTAAGAATGATTACAAAGAGAAAAGATGATCATTCAGTAGGAAAACTTATATAGTTAAGAGTCCAGAACTTACTCATGGATTTACAAGTAAATATATATATATATATATATTTTTTTTTTCTTTTTACAATAAACCTTTCTGAGTCTTAGTTTTTTTCATTTGAAAAATGTGGTTTTGAATGTCTATTAATTTAAATGTTTGCAAAAGGAGATGGGACATTAATGATAATGCAATAGCCACAAAAACAAAACAAGATAACTTTTTCTATAGGTAGCTTATTGGGTTGCTATCTGAATCAAGTTCAATAATATAAAGATTTATATACTGTAAAGCACTAAATAAATCCTATTTTTTTAACAAAAAAAATGACTGGGGAATGCTGAGAGAGAACATTGGGCTATGAGTTTGGACTGAAAACTCTGAAGAGTTTTATGACTGTAAAGCTTGTTGATGTACCAGAAGGAGGGCCTGGTAAGAAATGAGGAACCTGTTTAAACAACACAGAGTTGGATACAATTGGGTACCATTTTGTAGAGTTAATCTTTGATTTACACAATCATAATGATGTAGCTTAAAAATTGAAAACTACTTGCAGAGCCTGGTTGGTGTGGCCCAGTGGTTGAGCATTGACCTATGAACCAGAAGGTCATGGTTCCATTCCCCATCAGGGCACATATCCAATTGCGGGCTTGATCCTCAGTGTGGGGCATGCAGGAGGCAGCTGATCAATGACTCTCTCTCATCATTGATGTTTCTATCTCTTTCCCTCCCTCTCCCTTCCTCTCTGAAATTAATAAAAATATATTTATGTAAAAATAAAATAAAATAAAATTTAATAATCCACTGACCTCCCCAATTCTAGCTTGAGCCTTTGACCTCCATCTAGGCTTTCTAGATTTAGCAAATCAAAATACAGGGCAGCCAGGGAAGTGTGAATTTCAGAAAAAACAACAACTGCATAAACATGGTTTAATTTTATTTATTTGACCTTTGCAAGGTGGATATTTGATAACCTAAATGACAGATGAAACTGAGATTCTTAGGAGTTAAGAAATATTAGTGCCACGGAGTTAAGGAATATCAGTGCCAGAAAAAGAACCTTGGATTATTAACTTCAAGGTAATGTGGTTTCTGCCACATTGTCAGTGATGGTTTGGATATGGGATGATAGAGTAATGGATACGGATAAAACTTTAAAATGCCTGGACCAAGTATCTCTGTTTTGAATCCATCATTTTCTGCCAGGAGCGCACTGAAGCCAGGAAACTGCTCCCTCAGTGGGAATTAGAAAATGAAACCACTTGAATCACATCTCAAACATTCAGCCCAATCAAAGCAACCTTCAAGAGCTGACAAGTAACCACAGTTTTTGAAGTGCATGCGGGTACGCCAATAAATAATGTTATTTACTAAATGTTTCATTAAAATGACATTGAGATCTAGTCTTTTGCCTATATAATTCCAAAGCTGCCAAATTTAAAGATGGCAATGATGACAGCAAATAACAAAATGCTCAGAACTAAAAGGACAGGGGAAGGGGGTGAATTAGTCCTTTCCTGAAAAACAAAACAAAACTGTGCTATATTTATACAGTTAAATCTTATTAGGAAAACATTGCCAAAAAATTCTTAGATAATCACAGATTTCAAGATATGCTATTTTAGGAAATATTTAATGCTACAAAATCAACACTTAACAGAACAATTTGGACACTTTTATAAAGTGTATGTGATTTGACCTGCATATTAAAACACTTGTATTTGAAGGTATTAGGTTTATTTCATACTTTTTATGTTTTCCTTTTCACATGTTTTCCTCACATGTAGGTATCTTTTGAACATTCATTGACCATGTTTTAGGAAATATGAGTACATCAATTTATTACATTGAACATTTATATTTTGCAATTATATAAAATAATAAATCATATATCTAGTGGAAAAACTCCTCCCTTCAATGAATTTTTAAAATAAATGGTCATTTCTAGAAGGTAATCCAGGCTTGTAGGCTCTTTTTCTTATGCTAGTATTTGATAACTAGAAGAATCTCAGTAAATGTCACCTGTATGATTTAAAAAAAAAAGATGGGAGTTATCTTTGAGCCATAGCTTCCTTATATATAAAAGAAAGATAAAAATAACAATGATAGTGTTGTTTTTAATGAAAAAATTTATATATAATTCATATTGTAGTGCTTGAGACACAATAGCTGTTTAAAAATGGTGGGTGTTACATAAACATCAATTTCCCCTCATTTTCTGTTTTTGTTTGTTTGGTTTTTATTTTAGATGGAAATCATTCTAAAATGTTGCCCATACTTGCTTCCTTTCTTCTTCTTCTTTTTTTTTTTAAGAAAGTATCCAGAATAATTTTTGTGTAGAAGACTAACACATAGTATTAACTAACATTTGTTGAGTTTCCCTAACATTTTAAGAGCCATAGATATTATTCTCTTCTTAAATACAGAGATGCCGAAGTTCAGATAAAAAAAACAATGTCACAACGCCATGCAGTAATTAAATAGAGGAGCCATAGTTTGAATCTAAGCATCTAGACCTCCAGATTCCTTCACTTAGTTATAATGCCATACTGTCGTGGTTATGAATATTGAATCTCATATTGGGCAGAATATGGGGAAATTACTCATGCTTGCTTGTCCTAAGCTGAATATTCTAAATAGGCTAATAATATCATGCATTTAAAGTTCAGGTTGTGTTCTTGATATACATATGTGTATATATTGTTTTGGTCTTTTGGTCTTATGCTTATTGATTAGCTCCTTAAGTAATTTTTTTTCCTTTACAGTCTAGGGCGAAAGTGCTATCCCTTCTCTGCACTTCTATTCTGTTGGTTGAGAAATCATATAACCACATTTTTTTTTTTTTTAGAATTCTGGG
Organism: Lasiurus cinereus; assembly: GCA_011751065.1. Classification (NCBI taxonomy): domain Eukaryota; kingdom Metazoa; phylum Chordata; class Mammalia; order Chiroptera; family Vespertilionidae; genus Lasiurus; species Lasiurus cinereus. The sequence goes on along the minus strand of JAAGEH010000018.1, from coordinate 3,415,505 downwards.
TAAAACTAAAGTAAATATAACAGAGGAATTCTTTTCTTACTAAAATATATAAAATTAAGATCTGAGTTTCTGAAGCGGATGTATTAATCCAAAAAATTCTTAATTGTTGGGTGTTATCCTATCTAATAAAAGAGTAATATGCAAATTGACATCACTCCAACACACAAGATGGCCGCCCCCATGTGGTCAAAGATGGCCACCCCCATGCAGATGGTCTGCAGAGGAGGGCGGTTGTGGGCAGTTAGGGGTGATCAGGCTGGCAAAGGAGACAGTTGGGGGTGACCAGGCCGGCAGAGAAGGGAAGTTGGGGGTAGCCAGGCTGACAGAAGAGGGCAGTTGGGAGGTAACCAGGCCTGCAGTGAAGGACAGTTGGGGGAGATCAGGCCTGAAGTGGAGGACAGTTGGGAGGGACCACACCTGCAAGGGAGGGCAGTTGGGAGGAGCCAGGCCTGCAAGGAAGGACAGTTAGGGGTAACCAGGCCTGCAGGGGAGGCAGTTAAGGGTGACTGGGCCAGCAGGGGAGGGCAGTGAGGGACAATCAGGCTAGCTGGAGAGCAGTTAGGCATTGATCAAGCTGGCAGGGGAGTGATTAGAGGGTGATAAGGCAGGGATCGGGCCTAAACAGGTGGTTGGACATCCCTCAAGGGGTCCCAGATTAGAGAGGGTGCAGGCTGGGCTGAGGGACAACCCCCCCCCCCCCAATGCATGAATTTTGTGCACTGGGCCTCTAGTAAATAGATAAAAAACTACAAGATGGATTGTATGTTTAAATTAAGGAATACTCTTTTTTGAGTTGGAGAGAAGATGGTATAAAAATTGGAAGCACACTAAGTATTTCTTGAGTTGAACTGAATAGAAGCGTTAGAATATTTCCAAAGTTTAAAGGTCTTAAATAATATAAAGAACACATAATAAAGGGCAGCAAATACATGGGCAAAAATTCAGCAGTAGGAAAGCTTTATGTTCTCAATAAATGTCTTCTGAACAAAGTTGAAATGACTTGATTTTGTCTGTAATGCTCCTCTTATTCCAAACCTGCTCCATTTCATACTGTGCTGAAATTGAGCAGCAGCTATTTCTGTAGTATTTACTAGTGTGGGAGAATGTATTTTCCAAAGATGGCTGCAACATTTCCCACCACACATCATCTTCAGCAAGGCAACAACAGAGCACATTCTGAAGAGCAGAAAGCAGATGGAAGTGAATGATGACTACACACAGCAAGAAAAACCACGTGTGTGTTAGGGCTTCAAACGAAGGAGAAGCCAATGTCCTAGTGAAAACCTGGGGGTGAGGAGTGGAGTTTAAGTCAGAAGCATTGTATCTCCATGGAACTGCCCTCTGGTCCTGTTCCTTCCTCCTGCCTATGCTTATGGACTAAATGACAAGCAGCAGGGATTTACCCACTTACAAAAAAAAAATAAAAATAAATAAAAATACAGCAAATGGCTCTCTCTAGAGCAATTGAACACACTTTTTAAAAATTAGTTAATTAAATTTTTCCCAATTTTTTATTAATGTATTACATGTGTACATATCTTCCCATTGCCCCCCTCACTCCTATGTATGCCCTCACCCCCCAGTGTCTTGCGTCCATTGGTTATACTTATATGCATGCATACAAGTTCTTCAGTTATCTACCCCACATTTCCCTAAGCTTCCCACTGTAATTTGACAGTCTGTTTGATGCTTTACTGCCTCTGTATCTACCTTTTTGTTCATCAGTTTATAATGTTCTTTATTATCCATAAATGAGTGAGATCATGTGGTAATTTTCTTGCACTGACTGGCTTTTTTCACTTAGCATAAGGCTCTCCAGTTCCATCCAGGTTGCTGCAAATGGTAAGAATTCCTTCTTTTTTATGGCAGCATAGTATTCCATTGTGTAGGTGTACCATAGTTTTCTGATCCAGTTATCTTCTGACAGGCACCTAGGCTGTTTCCAAATCTTAGCTATTGTAAATTGTGCTTGTATGAATATTGGGGTGCATATATCTTTTCTGATTGGTGTTTCTAGTCTCTTAAGATATATTCCTAGGAGTGGGGTTACTGGGTCAAATGAGAGTTCCATTTTTAGTTTTTTGAAGAAACTCCATACCGTTTTCCACAGTGGCTGCACCAGTCTGCTTTCCCATCAGCAGTGCACAAGGGTTTTTTCAGTGTCCTGTAGTTTTCCACATACAGATCTTTTACCTCCTTAGTTAAGTTTATTCCTAAGCATCTTAATTTTTGGGTGCAATGGCAAATGTTATTACTTTTTTAGTCTCTCTTTGTATACACTATTCGTGTATAGAAATGCCATAGATTTCTTGGCATTAATTTTGTATCCTGCTACATTGCCGAATTCATGTATTAAGCCTATCAGTTTTTTGATGGAGTCTATTGGGTTTTTTATGTACAATATTATGTCATCTGCAAATAAGGACAACTTTATTTCTTCTTTTTCAGTTTGGATGCCTTTTATTTCTTCTTCTTCTCTAATTGCAATGGCTAATACTTCCAGTATTATGTCCAACAGAAATGGTGAGAGTGGGCATCCCTGTCTTGTTCCTGTTCTTAGGGGAAATGGTTTTAGTTTTTGCCTGTTGAGTATGATGTTAGCTATGCGTTTATCATATATAGCTTTTAATATGTTGAGGTGTGATCCTCTTATTCCCACCTGGTTGAGAGTTTTTATCAAGAAAGAGTTTTGGATTTTGTCAAATGCTTTTTCTGCGCCAATTGATAAGACTGTGATTTTTATCTCGTTAATGTGATGTATCATGTTTATTGATTTGTGGATATTGTACCATCCTTGCATTCCTGAAATAAATTCTACTTGGTCATAGTGTATGATCTTTCTGATGTACTGCTGGATCCGATTTGCTAGAAATTTGTTGAGGATTTTGGCATCTATGTTCATGAGGGATATTGGTCTGTAATTCTCTTTCATTGTGTTGTTTTTATCTGGTTTTGGAATTAGGGTGATTCTGGCTTCATAGAAGGTGTTTGGAAGTGTTCCTTCTTCTTGAATTTTTTGGAATAGTTTGAGGAGGATAGGTTTTAATCCTGCCTTAAATATTTGGTAAAACTTACCTGTGAAGCTGTCCGGCTCTGGGCTTTTGTTTGCTGGAAGCTTTTTGAAGACTGCTTCAATTTCTTCCATAGTTATTGGCCGATTGAGGTGTTTAGATTCTTCCTTTTGAGTTTTGGAAGGTTATATTTTTCTAGGAATATGTCCATTTCCTCCAGGTTGTCCAATTTTTGGAATAGAGTTGTTCATAGCATTTTTTAACAATCCTTTGTATTTCGGTGGGGTCTGTTGTTATTTCACCTTTTTCATTTCTGATTTTGTTTATTTGAGTGCTCTCTCTTTGCTTCTTGGTGAGCCTGGCTAGAGGTTCATCAATCTTGTTTATCCTTTCAAAGAACCAGCTCTTGGTTTTGTTGATCTTTTGTATAGTTTCTTTGGTCTCTATGTCCTTTATCTCCTCTCTGATCTTCATTATTCCTTCCTTCTGTTTACACTGGACTTTTCTTGTTGCTCTCTTTCTAACTCTTTGATTTTTAGGCTTAGGTCATTTATTACCATTGTTTCTTGTGTTTTTTTTTCAGTAGGCTTGTAGAGCTATGAATTTCCCTTTTAAGACTGCTTTGGCTGTGTCCCATAGATTTTGGATTATTGTGTTTTCATTGTCATTTGTTGCTGTGATATTTTCTATTTCTTCCTTGATCTCTTTGGTTACCTAGTCATTGTTTAATAGTATGTTGTTTAGTCCCCATGTGTTTGATTTCTTTGGATTGTTTTTATTGTAGTTGATTTCCAGTTTTATGCCACTGTGATCTGAGAAGATGTTTGATATGATTTCTATCTTCTTGAATTTGAAGAGACTTTGCCTATGACCCAACATATGGTCTATCTTTGAAAATGACCCATGTGCACTTGAGAAGAATGTATATTCTGTGGCTTTGGAGTGAAATGTTCTGAAGATATCAATTAATTCCATCTGGTCTAGTGAGTCATTTAGGATTGATGTTTCTTTACTGATTTTTTGTTTAGAGGATTTGTCCAATGGTAATAGTTGGCTATTAAAGTCTCCTACTATGATTGTATTGCTATCAATCCAATCCCTCCCTTGATATCCTCCAGGAGTTTTTTTTTTAATGTATTTGGGTGTTCTCGTATTGGGTGTGTATATGTTTACCAGAGTTATTTCTTCTTGTTGGATTGCCCCTTTAGTATTATGAATTGGCCTTCCTTATCTCTTGTTATGTCCTTCAATTTGAGATCTAATTTGTCAGATATAATTATTGCTACCCCAGCTTTTTTTTCATTTCTATTTGCCTGAAAAACCTTTTCCCATCCCTTCACTCTCAGTCTGTGTACATCTTTATTTCTGGGGTGGGTTTCATGTAGACAGCAGATATATGGGTCATGTTTTCTTATCTAATCTGTTAGCCTATGCCTTTTAATGGGGGCATTTAATCCATTTACATTTAAAGTTATTATTGATAGGTACTTATTTGTTGCCATATTTATTCTTTACCCCTGTGTTCCTTCTTTGCTTTCTATTTCTCCCTTCCTTCCTTCCTTCTTTCCTTCCTCCCTTCCTTCCTTCCTTCCTTCCTTCCTTCCTTCCTTCCTTCCTTCTTTCCTTCCTTTCTTCTTTCCTTCCTTTCACAGCAGATCCTTTAGCATTTCTTGCATTGCTGGTTTGGTGGTAACAAATTCCCTTAGTCCTTTTTTGTTTATGAAGCTCCTGGTTTTACCTTCAGTTTTGATTAATAGCCTTGCTGGGTACAGTATTCTTGGAGTCAGACCTTTCCTTTGCATGACTTTGTATATTTCATTCCATTCCCTTCTGGCCTGATGAGCTTCTGTTGAGAAATCACACGCTAGTCTGATGGGGGTTCCTTTGTGGGTAACTTTCTGTGTCTCTCTGATCACTTTTAAGATTCTTACTTTGTCGTTGGTGTTTGCCAATTTAATTATAATGTGCCTTGGCATCGGTCTTTTGGAGTTCATTTTGTTTGCATCTCTGTGAGCTTCTTAAATTTGTGTGGGGTTTTATCTTCCCTATATCAGGGAAGTTTTCTGTCATTATTTCTTCAAACAGGTTTTCTGTTCCTTGCTCAGTTTCCTCTCCTTCTGGAACCCTATTATGCGAATGTTTTTTTGTTTCATGTTGTCCCAAACTTCCCTTATACTCTCCTTCTGCTTTTTAATTCTTTTTTCTAGAAGCTGCTATACTTGGGTATTTTTTCCTCCCTTGTATTCTAGCTCACTAATGTGGTACTTTGCTTCTTCTAGTCTATTTTTGATGCTTTCTATTGAGTTATTTACAGCAGCAATATCATTTTTATTTCTTCTTGGTTCCTCTTCATTTCCTCTTGGTCCTTACTCATGTTGTTGAATTTGTATTCCATTCTTTTTAGCCACCATATGACTGTTTCTTTGAATTCTTTCTCTGGCAGGTTGTTTGCCTCCATTTCATTTACTTCCTTTTCTGGCGATGCCAGCTTTTCATTAATATGCAGGTTGCTTTTTGTGCCCCCATGGTCTCTCTTCTCTGGGTGTCAGGTTATGTAGTTCTCTCTCTCCTACATTAATTGAAAATATGACACAACCAGGTACAATGCACAAGGCACTGAACAGAAATGTATTCACAATATTAATAACCACAAATAAAGAGAGGAAAATTTGGGGATAGGAGTAAAAAAAGAAGAAAGAAAAGAAAAAAAAGAAAGTAGTTTCAAGATGAAATTGGGAGAAGGAAAGAAAAAGTAAGAGAGAAAAGAAAGAGAATAAGAAAGAGAAGGGGAATAAACTATATATATGGAGACAAAACAGCCACTAATAATAGAACAGCCACTAATCTCATCAAGAGCCAGCAACAAGTACCTGGAAATTAATACAAACTACAAACAACAACTAATATCAAGCCAGTTGAGGAAAAACAAAAACAAAAAATGAACAAAAATGAAGCAAAGAAAATAACAAAACAAAAAAAGAAAAGAATAAGCAAAACAATCTCACAAAAAAGCATAAAACATCAATATAATCAACATTAAAGCAAAGCACAACAGAAGAACAGAGAAGAAAATAATTTTTGGATAGTGAAGACAGAGAAGGGAGAGGTGTGTATGGACTTGGAGCAAGGGATTGGAAAATAGATATATAAGCAGGGTGAAATTTTAACAGGGATACAAAGGAAGAATAGGGAAAATCTAAAGTAGGAAAAAGGTAAGAGAAATAGGACAAAAAAGGGGAAAAGTTAGGAATAAAGTGATGGCATAAAGGTAGAGTTGAGATAGAATAAAATGATGCTAAAGGTCAGATGAACATAGAATGTGGAACACTAATCCCAAAGTAAAATAAAATGCCCCTCCCTTTTTTAACAAAAAGGTAAAATAGTAGTAGTAATAATATTGATTGAAAATAAAAATATAATAATTAAAAAGGTAAAATCAAGTGAGGAAAAAAAGAAAATTAATTTCTTAAGTAAAAGATGAAAAACATAAAAGAATTAAAAAAAATAGAATGTGCAGTAGTGAAGGTCATTCACTTTCTCTACTGTTCTGATTGGCACAACTGTTTCCCAGTCAGGACAGTATTGTAGTTCCCTGGGTTCCACTGCTCCTCAGTGTTGTAAGCCAGTCCTGAATTTTAAGCAGGCAGTGTTTAATTTCTTATATTCCTTTATTTGTGTTTACACAAGAGTCAATTTGTGATTCAGCCCCTGGGTGGCAGTGTTTCTGGACTGACCTTCAAGATTACAGGACCTCTCTAGCCTGTGCTTAGATTCTGCTTTCCCTGTGGCACTCAATATAGGTTTGTGAGACTGGGCTACCCTTGGCTGGTTCTCTGATGGTCACTCCCCACTCTGATCCCCAGGTTCCAGAAAAACAACTTTCCCCTGCCGTCTCCTAGGGTGTCCCAAACTGGGTAATCCTATGTATTGGGCTTAATAATCAGAAGCAAGGATCTGAAGAGGAAAAGGTGCAAGTGTACGAACTCCAGAGCTGCGCGCAAGTCTGTGCAGTCCCCCTTTCCTGCTTGGGTCGAAGCAGCTGGAACATTTTTAAAACTCCCAGCTGTCCTTCTGCATCAGATCAAAATGGGTTGCTTTTTAGAGATCCCCTCTGTTAGCACCTCTGAGGACCTCTTTTCACATTCACGGATCACACCAGCTCAAACAGCCATGGATTTCTCTAGGTGCAGACTTCCTCTGGTGCTCCACTCCTGCAGTGCACACATTTCTCTATCCTTCTGGGACCAGAGACCTCACCTTATCCCAAGCGAAATCTGACCTTTCTGTGGTGCAGTGTAGAGCTCCTCTGAATCTGCCTGTTTGTGCCAATTGGTGACTGGTGTCCTGGGGTTCGCAGCTCTTCTGTGGGTACCATAGGTCTAGATTTTCAGGCTTCTGATCACATCCACTTTCCCCTTCAAGATGGCATGGTCTCTACGTCCGAGCTGGTGACTCCGATAGGAAACCCAGCACCAGTAGGGGCTGCCCAGTCGGGAGAGCCCTGTGCAGCAGTCCCCCACCTTATCCTGGAGTATAGCTGTCCCTTAACTCGCCAACAAACACTGTCCATGCAACCCTCAGCTGTTCTTTCTGTCTGCTCAGGGACAAGGCTCAGGACACATCCGTCTCTTCTGCTGCCATTTTCTGAACACACTTTCTGAGGAACAGCTGAGGTTGCCTGAGGTGGGTTTTAGTGTCTAAATAAAAAACTTCATGTTAAGATCTGGGGACCCAAACTTTTAGGCAGATTTTTCATCTGCAATCTCCAACTTGAAACTTACTTCATGACAAGCTTTGCCCAATGACTCAGAGCTCTGCCTTCCTTCCCTTTCAAAAATAGATATAGAATTCAACAGCAGAGGGAACCACCCAGCTACCTTGATTCATTAGCCTATTCATTCATTGTTAAAAATAAAGGGACATTTAGAGATCATTGGGCTTGTGAGTAAAACCAGCAGCATAAAAGATCAAAATTAACAAACAATATAACCGAGACTAAGCAGAGATAATTCTGGGGAATGAAGAGAATATTAGCAATTGTAATTTATATTTAGGGAAATTTAAAAGTTATTATATTCATATAATAGAAGAAAATAATAAAAAATAGATAAAATAAAACTGATTCTTGCAAATTTAAAGAAAGACAACTGTCAAAATATAGTTTATCAGAAGAGCTAGAAAATAAAGTTAATGAATTATTCTGATATATGGGAAGACACAGATAAAAAATATGAAAAGAGATAAGAGAAATAGAGAATTACTCCAAAAGTCCCAGTGTTTGAACATCTCACTAGATAGGAGTCCCAGAAGAGAGAACACAGATGTGAAAGGAAGCAAATGATCAAAGAAATAATAAAATGAAATTTCCCAGAGCTGAAGAAAGGAAATGTCTTCTGACTGAAAATGCTTTCCTTTGCCTGGCCAGGATACATGAAATTACATCATCATACATTTTCCATATACACATAATAAAGACAAAATTCCAAAATATACCAGAAAGATGATGAAGAAAAGGAATGGGAGGGAAAAACAGAGGCAAAGGAGAAACCCTGCTTTTAATCAGTAGGTGGGAGGAAATGAGGAAATGAGAATATATGAGATGCAAGAAATAATCTAAGTCAGTAACCAAGAAGAGAAATGTTTGCATGTAAGCTGTGCAAGCTATCTGCAACACAAATAGCTCATGTCAAAAAAGCAGACTGGTAGACTCAGTGAAAATACATTGCAAGATTAAGGGACTGAAAAATTCTAGAATATTGTGAAATAGATTATTATCTCCCTAAGAGGGAAAAGAGCTAAAACTCCAGGGGAAAAAAAAAGTTTGAGTCTGTCATGGTTAAAATACTAAGCAAATTAGAATGTGGTATAGAATATTAATTAGAGAAGAAAATACAATTGATTTAATGCTAGCAATCTTCCTCTTTGAGTGGTTCAAGGGTTAGGACACGGACCATGAAATGGAAATATAATCCCAGCACACTGGTCTTGAAATAGAAATTATTTTGTAAGCATAATAACAAAGCACTGTATATAGGTGTTCAACTATTAGAATTAACCAATAGACAAACATGTGGCCATTTTTCACTTATCTTGACATAGCCAGTGTCTAGCACGGTGAGATATCACAGTGGGAATAAATAGTGATGGACAGAGACTTGACTTGAGGTACACAATATAGTATACAGACGATGTGTAATAGAATTGTGCACCTGAAACCTATATCATTTTGTTAACCAGTGTCACCCTACTCAATTCAACAAAAAGGAAGAAAAGAAGCTGCGTCTTTCTTTCCAGTGCCACTAATTTTGTTAGCTACTGTTAGAAATTTGGGAGGAGGGGATTATGAAACCAAGTGCCATTTTAGCCACTCCACAATCTGCTTCTTCTTGGTGTCATTTTTAGGTGTTCACGCTTATCTCTTTCCGAAGTGTATAGAAATTACATTGTTTTATTTGTATCTCGACATATCACCTCCTGGTGAAAGACACGTTGGTAATATTTCGCTGACAGGAAGAATGGTCTGTGTCAGTGATAACAACCACGTTTCTGTTCTCTGACCCGGCAATTTATCTTCTGGGTGACACTTCTCGTGCCTTCTATAGGCTGGCCGGGCATATTGTTAAATGGCCGTTCTGTCAACTTTTCCATGTGGTGAGGACATCCAGACCGCCACACTTGCCAAAAACAGACAGTGACACTCGCAGGAGCGCAGAAGTCACCCCTGCTCTGACTCAGCGGGGGCCAGTGGCACAGACTAAAACATGTGAGAGAACGGCTGCCTGTTCTGAGACGATACACGTTTTCTAAAGAAAGAAAACTATTTTGGAACTCCTAGATGTGATAGCCTTCCTTGTTCACACTCAGTAAACACATTAGCTGGGTTCGCCTGGTTGTAAATTAGCGCATTGCCAGGAATACTGGCAGTGATGCTGTTTTTAGCATTGAAAAATTCTGTGGGAGGGATGAGGACGGGGAGCACAGTGTAGATGTTAATGATTCCTGAATGTCTGACTCCGTTTGCAGGACCATTATAATTAATTCACTTTTCAATCAGAAAGACCGAGTATTTTGCTGTTAGATTTCAAGAGGAGATTCTTTGGGGGAAAAAAAAATAGTAAAATAATAAAAGCTTGGACTGAATCTGCTTTCTGAGGCAAGTCACGGCTCACATTATTGAGCGCTTGGAGTGCAGCTCAAAGGGCGAATGAGGCCGAGGTCAGGAAGCCTCAGACATCATGGGCTAAGTTAAAGGAAATGACTCTGTCTGTCCCTCCGTTACAGTTTATGCCCCTGGTCCTGGCTTGCTCTCTCACCCAGAGAAGGTGTTTGTTCCTGACACGGAGGAGGCCAGGAAGGAGAATGCAAATGCCAGTAACATCATTATGATGCGGAAATAAAGCAGACAGCAAAACTGAATATGGATTTGTAGCTTCCCCTTTGTATTAAGAGGAGCCACACAAAATTGCCAATTTTGTTAGCCAAAAAGGTAAAAGAACAGCAATTTCATATAATTCAAACTGCATTTTTCCCCTCTGAATCTGATACAGGAAGGAGGAGTTAGAGAATTCTACTATGAGGTCAGCTAGCCTGATTCCTTTCTGTGGAAACACAACTTTCTCAAGCAAAATGATCAGATCTAAGATGTTTTAAATACAGGGCAATCTAAAACTTTTAGGAGAAATAGGATGACAGAAATCTAATAAATAAATGATATCTCTTATTTAAACCCGGTAAATCATTGGGACATATTATACAATTATTACTAACTTCTGGGGCCAGGATGCAAGGGTTCAGATTGCAGCTCTTCTACATATTGCCTTCACCTTGAGCAGGTCACTTTGTATGTGACTCATCTTCATCTTTAAAATGGGAATGATAAAAGTACCCATCTATTAAAGATGCTACAAGGATTTAATGGGTTCAACCCCATAAAATGTTCAGGATGGTACTCAGTAAAAATTAGCTATTATAAGTATTGTTACTTATAATACCAATAATCCAATAATGCTATGGAAGAAAACTAATTAGATGTGCAGATCCCTGTTTTTTTTTGAGATAGATTTTCAGTCCAGAGAAACTGATCTTAGAGCCCAGTAATATATTTTAGTACTGGCTAGTAGTATTAAGCAAAGGTCATGTGCATGTTGGATGATAACATTGTCAAAGACGACTGAACTGTTTCACATGGTGAGCTTAGAAGAGCCAAAAATTCCAGCAAGCTCTAAAGATAGATCATCAACCTGCACAGAATGCATCTCTTGCTGGTTTACAGATCAGAAATGTAATGTCCCCACTGTGAGTCTTTGAGAGGATAAGATTGAGGGCAATGTTATTTGTTAGTCATGATTCTCTAGCTCCTATCAAATCGTGGTGTCTGAAATTTTGTCACACTGATTCCTGTCACCAGGAAAACAGGGCCAGCTCTCTCTTGTACAGGAATCGTGTGAAGCTGAAGACATATATAACAACCGAGTTTTCATTTGAGCAGGGTGAGAGATAAGTTCTTAATATCCCACTAGGAAATAGCTGAGATAACAGTGCTCATGGTCAGATGACTGCTGAAAATATAGGAAGGCAGGACCAAAGGCAGGAGGAAAGGTTAGGGCTGTAGACCACTCACTCCCATGCCCTTCTTCCATGAAAGCTGTGAAGGTCATGCAGAAATAGCCCAGCCTCTAGGAAAAGGAGTCCCTTTCATACTGCATTTAGCAATGGATTTGAAGCAAAAGGTCCCTCCCTGGTTATTGTTTTCCTCTGATGTGTTAGGGGAAGGAGAGGGTTATGCAAAGTCTCTTAACCTTCCTGTTTCTCTCACTGGCGGATTTCTTTGTCCTGATAATTCCACAATCCCAATTTAACTGGGCAATTACACCTAGTTACTAGTAAATCAAAGTAATCGAACATTACTGGAAAAGAAATACACAGCTCAATGAACTGCTTTCATATTAAATTCACAATATTTTATAAATGGGCACTCCATACTGCCTGGCAATTCTATGAAATTTCCTCGGCTTGTTCACTCTCCCTTCTCCAACACCAGCATTTCATGTTTTGCCGCATTTTCATCCTTTCTCTTCATCTGCTGATTCTCCTCATGCTTCTCCAAGAAAACTGAAGCCCTCTGGTGGGCATGCTTTCTTCTCACTAGCAAATCAGAAACTGCCTGTGTCTTTGCACATACTTTCTGCCTTTCCTCCCAACCTGTCTGCTCATGCTGCCCTCCTTCTCAAGGGCTTAGCTCAGACAATTTGGCCCTGTTCCTCCTTCATGAACAATGTCTCTCTACTGGAGTTTTCCACTGGAAATATAATCTTAAGAAAAAAACAAACTTTCTTGACTTTCACATCTACAATATCTTCTCTTCCCTTTAATGCAAAACCTACCAATAGTTGTCAATGATCTCTGTCTCTACTTTTTCTCCTCTTTTGCCCTCCTCTAAAAACGACCTTCTCAATGTCAATAACTTTATTGTCACTAAATTCACTGGTGCCTATGCTTTTAGTTACATTTGATAGAAAAGAGCACTGTTTTCATCTCTATGCATTTTCCTTGTTTGTTCTTTTTTTTTTTCCTACTGTCTAGTACCTATACCACCTCAGTTTCTTCAGCCACCTTAACTTCTTCCATTTTGCCTCTCAATGCTGGTATGTTCTAGTATTCAGTCTGGCTCTTTCTTTTCTCCAAGTATATTTAATCCATGGATAATTTCATCATGGCTTTATATGCTGATAAATCCCACATTTATTGCTCTTGCCCTGAACTATACCACCATTCTCTAGACTCATATATTCAGTTGTAGACTTGGTATACAACTTAGAATAATATACAGCACATTGTTTTATTTATTAGATGTTAAATTGGAGGATATAATATGCGCAAGATCTTAAGATCATATAAATATCTATTGGAAATTTAAGAACCTCATCTTATGAGCCTTAATGGTTTAACCACCATGTAAACTAACTCTTTGTTTGTGGTTGCTGGCATGTGTCCTTTTGGACAATAGTTCCTCCAAGGTAAGGTTTTATTACCTATCTGCATTTATTATTATATAACTAGAGGCCCAGTGCATGGATCTGTGCACATTGAAAGGAAAATTAATTAGAAGGTGGCTGTGGGGTGGGACTGAGCAAGATGGGCCAGACACATCCTGGAGCCAGCCTCCTGAGGTCCTTCGCTGGCCGGCTGCACCTGGGGGCAGCCTTGGGGCTTGAAGAACATCTGCAGAGTGAAGGGGATTCCTCCTGCAGGTGGGGTCCCTCAGCCTGCCCTGTGGGCATCTGGTCGAAACTGACTCTCCAACACCCCTTAAGGAGTTCTGAAGTATGAGAGGGCACTCTGCAAAGTTGCTGTCACTCAGCAGCTCCTGCATTGAGTGTCTTCCCCATGGTAATCGGTGTGTGTCATAGCTACCAGTTGGAGGGTCAAATGGTCAGATGGTCACTTAGGCTTAGATAGATAGATAGATAGATAGATAGATACATAGAGATATATATAGAGAAAGATAGATATAGATAGATATAGATAGATAAAGATAGATATAGAAATAGATAGATAGATAGTAGCTGCCCTATATTGAGCTATTGAGCTATTAAGTACTCTGCAAAGTACTTCATAATCACTAATTCATTTGATCCTCACATTAATGTTATGATGTGGGCATTATGACTTTTATCCAATAGTTGAATGCCTGATAACTCTGCAGCAAAAATGTGTTGAATACATGAAGTTGTGTGCCTAAGGATCCTCCATCCTAGGATCACCTCCCCTGCCACCACTCAGTAAACGGAAGAACCAAGACTTAAACCTGGGTCTACATGTAGCTAACCTTGTTACTGAATGCCATTGGGTATCCTGATAAACCAAATACTAAATTTGTCACCTTAACTCAGCTAATTTGTTCTGGAGTTTAATTTTTAGGATATTTTGAGGCAGAGAGGGGTAACTGAGTGGTTGCCATATGAAAAACTCCTTCCTCTGCATATACCTTGGTTGCCTCCTGCACACACCCCAACCAGGGCCCGGATTGAGCCTTCAGTAGAGACATATACCCTTGACCCTTCAGTCCACAAGCTGACATTCTATCCACTGAGTCAAAGTAGCCAGGTACCAGCTTAACATTTCTAATGGCCCCAACTGCTTCTGTAGCTTAGTAAATATGTTTAATAAAATTTCTAAGGATTTTTAAGGTTCCATTTTTATAGCAAGAAGCTCCTTTCAAAACATTTTTGTTTTCTTTCTGTTAGCTTATTCTGCCATTTTGAAATATTCCTTGAGCACAAAAAAATTTAGAAAACTTTTTTTTTTTCAGAGCATTAAATACACTTGCCAGCTTTCTAGGGTGGGGAGGGGAGTGGGAATGCCATTAAAATTGCTTTGCTCTTAAAGTGCTTAAGGATTCATGGGAAGAACTACTCAAAGTATGCAAATAAACAGGGTTTTATCTGAAAATACCTAGAAAACCTTGGTAATATGTTACATTTATTTTCTCTTTTACTTTTCCATATGACAAAACCAAATAAAACAACAACAAAAAACAAAACAAAAAAGGACAAACAAAAAGAAAACCACACTGTAATAAATAGTCTATCTCACCCCCTTCACCCAAGATAGTTACAAAGAAATACTCCTCCCCCTTAAAAAAAAAAAAAGAACAAAATTCTTAAAGAAGAGAACATAAACTTGGCCTTACATGTCCAGTAGACTGAAATGTATTTGGAACATAGTATGATAAAGTGACTGAAAATTCAACCTACTAAAGCTAATGACATTCCACTATTCCAGAATGTTTAATTTTAGCATTTGGCTGGTGCCTGTTAACTCACCATTTCAATAAAAACAAACTGGTGCAATTTTCTTGTCGGCAGCTTCATGAAAAGTTAAGGTTTAATTGTATTTCCTGCACATCTTTACTATATTTAACAAGCTAAATATATGGTTCATTGTTGGGAAATAAACTAGGAAGAAATCACATAAAAACTGTTTGAAGTCTGAAAAATGGGGTACTTTTGAGCCAATCAGAGAAAAAGTGACCTTTTTTACTGCCCCCTGGAGACTTCTGGTAGCTTAAGTCTGTTTCTCTTTAATTTTCCCCCTATTATTTTTAAGGCCTTTTTTTCTGTAGTCTTCCTTTCCCTTCTGAAACAGATTACTACGGATACTCCCTGTCTTAGAAATTGTCCTGTGATCCCCGTGTCAGGGGTGGACGAGATTCTGAGTTGATGGCATAGCTTACTCTAAATCTTCTTCACCAAAATTTAATCTTCAGCACTTTCAATATAAAGAATGGCGTTTCCTTCCTTGTGATTGATCACATTCCTATTTGCCATTGAAAAGGTATATTGTTTTCACTTGTCAGCCAAAAATATTTATAAATCCTTGATGTAGATGAGATTTATATTATAGTTGTCATCAATTTTGGAAAACTTAAAGCTTGTAAGTAAAATTAATGCAAACATAAATCAATCCCAGCATTTTAAATGATTTTGTTTCTTTTAGGAATATTAGGTGGTTTTTTTCTAAATGGTATTGGTTTAATGATAAATTAAAATAACTCTAATTTATAGATTTTCACTCCTTTTGCCAAAATCACTTAGCCTGATACTACACTCCCTACATACAAGTCACTATTTAATTTCTTCTAAGGTCCTCAGTGGGCCTTTGTTAGAGAGGCTTTAATTTTATTTTTATCAAAGAGATCAACTATCTTGGCTGTTCATATTTCTGCTGGGCCTTTTTGTTTTCCAAAAGAATTGAACTATTTGACATATATACTTTTAAGAATTTTATAATTGTGTGAAATTTTTCCCCGTACATGAACTTTTTTTTTTATCAGAAGATTAAATATACCTGGCCAGAATTTGAAAATTCATAACCATTTAATTGACCCTACCCTATGCAACTTTCCCCTACAGTGTAAATAAAGCAAATACTATCATTCTGTGATTTGCTTTAATATTTAGGCATGGGGTGGGGAGTATCAATGATGGCTTGCTTGTCTGTAAAAACAAGTATATTTAAAATAAATGAGAAATGCAATGTTTAGTTAGCCTGGAGAATATTTTATTAGTATTAACATTCACAGAGATAAGAAACTGTGTCTAAATTTAAATCTAACCAGTTATTTTAATAGCCTGTTTTTGTCTGAAGGTAAATAACCATTGGGATACAGAGAGTGCTTTGCTTTCTAATGGATTTTAATTAATAAATTAAAGCATCAGGATATAGAGTTTTCAATTGCCTCAAAGAATGCATTAAAATTTATCTCATAAGACAGAAAAAACTGTACTTTTATAAAAATATGTATTATTCTAAACAGAAATTTAAAAAATTAATATAAAATGAAAACAATATTTTAATTTTTTGTAGTTACATGACTAAAGTTACATGACTAAAGAAACTAATAGGATATGAGAAAATAATACAATAATTAATAAATAATAATACAAGAACAAATTGTTTATGTACCCACAGTTATAAACCTACTTTTGCCCAACCTTATAGTAATTATTGACTACTTTATTCCAAGGTTTTCTTTTTTTTTCCCTCCTTCCTTCCTTTTACCTTCCTTCCTTTAATTAATGTAGTCTGTCAGACCTTCCAAAAAGAACTATCTGGTATAGATAAACTGATTATAAATCTTATTCAAGATTTATAAATACCTCCATAATATAAAAAGTTACACAAGGACAAGTTATACAATAATAACTGAAAGTTATTACTCCCTCTAAATGATTTTAAACACCATTTTCATCATTTATACAACACTATAGAGGTTGTAAAGAACACAAAATAAATACTGTAAAAATATTACATTGGAGAAAAGTTCCTATGTAACAGTGCTTGAAACCCAAACAGTATTTTTTATAAGATGTACCACCACCTATTTTTTCTCTCAGATAATGAAAGTCATCAGAAATAACTGCCTTAATTACTCTGTAAAGTGATGGTCAAGTGAATAATAGCAATTATATCCACACCTTACTCTAGGCTGAAAAGGGTAAAAATGCTCTCTGTTTATGGGAGGGTCTGCTTGCCTCAAGGTCTTACCCTTGGAGTATTAGTCATTCTGAGTTTTGAATCTCCTGGCCAAGAAAGCAGTGTGGCTTGAATTTGCTTTTCCTAACCAATGGCTTCACACTAAGCAACTCTCTGTACTAGTGCTATTATTTCTCACCGGTGAAGAACCCAACTTGGAGATCCTCAAAAAGTTGAGTGCTACACTGTGGTAATGACGGCCTATACAGTGGTACCTCGAGATACGAGTTTAATTCGTTCCATAACCTTGAGGCGTGGGAAACTATGAGACACTGGAGTCACGGTAAACTGGTGGGTCGTGTGCAGCCGGCCCATCCACGCGATTACTCCTATCTCAAATGTTGCTCATATTTCAAAGCAAAAAATCGCTCGCTTGCTCGACGGCTCGTATCTCAAAAATCTCGTATGTTAGGGCACTCGTATCTCAAGGTACCACTGTACTAAAGATGCTTTATAATTTATAAAAGGTTTTCATCTAAACTAGAGGCCCGATGCATGAAGATTCATGCAAGAATAGGCCCTCCTTTCCCTGACTGCCAGCTCTGGCTTCCCTCTGGCACGCGGGGCCTGGGCCTTCGTGATGACTGCTGCCTTCTTCCTTTGCTCTGGCTGGAGCTGCCTTCCGCCTTCCGCCTTCCGCCTCTGCCTTCCGCCTTCCGCCTCTGCCTTCTGCCTTCCGCCTTCCGCCTTCCGCCTCTGCCTTCACTCCAGCTGGAGTCGCCTTCTGCCTTCCCTCTGGCCCTGCCACCCTCCCATAGCTCCCTCCATCCCGCCCTGCCCCGACTGCTCCACGCCTGCACACACGCACTGCCCAGAGGCCCGGAGCGTCCTGGCCCGGCCGCCACCATCTTTGTCGTGGAGTTACAGTCAATTTGCATATTCTGTCTTTATTAGATAGGATGATTGAATTCCAGGCTTGTGACTACCCGTTGACATAGGTAGGATGTGGTTCTTATTTTTTAAAGGAGAATATAGGCCCTAAGGTGTAAAGCAAACGCCAGTCCACAGCTATGTGACTACTTACCTAGCTCAGTTCTTTGTTTCAAAACTGTCCATTTCCCACCCCATATTTCTACTTTCCACTGAGAATCTTGACATGAACTTTATAACAGTAAGCGGGAAAAGGATATCATGACTACAACATATCAAAAAATGGAACAGCAACTATACAAAGTCTTCCATTGCAAACACCTGGCTATCCGCCAAGAAACTGGAGTGTTTGGCTCCCTTATTCCACACAATTAACTGTGTGCCCTCGGACAAATCAAACAACCTGTCTGGCACTCAGATTCCTTATCTGTTAGACAAAAGGTTTGCATAAGAGCCCTCCTACACAGACAATTCTAAATTATTAGGAAAGGAATCCACATTCTTTAAAAAAAAAAATCTTGCTGTGTTGCTCCCTCTTAGAATTGCTGGAATGAGCCTCGACTGCAGCATTACAGCTGCCAATGTTTTAGCAATTTGGACCGTATAGCGCTAACTTAAACCCACCTGTGGGAATAGAGTTGGAGACAACACAGCATCTCAGCTTGCTTTGTTTGCATTCTCAAAACCCACTACGGGAAGTTGGGCTGAAACCGATTTTGGAAAAAATATAGAAACACTGTATCAAACTTGACAATAAAGATAACTCCTTGCCATATTAATGGCTTTTGATTGGGATTAGAAATTTCCTATTGCCTTATTCTTTTGATTAAGTTATGTGGGCACAAAACAAAAATCAATCTGGTTACAATTTAATCTACGAAGACTCTCAAACATGGGGCACAGGTGCATGCTATTCGAACGTCCTTAACGAGTACCCTTTACAGTTCTCATAATTGATAAATCGCAGGCTTGATTAGGCTGACTCATGTGCATTTTCTGAATCTCCCCCGGGAGCCATCTTGCTTCTCTGATCTTCACTCATCACTGGGCCCCGATCTCAGCTCAACGCATTTCCCAAGATAAAGTGGCCAGTATCGCCATCAACAACAACAACAATTCCAAGCCTCTTATTTCTTCCCTCCCCTTCTTCTATTTTCTGGCCTTTAAAAAAGATGATTATAAAGAAGAACACATACTTCTCAACAGTACCCAGCACGGCTGGCCACAAACACATCTTGGGATCCAGCAGCCTGGCCTGTGGTCAGTGCCTTTTTTGCCGTTCCTTTATAAGGTAAGGTCATCTAGTTCAGTTTAGAGACTGGATGCTGAACTCTTAACTTCTCTAATTCCAGAAAGTTGCTTGCCATCCAAACACATAATTAAAGAGGGCAGCGGCCTGTGTTCCAGAATGGTGGCGCAATATTTCGGGGAAGAGACTCTTGGTAAAATCAGTAGCACACCCACCTAGCCACTGCTGTATTTGGCTAACTGAAGGCTACTTTTTTTTTTTTTAACTCTAGGAACATTTAAGGTCAAGTCTATTAATTGTTTTTATAAATGTAGTTTGAGTCTTAAGATTTGTTCATATCAAAATTAATTACGCATAACCTAATGAACACGACACTGTGTAGAATGCCAGCGATGATCAGTTTCCACGGTGTGAAACACTCGCCAGTAACCTTTTTGAAGTTATTAAGTCTCTCTTTGTTTTGTAATTCTGGTCTGTAATCCATCAAATATAATGCGCACATCTTTCCTTTACAAGGAGTCACAATTAACTTTTTTAATTCATCTTAAGCCTATTAGGAAAAAGTTCTCCATAAATGCATGGTATCTTCCCACTAATTCATCTCCTTGTTAATTTTAGCAGTTAATTTCCCCCCTAAATGTAAGTTAAGTTTCTAAATTTCTCC
This sequence comes from Lasiurus cinereus, assembly GCA_011751065.1. Lineage (NCBI taxonomy): Eukaryota > Metazoa > Chordata > Mammalia > Chiroptera > Vespertilionidae > Lasiurus > Lasiurus cinereus. The sequence goes on along the minus strand of JAAGEH010000018.1, from coordinate 3,395,674 downwards.
AGTGAAGAAATGTCTTCACAATCCCTACTCCCAACCACTCTTCTTAACAGCGTATCTGTTGAATTTACAAAGGAATAGTAGAGATTGTCAACCAATAACTGGCAAGAAAATTTTGTCTTCTCTGTATCTTAATAGAAAGTGTATTTTCATACCTAACATATTGACTTTATTTATTTGTTGTGGAAACAAAAAGCGGTTTGTTACTGAAGAATTTTCAAAGCCAATGAGGTGCAGGCGAAGCACTGTCCATCCTCCGGTTGCCCCCACCTTCAAAACCCGTGTCTCCTTCCTGGAAAGTACAACGTTATTAGGGAAAATGAAAATGCAGCTCCTTTCAATGCTCTTACTAATTACAAGGTGATGACAGTATTCCAAAAAAGAATTCGGTTTGTTTTCCATTGTGATTCCAAAGAAAAGCAAACGCAGAAGCAGATGAGCATCAGCTCAGGTCCAGTTGGAAAGGTTCGTGGATGTTACTTTTATAGAACTTTTCTGTACTAATCCTCTGGTGGAGGAGAGAGCGAGGAGACAAGAATGTGATGTACTGATCTCTCAGGCCATCTGTAGCTGTAAACCCCCCCACCCCCCACCTCCCGCCCCTGGCCCTTGGAGTGTGCAACTCTGGCAAGAGCATTTTGAACCACACCACCTCCTGCTGGCTTCAGTGCTTCGAGAAGTTAGAGTACTGTTGAATAACTTCAGAGAACTGCAACCATGTAAACTTACCTTGCTAGACTTTTCTACACATCTACCGGGATAAACTCTTAGCAGACTAGTCTTTTCTGCAAAGAATAGGACTCGCCATCTGCTGACAGAAGCTGAAGGCAGCATTTCTCACATTCTTTCTCTGAGTCTAGGTAGGGAAACTGTAGTAGATAATTGATGAAATTCACAGGATTCTGTTGAAGCCTCTTTAGAAACTGTAAACATGGGAGTTAGGGCAGCGGGCTAGAGTGGGGGTGGAAGGAATTGCATGGCTGAGATACCATCACAGAGACCACACTCCCCAGAGAGCATCTTCACTTTCTACTTCTATTTTGTCTGTGTAAATACAGCCTCAGCAAGCTTTTCTTCTGCTTTCTCCTCTCCTTTACCTCTGGAACATTCCCATGTGCTGGAGCTGCATTTATGAGTGTAGCAACTTAAAAAAACTTCATTTAACATTCAGTCGACTCAGACTATTACTTAGGTTCTATTGATTTATTTATTTGAATTTTTCATTTCGGTAAATGTGAAGGAAGCCGTATTAAGATTCAAGCACAGATACAACGAAGGGGGTAACTTTTCAACATTTAACAATCTTCAAAAAGAGGACTTCATAAAAGCATTCCTTTCACTGCCTTCATCTGGCATGTTTCTTTTTGTTAGGATCAAAGATTTGACAGAGATGAAAGACCCCCCCTCCCAACTTTACACAGAAATATATGTCAACCAGGAAGAACTTTTTAAGTGGAAACATTCCTGCAATAGCTTTCTTTATTGCCCTCTCTTTATCTAATAAATTTTCTCAGATACCTTGAAAATGAAATGGAAGAAAGGAAGTGTTCTTTGTAGGCAGTGCATATTTTGACGGCATTCAACAAGCAGATTTTAAAAATGCAGTCAACCGAGCTATTTTTCAAATTTTGAAAGTTTGTGTCAGGTAGCCCAAGATTCAGATGACTGAGAAATACTCCATTTTTATGAAGGGGTGAAATAACACACAGTTTATTTTTCACACAACTGAGTAGAAAGGTAAAATTGAAAGCTGCTCTAGTTTCCTTTAAAAGTCCCAATGATGTTCTAGTACCACTGAAGTGACCCCTGCATATATTTTCAACTGTACCCTACACAGGAAAAATACATCTTTTAGACACATGGATAATTCCGTGTTGTGCATATTTTACAGGGAACATTTTAAAACTCACATACGCTTTGTCTTTCTTATCACCACAAACTTTTTATTTTTACTGAAGGAAACAGTATAGACTCTGGAGAGACACAAAGAGGAAGTAATAAGCCCCTGTCCTCCACCACCCAGAGATATTCACCCACATCTGCCCTGGAGTGGTGGCAGAGCAAATATGCCGCCATTTAGGAAGACTATCGCATGGTAGAGTTAAGAGTGTCAAAAACTTCTGATAATCAGAAAACAATATGAATGTTAATATAAAAATGTATGTTTAGAATGATTAAAGACCAGAAAAAAGAAAATCAGAAAGCAAGAACAAGTGAAGAAAAGGAAGATCCTATTTTTTTTTTTTAAAGAACCAAATAGAAATTCTAGAAATATTTCCTTCACTTCCCAGAGGACTTGATATTGGAGACCCTGAAGGCTTAACTCTTAGTTTTCTTCTCTGTCTACCCTCATGCCCTGATGATCTCTCTCTCTTAAATCTCAGACTCCTTCAATACCTCTACCTGAATATCTAATAGACATGCAAAACGTAGTAGGTCTACAACTGAACCCGATCCCACCCCCAAACCTGCTTCACACAGTCAGCCCCATCTCAGGCAATGGCTCCACGATTCCTCTCTCTTTGGCACATCTCTATCATCTTCTGTATCATCCCATTGTCTCTACTGTCAGAATAGATCCTGAGCTGTGCCCTTCTCACCGCGGTTACTGCTCACACTCTGTTCTGAGCCTCCATCACCACGCCTGTCCCAGGATCTGGCTCCCACCCTTGAACCCTGTAGATTGTAATCCATGTAGCAGCCAGAAGTAAACCAGATCTTGTGCTTTGTTCAGAACCTCCCAGCGCCCTCACACTGCCCTCAGAGGAAAAGTCAAAGATTTTCAATTCCCACAGTTTTTACAAGGTCAGGCCCCCATTACTTTCTAAGCTCATCTCACACTAATTTCTTCTTATCCCTTTGCCCTCTGTTCCTCAAAGAGAGAGCAAAGTATTGGCTGTTCCTTTCACCTGGAAACTTCTCCCTCCGGTATCCTCACCGTCCTCTCTCTCACCTTTCAACCCTTCTGTGAGCCCTTTCCTGCCTCCCCAGTCTAAATCTGCTTGCCATTACCAATATTCAGTATCATCCGCCCTTTATTTTTCTTTCCAGGAGTTATTCCTTCTAATCAATTAGAATTTATTAACTTGCTTGAATCCCAAGTAGAATACCAGCTCCATGTGGGCAGGGCTTTTGTCTGCTTTGTTCATTGCTAATGGAATTTCTTAAAAACCCCGAATGGGCTTGTCTCTATCTGTTTAAATGATGTGGTTCTCTGAGATCTGTGAGAAAAAAACAACAACAGTATTTTATATAATGTTTCTTAGGCAGAGTTGCACTGGTAAAAAATAAATCTTGTCAGACGTAGTATTTGGTTAGATAAAAGATAATAGGAAAAATAAAAATGCTTAATATTGCAAACAAGAGAACTGTAGCAGGTGGAAATACAGAGGATGCTTGTCATTTAGAAGATGGCAACTGTGGTCTTTTTTTTTCCCCCGAAGAAGCTGTCTTTTAGGTGTTTAAAACAAAATGTCTTGTAAGCAATTTGGTTTTACAGCTACAGTTTGGTATAACATTGAAATTTCTTTCTTGGTTATTCTTAGGTGTATTATAAAAACGTCTCAAGTACAAAAGTATGTCTTTATAAAATTTTGGTACATTTTATAAAAACATTTGGACACGAGGGACCTTAGAAAAAATGAGTCCTAATTCCTTCAAAACTAAATCTTAAAAACTTTCAATCCAGCTTTCCCCGTGTCTGTTATGAAGTGCTTTTTATCACAGAACAAAGTAATAAAAATCTGATAGATTTTTAGTGGAAGTAACACTAATTCTCAATCATAAAAAAAAAAGTTAAACAGAGAAGCTTATTTTGAGGGAGGTTTGAAGGATGGGCATTTATAATTTAAGGCCCTGATTGTTCTTCTGTTAAATCATTTTAATTTAAAAATATCATCTTTGATTTGGTTCCAACAGACTTCTATTTTTGTTTTACTAAGAAGTAGCCTGATGGATGATGATATTGTCCATACTCTGCCTAGTGATCCATCTTGACATTGTCCTGGTGAATTTTATACAAATAATTTTACAAAGGTTTATTATGTTTCTTACCATCTCCTACCCCATGGGAACTTGGGTTTGGCAGCCTTCTATTAATGATTATAATATTCATCTTGAGTTGAGTCAGGGCACAGGCTGTGATGTATTCTATTTAAAAATCCATTTGTGGAACACCAGAGGAAGGTTTGTGAGAGGATTGTCATAACTGAGGTGGCAGTATCTTGATTCTTTTGCTATGTGAATACATAGAATTTGGTTATATTTTAAGAAGTGGTTTAAAGTTCACCATTATTTTTTTTAAAGGATACCCATTTTTTTTGAAAAGGTGGCCAGTTTATTTTTTAATTTAGAAATATATTTTATTGATTTTTTTACAGAGAGGAAGGGAGAGGGATAGAGAGTTAGAAACATCTATGAGAGAGAGACATCAGTCAGCTGCCTCCTGCACACCCCCTACTAGGGATGTGCGCACAACCAAGGCACATGCTATTGACAAGAATCGAACTTGGGACCCTTTAGTCCGCAGGCTGATGCCTTATCCACTGAGCCAAACCGATTAGGGCACCATTATTTTTTATGTATTTGTAAATGAAATAATACTTTAGTGTTAGAAAAATTCAGGTGCTAAATTTTAAAAACAAGTTAGAGGCATATTATTTTTTAAAAAATACATCATTTTTATAACTTTTCTATATGGATAGCCTAGCACTACTTTTTCATTACCCTTTTCACACTCTGTTATATAGCAATTAGAGGCCTGGTGCACAAAATTCACACACTTGGGTAGGGTCCCTCAGTTTGGCCTGTGCTCTCTTGCAGTCCAGGAGCCCTTGGGGGATGTCTGACTGGCGGCTTAGATCTGCTCGGGCCTAAGCTGTCAGTTGGACATCAGCGCTGCTGTGGAGGTGGGAGAGGCTCTGCTACCACCACTATGAACCCGGCTTGTGGCTGAGCGGTGCTCCCCCTGTGGGAGCACACTGACCAACAGGGGCAGTTCCTGCAGTGAGTATCTATCCCCTGGTGGTCAGTGCACCTCATAGCAACTGGTTGTTCTGCTGTTCAGTAGATTTGCATATTAGCCTTTTATTATATATGACTAGAGGCCCGATGCATGGAATTCATTCAAGAGTAGGCCTTCCTTCTCCTAGCTGTCGGCACCAGCTTCCCTCTGGCACCCAGAACCCAGCTTCCCTCGCAGACCCAGCTTTGTCCAGAAGAATGGAAGGACGTTCGGAAGGATGTCTGGTCTAATTAGCATATAACCCTCTTATTAATATAGATATGCAACAAATTTATGGCTAAGACTGGATTGATTCATTTGATACCCATTTGCCAGTGCCATGTTATTATAATTCTATAACATCATACTATATTTTTCCCTTCATTTGTAATTCTTACACATTTTATTTTATTCTTGTGTTTTTTGCATTGGCTGGGTCTGCACTACATTGTTGGAAAGAAGTAATGACAGCAAGTCTCAAACATGTTCCAGATTTCCCCATTTTTAATGAGGTATATTTGACATACAACATTATATTAGTTTCAGGTATATAACATAATGATTCAATATTTATATCTATATCTATATATCTATATATCTACATATCTATCTATATCTATATCTATCTATCTATCTATCTATCTAATGAAATGATCAGCACAATAAGTCTAGTTAACATCTGTCACCATATACTAGTATAGGTACAAATTGTTTTCTTGTGATGAGAACTTTAATATTCTACTCTCTTAAGCAATTTTCAAATATATAATGGATTATATCTACATAAGGCAGAAATTTATACCTAAATGGATCAGAGTTCTTTAAAAAACACACACACAAAAAAAAACACCTTTATTGTTGATGTCCCCCTGTACAGGTGTTCCCCTTTTTTCTCCCTCTTGCCCTTCTTCACCCAGTTCTCACCCTGCCCCAGGCCTTACCACCTTATTGTCTGTGTCCATAGGTAATGCATGTATGCATATAAGATCTTTGGTTAATCTCAGAGTTCTTTCTATATGTTTTTTTTTTACTTACTGACTTGCCCCCATGCACCTGTCTTCTAAATATCAGAGTGGCTCAAGGTCAATTCTTTCAGTTCTTCTCTTATCTAGCCCTACTCATTTCCTTTTGCTCTCATCCAGTCTCAAGACATTAGACTGCAAGCACTGATGGCACGAAAAGTTGTTTATCTTTTTGTTGAAAGTATTACAGATGTTACCTATCTTTCCCCCATTGACCACCACCACCTCCCCCCTCACCCCCTCCCGCTTCCCCAGGCCTTCAACGCACTAATGTCATGGATTATGCATATATGCATATAAATTCTTTGGTTGACACTAAGTTTTATATCCCATCCAAATCTCTCCTCTGAATTCAGAAACCTATGCCCAATGACCTATATGCAATCTCTCCTTAAGATATCTCACAGGCCTGTTAAGCTCAATATATCCAAAACTTAGCTCCTCATATCTGATATCTCCCACCCCCAAATCAGCGCATCCTATAGTCTTTTTAAGTTATTAAATGGTAGGGATACACAGATACTCCAGTTTTGCCTATTTCCTCAGGATAATTATTAATAGAATTTTAACCTTCAAAAGTAACATTTTTACATTTCAAAAACCATGATATACTATATGCTCACATGTTAATGACAGCCAAGCAAGGGAATTTTGTAGTCACATTCAGTGACAGCTCATAATCATCCTTCTTGCATGAATTCTTAGTTAAATTTAAACTATCCATGTCCCTGTTTTAGTTCAGACTCTGCTTTCAGAAACACATTGAGACATCACTATTTGTTGTTTTTTTTCAACCTATGCAGTCTAGTTCAATTCAGCATTACTCTTTTTAATTTATTTTTCAGTTTAAAAGTTCTATTTTCAGTTCACTTTTGGGTCAGATACTTTTTATATTTGCTGCTGTACCTCTTTTTGAACTGGATTAGGAAAATACGGTCTATACTATATATGTAGGTGCAAAATTGGGTGATTTCCCTCTAAACTATGAGGCCATTTTGCTTTTTTGATTATTACCTTATTATGTTTTAGTTTTTATTTATTTATATATAAACTCCTACAGTGTTTCCCATACAAAGTCTATGGACCCTAAAGAGTCCACATGTTACCTCTGAAATTCTTATGTTTTAATTTTTAAATATTTTGTATTTTTACATATATGTAAGTACATTCTGGATCATTAGAATAAAGCTGATTGCAGCCAGGTACTGTTTAGATTTTGGTGCATATTTTATTGCTGTATGAGACCAAAAAGCATAAGAACCTAATCTCTAGTTTCATGTTATACAATAAAAATAATGTAGAAACATTGTAAATCAGTGTTGAAGGCTATGAAAACCGGCATTTTTTCAATTCTCTATGCAATTTTTAGTGTCTTGGGAATGTCTTCAAATTTCTTAATTAGTATCCAATAAGACTTAGGTAAATGAATAAATGAGTGATACTTTAAATTGCTTGTTTATTCAAATATACCGAAAATAGCTCTAGATTTTTTTCTCATCCAGTTGTTTTTGTAGACTAGTGTTTCTTATACAGTGTGGAAACAATCTAACATGGGACAAGGGAAGGATCAATCAGTAATTAAATGAGCAAAACAGGAGACAGTCAAATGGAATCAAAAGGAGATATTTTCCAGTGACTTCTGTCTAAGATTTACTCTAATGAAGAAAAATTGGTAGTATATTCCAGAACTTCATTAAAACTATGCTTAAATATAATCAGTGGCTAATTTATTCACTCTGAGGGTATAGTTTTATAGTTTCTGGATCTTGATAAATGGCAGATACTGATAAAAGAGAGATTATTTAAAAAAATACTGCTTATTTTAACTTTGAAAACTTGTATGAGTTATTCTCTCCATGTTAAGAGAACCTGCATTCTTTTGGGTGTGCCACTGGTTATCCAATTGTTTGAGAGCTGAGTTATTAAAAATGATGCCATACAGAGAAGGGTGAAAATTATTGCAAATGTCAAAGAAGATCTTTGCTGAAGTTTACCCTGGAGCACTATTCATTGCTCCAAAAACAAGGCTAAAAACGTGCATTTCCTGGCTAGTTTAATAGCTGATCTTTGACATATTTAATAAAATATTTTGAACATTAATGATAAATAACTACGTGGCAAATCAAAATGCTTCATAAAGTATTTTTTTAACATATCTGATAAGGAACTACATGGCAAATTAAGATGCTCCACCTGGTTTGTTGCCCTTTTAGCTGGCAGGTGCTGATGAGCTGTGTAATTAGATAAGTGTTCCCACCGATGCCAGGAGTCAGTGGTGTTTTTCATCTTTTCCATTATTGTACAAAAGCTGCAAAGCACACACTCATTTGGCATTCTAAGCTCTTATGATTGATTCGCAATGTCAGTAAAATTTACGGATTGCGCATTCCAAAAGATAAGAGGGAATTAATGTCTTAGAAAAAGTTTTTAGCATGGCTTCTCTTGCCAACATTAATTTTATTATTAACATTAGTGTGCTTAAGTGTACAGAAGCAAGTAAACATGAATAAATGTAATACAAATTGGTTTGCTCTGGGTTTATAAGTAAGAGTTCTTGATATATACTTTGCAGTATATTCTAACTTTTATAACAGATGTCAAAATCATGCTCAACATGTATCACATGTAGTCAGATATTCTCTTTTGATATGCTGTGTGTGTGTTTCTAAGCAACACGTATAGTTTAAATTAAATGAAAATCAATAAAAACAATGAAAAAAGTTTGAAGTGAATTTTGAAGATGAGACATCATAGTATCTCTTGATACATTACATTATCTAATAAAGAATAATCAGAGATTTTTCGTAATCTATTTTAACTTTACAAATTTTATATACATTATAATAAAGGCTATTTCACACATTGAGAAAGTATATTTATAAAATCTAGTTGATAGTTTTGACAGATATAAAATGTCTCCCACTTTTACTTAAATCACAATATGGATATAACAATAGATAAAATAGATATTATTTATGGTAGTTATATATTAGTGACAGCAAAAATCAATATTTTAAAGTTTGGGTTTAACTCAGCTCTAGAGGGCTTTGCTTTTCAAAATAATTAAATTAAGCTTTTAGAATATTCTTTCATTCATGATTTATAAAAGGAAAATTTATTTTAAGGGCCAGGTGAGTTTTTCAAATAAATATTTAGAATTTCAGAAAGGTATTTTTTAATATTTATTTGTATTGATTTCAGAGTGGAAGAGAGAGAGGGAGAGAGAGACAGGAACATCAATAAGAAAGAATCATTGATTGACTGCCTCTTGCATGCCACACACTGGGGATTGAGCCCACAATGTAGGCATGTGCCCTGACCGGGAATTGAATGGTGATCTCCTGGTTCATAGGTCAATGCTTAATCATTGAACCACACTAGCCAGGCTCACCATATTCTTTTTGCTGTTACTTTACCGGCCCCTAATTTTATAGTTATTTTACTTCACAATGGCTTTTAATACATCCCTCTAACACTCCTCCCATCTGGTAGCTATCAATTTGTTTTTTGTATTTATTCATTTGTTTCTGTTGGATAATTATGTTTTTTAGATTCCACCTATGTTAATTTTTATATTCAAAATAAAACACTAGTTTGATATTAATTGCTGATTACTCTGTAACATGCACTGGACTAAGTAGTTAAAGCTCTGTTCTGCCTACTCACGGTTCTAGATGTTCTTGATTTACTTATTCTTTAATCCTATGCAGAGGGTCCCTTCTCCTAGCAGGGTCTCAAGTTCTTCATGGGCTGGAATTGGGGTAGCAGATAAGCACAGTCAGATTGGGGATTAACTTTTATCTCTACAGTTATTATGGGATCTTAGTTTTTTAATCTATAAAATTCACACCTAATTGTCCAATGTAAGTCAGCAGAACCCCAGGCAAAGAATTGTGCCTGGCAAATATTAGTTACTCTAGTAATGAATCTGTGAATCAAGGGACTTCTTGTAAACTTGGAGAATTCTGAGTAGTCCTTTGGCACTTAATTACTCGTCCCTGTAAGGTTAGTGAGAGTTTGTGAAAAACCACGTTGGCTGCTCCAAAAGGGTTTAATGTCACGCTATAGAAAAACAAACTCTTTGCTCATGTGGAAACCATCTCCTTCTCTTTCTGACCTCTGTATTTACTGAAACGGGACAGGGCTATATTACATGTGATGCTGCTCTTTGTAAACTGGCTGATTGTAATCCATTTGGCTACAGAGTACAACTTAAAGCGTTTTTATAGCTCACATTGAGAATGTTTTCACTGGATTCTTGTACAACATGAGCCATGTAATAGGTCCCTATGAGTTCATTGAGAGGTTGCTGCTACCTCTGTGTCATTGGTTTTTTTTTTTTTTTTTAGTGCACACTGTGAGTTCTATATATGAACTATAATTCTTTACTTCTGGACGTTTAAAAAATAAAGCTTAGACTTTAGATCGGAGCTTGGACTTTAGATTTAGACTACTTAAGTTCAAAATTCAGCCTTGCCACTTACCTTTTTGACCTAATACAAATCACTTTTATTTGCTAAGAATCCATTTTCCCATATATAAAATAGGGATAATATAGCAGGATAATTGAAGAGATTACATGATATGGTATATATTAAATATTTAACCCAGTGCATGTTAAAGAGTAAAATCAACAATTAATGTTAAACTATTATTTTATTATTAAATATAAAATTAAATTTTCTCACTTCCCTGTAGTTTACCAACTAATGTACAACACTAAGAGGGAGAATTTGATGATAAACTTACCTCATGTTTTTCTTTTGAGATCCAGACAGCACCATCTAAAAAGAGGTTATTTTGAATATTGTTGTTAAACAGTACGTTGTTAATATTTTCAAACTTGAAAATTACTCAGTTAGATGTACATTTCATTCTCATTTATCTTTAATTCTAGACTTAAGCATACATGTTTCCTTTAGGGAGAACAACTAGACATGGATTACTTTTGGTAGATTTTAAAAAGAATTTCTCATGAAGAAATAACAAAAGAATGTCTGGACATCTGGTAAAATTTTAAGTCTACAAGCACATAATTTAAACTTTTTTTTTCTACAGGGAACTATAAAATTCGCCATGCACATCCTCAGTCCTCCTGTTTCTCATGCATAATGGATCAGAAACTTTCTTAAAATCTGCTGCATTAAGGACAGAATAAGTGACTCATAGCACATAATGTACTTTGAAAAATCTAGGCTTTTCTTTTATGTTAGCACCACCCTACCCCCCTCAATTCCAGACAGGTTCATTCTTTTATACTTCTAGAAAATCATGACGATATAGGTTAAGATTTTGTGGTTATGTATATTTGGCTTGTTTGTACAAGAAAGCATAAGAAGGAATTGCAGGAGAGGAACATATAATCTTGTAAAGAAGTACAAGAGGTAGAAAGATTTCAAGTGTTATAATCTGTAAATCCCTGATTTGTAAATTGCATCGGTGAGGGAAAATCTAAATAAAATCAATATAAAGAATTATTTAATGATTTTATTGTTTTGATTAATTTCTTGTTTTTATCACTTGTTTCTATTAATGATTAAAGTTTCAATTTCAAACTCAGTGCACTGTGAGAAGTGGGATTTCAGCTGGATCTGGGATAAAGGTGGCGGAAGCAGGATGCCTCTTCATTGAAAGATGGATATCAGCTGTGATTTGACACCAGGGATCTCATCCCAATAAGCAACATTTATTTTTTTTCTACTTTGTACCTTTTTACTTATTTTCCACTAGAGGCCCGGTGCACGGAAATTTGTGTACTTGGGGGAGGGTCCCTCAGCCCAACCTGTGCCCGCTCGAAGACCAGGACCCCTAGGGAGAGGCCATCTGCTGTCTTGGGCCTAAGCTGGCAGAATCCCTCTGGCAGCCCAGGAGCCCTCAGGGGATGTCTGACTGTTGGCTAAGTAGGTCATCAGACATCCTCAGTGCTGCTGCTAAGGCAGGAGAGGCTCCCGCTAATGCCGCTGCTCTTGCAGCCATCAGCCTGGCTTGTGGCTGAGCAGAGCTCCCCCTACAGGAGAGCAGTGACCACAAAGGGGCAGCTTCTGTGTTGAGCATCTGCCCCCTGGTGGTCAGTGCACATCATAGCGACTGGTCATTCTGCCATTAGGGTCAACTTGCATATTACCCAAGTTTGCTCTAATGCCATTGTTTCCAAGCACCTGTAGGACTCACACACATCATTCACTTTCACTTTTGCCTCCCCAACGTTGATTCTCGACCTTAGTTACCCGTCCCTCTTTTGAGATCTAGAAACATATTAGCATTTCTCACATCTTTTCACTCTGCCTTCTGCTTTTGATTCCCTTCCATTTTGATTTACATTTCTTGATGACATAGTCCATATACTCTATCTTCACTTAACTTCCCATTTGTTCCTCACATTATCAGAATCCAGGATCTCTTCTTATCTTCTTACTGAAATATCTTAAATAGAATACCTAGTTAACTCATGGTTAGTAGAAACATTAATCTATATGGCCAAATTGTGAGTTGCTTGAGACCATGAATACTTTCCTATTTATATTTTGCAACCCAGTCACCTAAGAACAGTGTCTGGCACATAATAAACACTCAATAAACATTTATTGAATTATATACGCAAACTTCTTGATAAATAAACATTTCTGAGTCTCTGGGTGGGGAAAAAAATAACCCCAAAAAACTGAAATTACCTTTTTAATCTTCAACAGGTCTTGTGGAAAAAGTACTAACATGTCTATTAGGAAGTGAAGAAACGTGTTAAGAGTAAATTTATATCTCTTGAGTGCATTTTTGTAGGCACTATATTATGGGATTTACACACATTGGACTCCTTTATACTCTCCTTGGTATTCAGAATTATGATTTTCATTTTATACCTTAGAACCGGAGACTCAGAGTTTAAGGAATGTGCTGAAGGTCACAAGAGTTGGGATCAGCAGCAGTAGGATTTGAGCCCACATCTGATTGATTCTAACGTAGGTGTCCTTGCCACTCTCCTCTTCAAACATGTTCAGTATCATGTCATCAGCTTTCCAACTTGGGCACGAGTGCTCCTGAGGTATCCAAAGACTTTCCAAGAGTTTCATTGACATGGTGAGTTTTAGGAACTTAGTTTCTGGTTAGGGGTTTTATGTGGGTTCTGTTTTCCATCTCTCCTCTCACATCTACCATTCTTCCACTTTAAAAAGAAGACATTCCATTCCCTAATATTGCCATGGAATATTTTCCCAAAGAAAGAGAAAGAGAAAACAAAACAAAACAGCAACTTCATGGAGACAAAGAAAAAGATCAGTGTCTAAAAAGTGCTCTTAATTAAAGTGCTGTCTGTCTGTAAGTTCCATATTTTTCATGGAAGAGAAATTTAAATTCAAGGTTAAATTTCAATTAAAGCTTTCAAATTTAATTTTTATGCATTAGTGTTAAGTCTACAAGCCTGAGAATATTAAGTTTAATTAATAACCTATAAAAATGTAAAAAATAATATTCTATACTTTCTTATTTTTTCCTACTTATAGGTGAAACTATTTCTTTACCATTTTTTAAAACATTGTGGGCAAAAGTCTTTTGCCCACTGTCACTCTCATCACTCTTCTTTTCATTTATTCATTCACTAGAGGCCTGGTGCACGAAATTCGTGCAAGGGGCTTGGCCTTCGCAGCCCTGGCTGTCTTGGCCCTCGCAGCCTTGACTTTGTCCAGCACATGGTTCTGATGGTCATTCTGCTCTTCAGTCTAATTAGCATATTAACTTTTTATTACATAGAGTATTAGATTTTGATTAATTTAACAATGACTAATACACCTTTGGTAAGCCACACCGTGAAGTAACCAACTTACTCTCTCTCTCTCTCTTTCTCTCTCTCTCTCTCTCTCTCTCTCTCTCTCTCTCTCTCTTTGCTGTTTTTGCTAAGTCCTGACTCATTTTAGCAACAAGTAATATTTATTTATGACTGCATCAACCAGTTAGAAAGAACCCCTACCCATGTTATTAAACAATGTATTCCTAATAAATTGTACTTTTAGCATATTAACTATCAACATGTGCTTTGTACTTACAGAGTTTTGGTCAATTGCAAAACAAAAATATTTGAAAAAATTAGATCTGAAGAAACTGTTTAAGTCGTAGAGCCTGAAGTGATAGAAAACCATATATAAAAAAATTCCAATACAGCAAAATATGTTGAGTGATTTAAGTGTAAAGATATATTATTACAATAGGATAATAATTATGTGGAGAAAGTTGAATGGAAATATGACTTTGCATAGAGATAGGGAAGAGGTCAAATAGTAACTTAATTTTTTTCATTAGAAATGAATAATGATTGGTGTTAAAACACTGCAATGCATGTTACATGGGATAAATTAAAGTGGTGAAAGAGTTTTATTTTTAAATATCTATATTTAAACTGCACTAGAAACTACTAGATTTATAACTATTTTAAATTCTGGAGAAATACAGATGCTAATTTATAAATGTTCGCAGGAGGAGAAATGTTTTAAGAATTCTTTTAGGAGCTATTCAAGCCAAAAGTTGGAAGACAGCTCTGTAAAAGTGATAGAACACAGTGGGGAGTACCCTGAGTATACGGAGAAAACTGAAATTTCTGGCAGCTTCCACATTCCCCGAGGACTCCCTAACCCTGTGAATCTAGGCAGGTTACTTAACTTCTCCGGGTCAGCTGATCTACAGAGCGGGGTAACCACACAGCCTGTTGGAAGAAGGGATTTAATCCGTTAGATGCAATTAGCACAGTCTTGGCTCACAGAACCATCACAATCAATAACGACTGCTAATAGCTTTATCGATATTATGGTTAGGTTTCAATGGCCAGGGCCTGTCAATCTGCAGTGAACCTGCGCATCTGTGTCAGCTCTTCACATCCGAATTTCCTTTGCTTCTCAGGGGCAACAATGTTCACCTTTTGCTTGAGTGGGCCTCGAGCCAGTGTTTGGAGATGGGAGGGAAGATCAGTGGTTACAGGAAAGCCTGGGCAATATTTAAACCAGGAACACGTTGTGCAGTGAGGCAAGAGCTGGGGAGCCCTCCTTCCAGCCTTCATCTCCAACACTTCTCAGTTCCTGATCGGGTATGCTGACACTGATGTTGTCCCCAGTTTATAAACGAGGACCTTGCCACTTGGGCTGAACGATCTCACAGTGAACACAAAGGAAGCCGAGATTGCTCCAGAGTCCCCCCCTCCTGATGCTGCTGGCCCTGGGCCAGGCACTTCACTGCCAGGGTGACCCCGCTGGCTGAGTGGAGTCACACGCTTAGCACACAGAGCTGTCCCTGGGTCTGCAGATAATCACCAAGCCTCCAAAGGACAATCCGTTCTTGCACAGAGTTCTTTTGAAACCTTTCTTGCTCGGTCCAGGGCAGCGTTTCTCTTTCCATTTTGCTAAGTTTTTGTTTGTTTGCTTGCTCCTTGTGAAATGACACTCATTTCAAAAAAAGATATACTTATAATCCAGAAGGTTGCATTTTATAAACTCAGAAGCATTTAATGTCTTCTAAAGGAAACGAGAATAATCTTCAATCCCTATGGCCTTTCCAATCTGTTGCTATCCGAAATAGAGGACCTCCATTCATGTATGAATAAAAGAAGTGATGTGGCGTTTACTCAGCATTTCATTTTTCCTTCACTCTTTTTACTTCCCAGCTGTTCAATGTACTTTCTTTTTTTTGCCCAAACTATACCAGTTCTACCAGTGTTGGCAGAGGAGGGATATCTATTCCAAAAGAAAAATGAAACCCTCTATTTTTATTTTCTTAAAATTCAACTAAGTTGTGTTTCCAAGGATACTGGCCTTTTATGCTGATGTGATAGTGGTTGCAGAGGATTCATGCATTTTTCTTTTTGAGATACGTCTGTACATTAAAAATATATTACATTTGTAACATATTCTGATTGTAGTAATAATGCCCTTTTAAAACCTTGGGTAAATTTGAGAAATACAATTTTCTTCCTTCTTATTTTTATGTTTATTTCCTTTGAACAAAACTAAAATAATGTTGTTTATACAGTGTTAATATTTCTACTTAGTATTTTAAAAAGCATTTTAAAAGAATATGAAACGAAGAATCCTGTAGGAAAATATAAATAAATGTGGCCATCTAAAATTAAAATTTTTAGAATAGAGAACATGTTATGAATCTGTAAAAATACAAGTCAATATCAGAAAACATCGGAAATTTAGCATAGGTCACCACAGACAAATAAAGTTAACAACCTAATTCAAAACATTCAAAGATCGGAGGCAATCGATTTATAATGGAACCACACCCTAACAACATTGCATATTTCCTATCTTTTAATCATTTTCAAACAGGCTCAAAACATACATCATTTAATTTGTGATTCTCTAATGTTTAGTAGTAGGTCACCTTTTAATATAACCTTTACAAAAAAGAACTACAGCAATGATTGGAATTTCAGAATAAATGCAGAAAAACTGTTGAGGATAACTTTCAATTATACCCGGTGGGTAGAGAGCTGCTACCTACTAGCTGCAAGTTTCTTGTTGTCAGGATCCATTCCTTTTCAAACTCAGCATCTAGATCAGAGTACGGGGATCATATATCCAGTACTTATTTTTTGAAAGAAAATGCAAAAAAAAAAAAAAAACACCCAAAAACTGATGTCTTTGAGGCTTTTGGGAATCTCTCGTTTCTTTATATTATATAAACTAAAGTGTGCATTTAAAACAATTAAATGCAATAGTGTCACCATAGAAATAGTTGCTGTTTTACTCTTTGCTCAAGGGAATTTCACTTTGGCCCATGATGCATAGGAGTGTGATCAGCAATGTATGGAAGTAGGATACAATCAACATGATGTTGCTTAAGGTTTATCTAATTAGATTTTTTTTTCTCAGTCATTGGAAGTAAATCTGTAAAAGGAAACTTGGGAATACAACAATTATGAAATAAGACAGGGTAAGGAAAGAATACTGGAAAGAGAGAGAATGCAGAATTAATTTAAGAGAGGGATACATTTTAGCCAACTAAGCAAAAGGAAAGAGGCTAAAGATGAGAAGTATAACTAATGAGTTGAACAATTTTGGCATCCGTTCTGCTAGATAGACTCCTTCAGCACATTCATTTCTCTTTGGACCCAGGTCCTGGGGTCACAGATGTTCTTGGAAGCCATGTGGGTGGGAGCTGGGAGAGAACCCAAATATGACAGCATTGGCTGATGTGATGTTACCTCCGTGTCAAAGGTGATGGCTTAGTGCTGAGGTGCAACCAGTATGGTGCTGAAGCCTTCCTAGGAAATTTGTGATTAATTTTAGACTGATTTAGAAAAGAAAGCGTAACTCCTCACTTCTTTCAGTATGGGTTGCACATCATGCCTTCCTTTCAGAAAAGTCGGAAAAGAGAGAAAAGGTAGTTTTATAGTGGAGGAACTTGACAAACGATGTTAGCTATATAGTTGAGGTTAGCATCAAACGTGCTAAATCATGTTGATAGGATGTACCCTTGATATATGATGAAAATTGCCTTTTACCTCTGTGTTCTTCTTCCTAATTCCAGTTTTACCTTATCTGAACCTATTTTTTATTTGTCAATAAAAGATGTCACAAGTATCCTTAGTAACATTTGATTTGTCTAGCAAAGTCATATCTTCGGGTACTATGTGATTCTGGAAGACAACATAAAATTTTACTTCAACTGAGAATTGTTTATTTTTCTTTATAACTAAGGCACAAGTAGAAGTCTAATTTTCTGAGTTAGTTTTCTATTAATAAGTATTAAACCAAGTATAGTCAAGATATTTTTTAAAGACAGAAACTTCTCATATAAGTTCTTCCTCTCCCTGTACCTCTGGGTGTACTAAAACCACTCCCTAATGAAAACTTGCAAAGTTTTTTGTTTCATTCTGCAATGTTCTGTGGAGGAGCCATTAATCAGGCCACTGTTGATTTAGTTGCATGCGCTGGCCACAGTGTAATGTATCACTATAAGTCGTGCTGTGGTCCCCTTTCCTGTTGTTTCATGAATGTTTTCTGGCCCGGGACAACATGGTGATTGATTCCTTATTTTCCCTAGTACAAAAGTGGCAGTGTTTTTATTGCCAATACTTTGTTATTTTAGAGACAATATTGAGAATGAATGTAAAGCTAACAACAACTTGAAAAACATTGTTTTGTTAAAAATGTTTAAAAAAACACAGAAAAATAATTTGTGACATGAACTATTAATATATTTCATCACTGAAATTCAACTCCTCAATTAGGAATTATCAAATTACCATTGCTATACTTCTGTTACTACGTATATGTTTAACATAGAAAAACATATAGAATACAGATTCATCACATTGATTGTATTCACTGATAATTCAAACCACATATACTTGCAGTGAATAATTTTTATCTTTAGGGGTTTATATTTTGAAAGAAAGATCTCAAAACTCATTTTACATTTGTGAAGATCAATTGGAACTATCAAGAAAATTAATGAACAAAATTATTTGATCAAAACATAATGAATAATGAGTTAACATCAAACAATCCTATATAAAAAAAGGATAATATGCAAATTAATCCTAATGGCAGAAGAAGCAGGAACAACTGCTCACTATGATGCACACTGACCACCAGGGGGTAGATGCTCAATGCAGGAGCTGCCCCTGGTGGTCCCAGTGCGCTTCCACAGGGGGAGCTCTGCTTAGCCATAAGCCAGGCTGATGGGTTGTGTGAATCTCTCCTGCCTCCTTGGCAGTGCTAAGGATGTCTGATTGGGGCTTAGGTTTGTTACCCAGGGAAAGCAGGCCTAAGCCATCAGTTGGACATCCCCCAAGGACTCCTGGGCTCCTAGAGGGATGTCTGACTGCCAACTTAGGCCCAATCCCCTGGGGAGCGGGCCTAAGCTGGCAGGTAGACATTCTCCAAGGGGTCCTGGACTGCGAAAGGGTGCAGGTTGGGCTGAGGAACACAACCCCACCACCTGAGTGCATGAATTTTCATGCACTGGGCCTCTAGCGTAGTAATAAAAGTTAGAACAAATCCTTAATATGATCATGTGTTAAAATGTTTTTGGTATTTTTAGACAATAGAAAGAACATATTTGAAGCTACAAAACACTTAAGTAATTTTGCTCACCAGGCTAATTAATCAGTATATTACTATGCCATGGAAACTCAGACTTCTAAGATCTGTAAGACTGGAAAGAAACCCCAAGATCAACCACTGAATTGGCTCATGCAGGGCTTGAGACATGGCCATCTAGTCTTTGCTTGAACTCTTTCAGTGAAAAGATTGGTCATTTCCTTACCAATAGTCCTTTCATCTTGAACAACATGATGGAAAGAAATTCAATATATTACATCAAAATCTGTCTCCTTGCAATTTCCACTTATTTTTCCTGGCTCTGCCTCAAATGGCTAAGTCCCACAGTCACAACACAGTGAGAATCAATCAGATGGACTAATGTGTAAATTTCTGGGTATTTTTTTTCTATTTTTTTTTCTTTCTTGAAACACAGTTTTGATTATATTGTTCACCAATGAAAACATTTCTAATGGCTACCCCATTGCCTACATAATGAAATTCAAGTTCTTTGATTTCTGTAATTTGTAGTGACCAGTAACTATCCCAAGCGTCTGCATTTTTTTATTGCTATCTACCCTAAAGGTTGTATCTCTTTCTTTCTTAATAGTATATTAATCATTTACATATGTTAGTTTCCTCTTAGTCCACTGTAACATCTCTGAGAGTCAAATTTCCACTTGATATAAATTTGTATTACTATAATCTCAGTCTTAAATGAAACATCGAAGCTACTCAATAATATAAGAATAAATTGTGGCATCAAAAAAAAAATTCATGCTCTGGATGACTTTGATCAGGACAGAATACCATAGAAACTTCCCTTCTCTTGTCCTTGACACAACTTCTCTTAATGCAGCCTAAAGCTGTCTCTACTATTTTAGCAACTAAGTCATGCTGCAAGTTCATTCTGACCTTCCAGTCAACTCTAACTGCCAAATCCTTTCACATGAATTGCTGCTAATCCTGTATGTGCGAGGTTAATTTTTTTTTAACAGAAATGTAGAACCTCATGTTTCTAGCTTTTCAATTTATCCTTATTTTTTCTGGCTCATGCTGTCAGCCTGTTGAGAATATTTTGAGTTCTGATTTCAACATCTCCTCCATTAACTCTCTCTTCTAGTCTTATATCGTCTACAACATCAATAGTCAAGTCTTCTCTTTTTTCATCCAAGTGTTAACCAAATGTCGAACATTTGCCTGGCCAAGGGTGGAGGCATGGGCAGGACAGCAGAAATGCATCCTTCTAAATGGCAGCAGTCCAGGCATCAGCGCTTGTTTGTTACAGTCAGTCAATCAGATGTGGCTACATATAATTATTCTCACCAGATTCAGGAATCTGTCACTCTTGGAATATCAGGAGAGATTTTATGAAGTGTCTTACAGAAGTCACAATGTGCTACATAATAAATTGTGCTACATAATAAATGATTTTACCAAATTCCTTGAAAATACAATATTTATTAAATACCAATTTTTTTCAACCTCCTAGGGAAAAGTCTTTCAGAGACTCAATGAGTGAAAAATGTAAGTTGAAGAATAAACTTAACTTGTTTAGGGACATAGGGAAGCTGGGAGGATTCTGGTGATATCAGCCAATATGGATATCTGAGCAAGGCATATTTCTAAGGATAGAAAAATGTTTTTTAACAATAACAAAACAGTCAATTCATCAAGAAGACATTAACCATCCTGAATGTGTAGGCACATATCAGATCTTCAAAATGCATGAGATAAAGAAATAATACAACTGAAAAGAGAAACAGATCAATGTACAATTATAGAGACAAATTCATACACTTGTTTCTCAATGAAAGGACAACTAGAGAGAAAAACAAGGTTAGAAAAGACATGAAAAACACTACTAATTTAATCTAAATGACATCGACTAATCCATACAACAACTCCATAATACACTTTTTTTAAATACATGTGAGACATTTACTATAGTAGAATAAGTTCTGAGTCAGCAAACAAGCCTTAATAAACTTTAAAGGATTCAACTCATATAAATTATGCTTTTGACAACCATTGAATTAAAATAGAAATCAATTAATATATCTAGATCTCCAAATATTTATAAATAAACAATACATTTATGAATAGCCCAGGAATCAAAGAAGATATTACAGAGGAAATTAAAAAAACATTCTGAACATTTAAAAAAATATATTTTTATTGATTTCAGAGAGGAAGGGAAAGGGAAGAGAGAGACAGACATATCAATGATGAGAGAGAATCATTGATCGGCTGCCCCCTGCACATTCCATATTTGGGATTGAGCACACAACCTGGGCATGCACCTCAACTGGTTCACAGGTCAATGTTCAACCACTGAGCCATGTCGGCCGGCTCATAAATTCTTTTTAAAATTGTGAGGTGCAGCTAAAATTGAAGAATGAAATCAGGAATGATTGAAATTAATGATCTTAGCTTCTTCTTAAAGAAACTGGAAAAACAAAATTCAATCCAAATTGAACAGAAAGGAAGAAATAATAGAGGTAATAACAGAGATCAATAAAATAAAATACACATAAAAAAAACATAAAAAATCTTTAAGAAGACCAAAGGATCAATAGACTGAAACCTCCAACCAAACTAACCAAGGGGAAAGAGACAGAGAGAGAGAATACCAATTTCAGAAATGGGAGAATGAGCATCATTTCAGGTCCTACAGACATTAAAATGTTAATAAGGAACTATTACTACTAAGTTTATGAACAGAGATAAGATAAGTTATATGAAATGAGAATTTGCCTAGGAGATAAAAGCTATCAAAGTTCATTCTGATGTGTTCTTTGTTGTAGTCGGCCTTACTTATTTCCATTGCAGAAGGGCTTCTATAACATAGTGGTAGTGCTGGTATTTGTTTCTCTTTTCTGAAATGCAACCTTTTTTTTTTTTTTTGTATTTCCATACCAAGAAGAAAAAAAAATCCAGAGAAAATTTCTGAATAACTTTTTCTAAATTTTTCTAAGTCAGGCATCTACCTACTCCTTGCAATTATAGTGGCCATACCTGGGTCACATATACCCCTCTCGACAGTAGGCTGGATACCTTGATTGGCAGATTCACAATGACAGGACTAGAAGAGGACATTCTGCAAATAGAGGGACTGGTATCATCAAAGGAAATCGGGCAGATGTGTTTGCCTCACAAAACCAACACAGGTACTAGGGAGAGCTGGAATTAAGAGACTGCTGTAGGGAAGATTGGGAGACACTCTGAAGATCAAGTTTGAGCAATATCAGTTTCAGGCTGAGTAGTGTGCCTCCGTATCTTGTCGAATGCTAGAACTGAAAAAGGAACCTCACTTATTTATCTTGTCCTTTAATAGGGAAACAATGGTGAACCTTAATAAAGTAGAAGCCTTTGCTTAATTCTTCCTAGTAAGTAATGCAAAACAAACAACAACAACCAACAAAATAAGAAACAAACCTATATCCCTAAATGCCCTTTCAAATAAATAAAGGGTTATATACATAAGTAGAATTACATTCATTAAGCCACTGTCCCTAGTCATTTTGGTTATTTACTAGTACCAATACCTGGATCCCTTGTCAAATTTCTAAGTAATTTTTAGTTCCTGACTCACTTAGTACTCTCTCCGATACTATTTACTACTTTAATTCTTGGCCATTTTAGTAAAAAATATGGGAACCTCTTCAGTACCTTGCTTCTTGGATATGTGCGTCAAGATTTGGTGGGTGCCAACTGCAGCATCTACTGAACGAGATTTTTCAATGTTGCTTTAAAAAAACCTCTCCTGGCCCTAACCTGGTTGGCTTAGTGATAGAGCGTGGGCTTTCCGACTCAAGAGTCCCAGGTTCGATTCTGGTCAAGGGCATGTACCTTGGTTGTGGGCATATCCCCAGTAGTGTGTGTGCAGGAGGCAGCTAATCGATGTTTCTCTCCCATTGATGTTTCTAACTCTCCCTCTCCCTTCCTCTCTGTAAAAAATCAATGAAATATATTAAAAAAAACTCTTCTAAAACAAACACAAAAAGAAAACCCTCATAGTTAGCTATCCAGATAGTTAGCTATTCTGCTCCATTTTGGAAGCGTCATTGCCTATCCACGAGATGGCTTTCTGTGTTTCTGAGCTCTTAGAAGTTGTGCTTCTTGAAAGATGTTGAGAAATTTCTAATGTAATAGATAGTCTATAAGTCCTAACAGGGAAGAAAAACAGAAGAATGTATGTAGCATGAGTAGGTTGCTTTTCACACACTATTACATGGAAGCTCAGAGAAGCTAAGTCACTCCGTCTAGATCAGCATTCTCACTCTCAGCACTATGGACATTTGTAGCCAGATAATGTTGTTGTTTTATTTGTGTGTTTTTTAAAGGCCTGGGGGTCAGGCAGGAAGAAGGGGGCAGGAGAAAGGCTAGGGCCGTGCTCCAGGGAGGGAGAGCACCCAGAGAATGTTGTTGTTTTCTTCCAGGGGAATTTCCTGGATATGGTAAGATGTTTAGCAGATCTCCTGGCCTCTGCCCACAAATAGCACACCACTCTACCATTTGTGACAAGTGAACATCTGTTGGTTATTGTCAAATGTCCTCTGTGTAACTAAACTGCCCAGCCGTCGATAGAGCCGCAACCAAAAGATCTTTTAGCTATTTATTAGGAGAAATGGAGATATATTTTATAAAGTTATTTCCTGAACATGGCATAAATTCAGTGCACTTAAAACATACAGATACTAGATATTTCTAAGAAACACTCCAGTGATGTAGGTCTCTGGAAATACTGGCATGGTGCTCTAGCCCAAAGACAGATGCTCAGTAACTCTGCTGAAGCCTGCATCCAAATGTGTGCCTGTGTTTGTGTGTGTTGACTAAATAAACAATAGAATGGTATCTTTAAATAAATTATTTAAAGCTCAGTCCAATGACAAATTAGATTTCCACTCCCCCCCCCATATTAAAAAATGTATTTCCCATCTGTGGTAAAGTAGAATATGAAAGCATCACTGGAGAAAAGGCAATGACCGGACCATTCAGGCCAGCCCAAATAAACACTTTTATTTCCTCTCCTTTTTCTAAAATAAACACAACTCAAACAAAAGTTTATCTTTTCTTCATTTGGAATTCTATTGTGGTGCTCACATCACACAAAAAAAGTGAAATGTTAGTGAACAAGCGTGCCTCAGTAGGGGAACATAAGGCATTTATTACAAACGAATTCCAAATAATTAGTGGAGGAGATCATGAAATGTTCAGAGAGGGGAAAAAGGGGGGCTGGATTTCAAACAGGAGGGGGTCTGAGTCATTAATGGGTAATCTGCACGGCTTTTGTTAATCCCCTGGGGCTCCTGTTACAGGTGGTTCATATTTCTAAGCAGTGAAGTATGTGAGATGAATGGAAAATTTCGCCTTAACATTTTCCACTACCCAGCCTTAGCCTGAAAAAACCTATATCAGATCGGGCAGCTGGTTTATTATAACTTCTCATTCAGAGACGTATTGCCACTCAGTAGTCCCACCCCTCCTTGTTACTCACCAGAGATTTTTCTTTCTACATTTCCCTGGTGTAGAATTTCTCTTTTAGAGAGAGTTTGCAGTTAATTTTTAATATAGACTAGACATGCTATTTCGAAGTGTTATTCAAAGTGTTATTTAAAAGACTGGAGCCCTTGGGTCAATGTTCATATTTATTAGGTCTGAGAAGGAGATTGCATATTTTAAAAGAAAAAAGTTACATATATTTTACCCATGAAATGGCTTTAACCTCTGGCAATAGTTGCAGTAGAGATAAATGAAAAAAATATGGATTATATTTTCTGTAACTATTATCAGAGTTTAAAAGGTGAACTTATCAACTGATTTAAAGGGTGAACTGGAAAAAAAAGTATATAGTGAAATAACTTGCTAATTTTATCCAAAAAATTTTTAAAATTATAATTTATATAAGATAGATTGGCAAATGTGCAGATACACACAGAGCCAAAAGCCAAAACAATCCAAAACACAAGTGGTGTTTTGCCTGCCTCTGAACTAGCAAAAGAAAATATTACATTGGCACATTTATTTTTTCATGTTTAAATTATGCTCAGATTTATTCCCGTGAGCTCCTGACACAGTCTCTGATTCTAGTAAAGTTGGTTTTCTAATTTCATTAAAATTCCAGGTTTCTCTCCCTTCCTGTGCCTTCGTACTTCCGATTCCTCCTTTCCAGAAGACATCCCATTCTCCCTTCAGCACAATTTATCCGATACATCTTTCCTGTTATTAATTAATCAAAAGCCAATTCTGCCATTTCTAAAGATATTTGGATCTACAGCTTTGTTCAGTTCTCTAGAGATTTAAAGGAGGTGTAGCCTTGGCCATAGCTCTGGAATCATTAGAGGAGGCCTCAAGGAAGGGAGATGCAAAGGAAGCTTGAAAGATAAATGCAGTGCTGTATATATATAGGAAAGGAAGAACATAAATGGTGCTGAAGCTGGTTTGGCTCAGTGGATAGAGTGTCTGCCTGCGGACTGAAAGGTCCCAGGTTCGATTCCGGTCAAGGACATGTGCCTTGGTTGTGGGCACATCCCCAGTAGGGGGCGTACAGGAGGCAGCTGATCAATCTTTCTCTCTCATCGATGTTTTCTACTCTCTATCCCTCTTCCTTCTTCTCTGTAAAAAAATCAATAAAATATATTTTTAAAAAAAGAATGTAAAATGGCATTGATGTGACTATTCTTTATTTTGGTTTGTTCCCCTTCTGTTGGTAACATTCATATTAAACTTTTTAAAGATTTTTCATGAAGAACTTGAAAAATGCAGTCAGGGCTTCCTTAGTGCTGTTAATATATGATTGTGGTAGCAATTTCTGAAATATTAGCTTCTACCCCTAATCTCTTTCCCCTAATGCTTCATTCTCTCCATTGCCACTAAAATTCTTTTGCTGATATGCAGGTAGTAGATGAAAGTAGTATTATATCCCTCCTCTGCCTTAAAAAGTTCATTGGTCCTCCTTTGCCTATAGAATGAAGTCCAAACCCTTAGCTTGGCATGCAAGTAGGCTTGTTCATGATTTTACCCCCACTCTCTCTATAACCTCATTTTCTGCAGTTCCCCAGATCTTTCTCTGTATTCAAGACCCCTCCCACTTGCAATTTCTCAAATATCCCCGATATTTCACATAGCTCTAGAATAACAGTTAATGCTATTCTAAGGACATTATATAGAGTAAATCATTTAATCCCCAAGCAACTATTTGAAATCAACACTATTATCCCCATTTTGCAGAAATAAGGGAACTGAGACACAGAGTGATAGAATAACTCATAGGAGTTCACTCAGATAGCAGGTGTCATGGTAGAGCCAGGATTTGAACCCAAGCAATCTGGTCCCAGAGTTAGCGCATTTTCCTCTTCCTTCCTCCCCTGTCTGCCTGGTGGTTCAATTCATTCTTCAAGATCTAGCTTCAGTTTCATTGTTTCCTTAAATTTGGACTTTGACTTCCTGCTCCAGACTGAGTTAGTTACTGTCCTCTGGGCTACTACTGTTCTTTATAAATTCTTCAGATATTACAATTATAACACTACTAGGAGCCCAGTGCATGAAATTCATGCAGGGGGTAAGGGAGGTTCCTCAGGTCCCTCAGGCCGGCCTGTATCTTCTCTCAGTCTGAAAGCCCTCAGGGGATGTCTAACTAACAGCTTAAGCCCACTCCCTGCAGTCCAACATTCTTAGTGCTGCCATGGAGGCAGAAGAGGCTCCCACCACCACCTCTGTGCTTGCCAGCCATGAGCCTGGCTTGTGGGAGCATGCTGACCACCACAGGGCAGCTCCTGCATTAAGCGTCTGCCCCCTGGTGGTCAGTGTGCATATAGCGACTGATTGTTCTGCAGTTTGGTCAATTTGCATATTAGCCTTTTATTATATAGGATAGTTAATTTATTGTAATTAATTATTTATATGATTCCTCTTAATTCAGTTCAGGTTCCAAATCTGATGTTTCTTTAACTGAGACTATAGCACTGTGTTTTATTTGATAAATAAATAAATTAATAGCTAAAGAATGCCTTTTAATTACACATGGTGGGTACATAGCCCTTTGCTGAATTCAGGGCCATTATAAAACTTCTAGAATAACTGGGAGGTAGAATGATGGATGATTTTAATTCATTTTGGGGTTTTCTTGCTTATCTGCATGCAATCTCACTTTTTCTTTTTTTAAGAAAAAGACCACATACCACAAACTATTTAATTTATTTTTAATTTGGGGGATTTAAAGTAATAATAATAAATAATCTGTGCATATAAAACATTATCCAGAATTTTGAAAAGATATTCTGTTTCCTTCTAAAAAGAATGATGTATCTTAGTCAAGATGTATATTATATTAAAATTCAAATCAAATATACAAAGCATTCCACTTTATTTTAAGTACGTGAAATATTATGTTATAGCAAAGTTATACCTTAATCTTCTACATTAGGCCATTCAGTCAAGTGCAGCTGAGTATCCCAGGTAATGGCAATTGGGTGGACTTGATTGAGAAAAGAACTAACTTTGAATTATGATGCTAGCAGCTTCAACAATGGTTCCCTGTTTTAAATTGCCCACTGTGGGTGATTTTAGGATAAATAGTTTCTGGCTTAAAATGTATACAGCTTCATAGATCAAAGGGAACACTTTGAACTGCATCCAGAAACACCCTGGTAGCCAGTGTAAGCCCTCGTGCACAGACACTAATATGATCCATCTGGCCGAGTAAGCAAGCGAGCTGCTGCTGTATTCTGTAGTAGCTGAAGTGATCTAGCAGTTTTCGGAATGATCTCCTCCTGTATCACCCCCTCTTAATATGCTGGCAAACACAACAATTATGAGCGAGGCAATTCTGAATAAAAAGGGAAGCTGGGTTGTCTTTGTCAATCAGTGAAGAAAGAGATGGGTTTTCATTATTATATTTATTTGTACCTTTTGCAGGATTGATTTAATATTAAATCATTGTGATACATGTTAGGTATGTGTCTATACACCAAAAAAGTAAAAAATGGTTCACAGTCTAAGAAAAAAAAACTGCATTTCTTTCTTGAGCTTTATTTTTGTCATTTGGTATTTTAGAAAAATGATATATTCCAAAGGTAGTTGATATTTACCACAAAAATTTAGCAGGAGAGCTTAAATATTATGGCATTTCTAAGCTAATAAGAAATAAATTATGACTCTTTTAGTAGACATCGCCAACATATTACATGAGTCTTCAGAATCAGTACAATGTAAAACGCAGCCTATTTTAGGATTCCAGTTCCTCTCCCTTACAGAAAAGAAATATTTGGGATTGCATAATATATTGCTTTTTTTAAAAAAATTTTTTGTTGTTTTTCTAAGTTAAAGGAGAATATATTTAAATGGGAAAGGCAATATATAAGTGAATACTTAAAATACATATGTATTAATTTTCAATTTTTTTGTAGAGTTTCATCAAATAAAAAATTTAACTTCTTTCCCTTTTTTCTTTACTATGCCATTAATGGGTATAGTGAACCTATGTGGTAAAGAATTTAATACTGTTCCACGGATTTTTAAATAACTGGATATATAAACCAATGCTCATAAAGACAAGAAAAGAAAAAAGCAACAAAGAACAAAGTGGGCAAAAGTGGTTTCACAGTTATTTGTATGGAAACTAATACAATCCTATCTAATAAAAGAGAAACATGCAAATTGATTATACCTCCTTTACACCCACAAGCCATGCCCACCAGCCAATCAGGAGTGAGTATACAAATTAACCCAACAAATATGGGAGCTTGAGAGAGCAGGAGGCTTGGGTTGCCCCTAGTCCTAGAGGAAGCCAAGCTTCTCACCCACACTGGCCAGCCCTGGCCTCCACTCAAGGCTATAAAGTTTCAATTATAGAAGATAAATACATCCCAGATACCAGGGCCTCTGCTTGGGTCACCGGGGGGTATGGCCAGTCTGAAAACCACCCCAGGCCCCCTCACCCAGGCTGCCCCACACCCCAAAGGAAATCCCACCTGATCTGGGACACCCTTCAAGGCAAACCAGCCATCCCCACCTGTGCACCAGGCCTCTATCCTATCTAATAAAAGAATAATATGCAAGTTGACCATAACTGCAACACACAAGATGGCTGCCCCTATGTGGTCAAAGATGGCTGCTCTCATGTGGACACAAGGTGGCCACCACAAGATGGCCAGCAGGGGAGGGAAGTTTGGAAGGATCAGGCCTGCAGGGGAGGACAGTTAGGGGCTAGCAAGTCTGCAGGGGAGGGCAGTTAGGGGTAACCAGGCTGGCAGATGAGGGAAGTTGGGGACAACCAGGCCTGTAGGGGAGAGCAGTTAGGGATGACCAGCCTTCAGGGGAGGGTAGTTAAGGGTGACTAGGCTTGCAGGGGAGGGCAGTTAGGGGCAAAAAGACTGGCAGGGGAGCAGTTAGGTATCAATCAGGCTGTTAGGGGATTGGTTAGGGGGTGATCAGGGTGTCAGGCAGAAGTGGTTAGGGGCAATCAGGAAGGCAGGCAGGTGAGTAGTTGGGAGCCAGCAGTCCTGGATTGTGAGAAGGATGTTCTGCTGCCTGTTTAGGCCCTATCCTACTGGAATTGGGCCTAAACAGGCAGTATGACATCCCTCAAGGAGTCCCAGATTGGAAAGGGTGCAGGCTGGCTGAGGGACACCCCCTCTTTGCACAAATTTTGTGCACCAAGCCTCTAGTTAATAAATGATACAAGAATAAACTGTTTCATATACAACTGTAAACATAATTTGTCCCATCCTATATTTTTACTTGTTTGAGAAAAGCAGAAAGGAAAATAAGGTCTTTTAAAATTGTTATGTTTTTTGTAATTCACTATATTTTAAAATAACATTAAAGAAGAATGAAGAACCTTAGCACATAGGTGGGTTGTAATTAGTTGGGAGGGGTGAGTAGAATCCATCCCAGTTGTTCCACTCCATCAGGATCTTCTCACACTGCTTTGCCTTTATTTTGCTCACCATGCATCCCCTCACATCTAAAATGATGGAAATAACTCAGGTCTCCAGGGAAACTAGACCAAGGGGAAGGGCTTCATCCTCCAAAGCAAAGAAGCAGGAGTGAAAGGAAAGTCTCACCTGGGGTGTGCTGTGCCCTGGGGACCAGTGTCTTCTCCGGCTTTCATTCTAATACCTTTTTAGGTTGAATCTTTCTCTATACCTCAGCTGAAATTCAAATTCCAGTGCTAAGGTAGAATGAAAGAAAATCGAAATCCCTGACAATGTATAAAAATAAAGTTCCTAGAAGGGTAGATGTTTTTTATTCAGTGGGGCTAATGTTTACTCAACAAGAGACTTCCTCTCTAATTGTACTTTTGTCTGTGATGTTGCTCCCTTTCTTTTTCTTCTAGTAAGTTTCTGATTATTCTTTAAAGCCTCACCTAAATGTACCTCCTTCTTGAAACCTCTTATTTTCCAAGGCTTAGTTAAGCATTCCCGCCACTGAGTTTGTATTCAGTGTGGAGATTCTAACATTTAGTTACAGTTGTATAAATATTTACCCATTCTCCTAAAGTGCAAGCAACTTGCAAGCATTTTAGCACTTGTCTGGGTCAGAATACAAGCTCCTTATTTACCTGTATGGGATACATGTGCTGTCTCACCATGGTTATCTGTACATGCATCCAAATTCTCAGATTGTTTTACTGTTTTGCACAGTTAGAAAAATCTTGAGGAAGAATGAGCATTTGTACCTTTAGCAGTGTGATTCGACTGTGGTGTTCAATTGACAAACTTGACCATAGTTCTATGTAGTGTCATTTTTGTCAGCACATATATTTTACAGCACATATGATTCATATAGAGTGTACATAGTATTGTTTTAAATGTTAAGGACATCCTATATATTAAAAGAGTAATATGCAAATTAACCATTACTCTGCTACATCCACAAGCCATGCCCACTAGCCAATCTGGAGCGAGTATGCAAATTAACCCAACAAAGATGGCTATGGCCATAGAGAGAGCAGAAGGCTTGGGTTTCTCTGGCAATGGAGGAAGACAAGCTTTCTGCACATGCTGGCAGGCTCAGGCCTCCACTCAAGGCTACAAAGTTTCAATTATAAATGATAAATAAATCCCAACAAAAATGGTGGCAGCCACAGAGCCGGAGAGAGCAGGAGGCTTGAGTTGCCCCTGGCAATGGGGGATGCCAAGCTTTCCACTCACCCTGGCCTGACTTGCCTCCACTCAAGGCTACAAAGTTTCAATTATAGAAGATAAATAAATCTCAACAAAAATGGCTGCAACTACGGAGCAAGCAGGAGGCATTGCTCCGTTCACGGCTACAAAGTTTTAATTAAAGAAGATAAATAAATCCCAAATACCAGGGCTTCTGCTTGGGTCCTGGCCTGCAAACCACCACTGGCACCTCGCCCAGGCCACCTCACACCCCAAGGCAACACCCACCCTTCAGGACAACCTTCAGTGCAAACCAGCTGGCTCCCACCTGTGCACCAGGCCTCTATCCTATCTAATAAAAGAGTAATATTCAAATTGGCCATCATTTCAACACACAAGATGGCTGCCCTCATGTGGACACAAGATTGCCACCACAAGATGGCCAGCAGAGGAGGTCAGTTGGGAGGGATCAGGCCTGCAAGGGAGAGCAGTTGTGGGTGATCAGGCCAGCAGGGGAGGGCAGTTAGGGGTGACCAGGCCTGCAGGGGAGGACAGTTAAGTGCAAACAGGCTGTCAGGGGAGCAGTTAGAGGGTGATCAGGCTGGCAGGCAGAAGTGGTTACGGGCAATCAGGTCAGGAAGGCATACAGGTGAGAAGTTGGGAGTCAGAAGTTCTGGATTGTGGGATAGATATCCAACTGCCATTTAGGCCCTAAACGGGCAGTCAGACATCCTCTGAGGTGTCCCAGAATGGAGAGGGTGCAGACTGGGCTGAGAGACACTCCTCCCACCCCTCACCGCCATGCACAAATTTTGTGTACTGGGCCTCTAGTTTTTAATAAAAAGATTTCAAAACAGTGCCTTGATAAGTATAGTACAAATATAGTTGATTGACATTATTCCCAGTAAACCTCAAAAACAGTTCATTAGGATCTTGCTTTTTAACCGGTCCCTAGTCTAAGAACTCTAGCAAGTTTGACCCAAGTATTAGATATCACTTCAGTTCCACCTGAGGTTCTCTTGCTTTCACTGTTTGTGGTCCCTCCTCAACTGATATTAGGGCGTTCAGCTCTGTGTGGGTGCCACTCAAGTTCCTGTTTGCTTATGGCTGTCAGTGGAAGGTGCTGTAGACATACTCAGAGCCTAGGCACATGCATCTTGGAAGGCAGAGGAGTTAATAGCCTGTGGAGCCATTAATCTTTGGCTAGTGAAAGACAGGAATAATTGAAAAACTTATTACCGCTTAGATGGACTGTCCTGTGGTATAGTTGTTCATATGGTCTCTCAGAGGACGATTTGGAAGACCAAACACTAGTGCTGTTTGACATCAAGCAGTGGTCAGCTGGTTTATGCATACTTTATATTTGTCCTCTCTCCTTCCCTGCCTCACTCCTCTTTTCCTGAATTCCTGCTTTTCTGTGAATGCAATCCCTTCCCAATGAAGTATTCACACATAATATTTTGCACTAGGCTATTTTTTTTTCCTAGGGAATCCAGGCTATGATAGTGAACATTAAACATTTATTAAACTTTTTAAAAATATATTTTATTAATTTTTTACAGAGAGGAAGGGAGAGGGATAGAGAGTTAGAAACATCGATGAGAGTGAGACATCGATCAGCCGCCTCTTGCACATCCCCTACTGGGGATATGCCTGCAACCAAGGTACATGCCCTTGACCAGAATTGAACCTGGGACCTTTCAGTCTGCAGACTGATGCTCTATCTACTGAGCCAAACCGGTTTTGGCACATTTATTAAACTTTTATTAGGAACTCGTCAGTATGCTAAGCGCTTTCAGGGGTATACCATGAATACAGCACAATCTCTCCTCTTAAGGAAAGGATAATCAGGTGGTGAAGTAACACAACCTCACATCCAGAGTCATCATGTAAGACTGTTATAAGCCTAAGTGATTCCAAGGAGGAGGGATGCTATAAAAAAAAATCCAACTTGCTACTCTGGGGCATCTGGGTCCTAACATTTTTTCTCCTCTTTTTAGAGCTGTGCCTTTTCAGCCAGCCACCTAAAAGTGAAAGTGGGTTTTCTTCCCCAAACAACCAAAAAAGAAGTTTCCAGAGATACAGGATGCAAAACCACCTGTCTCTAAGCCTTAAAGCTTGGGTGTTTCCCCAGCAAGCACACCCCCTGTCTGAATAATAATCTCATTTTGTAATTGACTCCAATGAATACCTGGCCTGTAAATCATATTAGCATCCTAGTTTCATCTTAGCAAATATTGATTGACCACAAGGCATTCTTGGGATTCACCTGTCAACACCTGTATTTGTTATCTCAGCCTTGGGTCGATCACTGTGTCAGACTTTCACTTGCACTGGGATTAGGGAAGGGGGATTATATTGCCAGCTGTAAAAAAAATCAAAGAAGCTAATAAAAAAACAAATAAAAATGTTATTGCATATTCTTCGGCGATAAGGAGCCATGCAAGGACAGAGAAAGATGAAAAGAAGGGGAAACTTGGTCCTACCTTCAAATGGCTTTTAGTTTACTTTCCAGAAACAACCCAACACTTATTTAGACAGACATTCCTGTGTGGAAGTATTTTGCTGTAGACTGCTTTCCTACCATGAATCTAAACAGTTGTTGTTTTTTAATAATGTGTTTCACAATGTACTTTCTTTTTCTTTTGTCAATGAAAAGTGCTTTCAGTTCAGAGTCATGGAGTAATAATGCAGGCACATATTTTTTTTCCTGGAGAGAACTGCATTAGGTTAATACCATCTTCCCTAAAATATAATATCATTAGACAGGCTTACAGATTGAGAGGATAGTTGAAGGGAGGGGGCCATACTATGATTTTATTCATCCTACCCTGAGTCACATATGAGTGAAACTTAAAGGAAACAGTGAAATAAGAAAGAATCTAAATCTAAGGCTTTTCCTTACAAAAAAGTGAAAGAGATAGAAATATTCTGCTTAAAGACTTTGACTGATGGTTACTATATCATCAGCCTGAAGCATGAAAAAAAAAAATCAAGTTTCTGGTTCCTTGCGTCTCTCCTGTAGTAGTCCCCCTCCCTCTGCTGCCAACATACGCCATTGGGCATTGCATTTCTGAGAGGTTAGAGGGCCGAGGATGCAGGTGGAAGAGAGAGCTCATCTCTCTGGGCCATCATATGGTTAATGAGATGAAAATGTGCCTGACAGCCCATAACACTTCTATTTATGGGGTTGAACTTGTCCTTAAAATATTTGAACATTTTTGTTTAGAGCACAGAAAGTTTTGTAAATGGAAATGATTGATAACAACAGCTAGGCCCTTGCATCTGTACCTAGAGAAACGGAACCAGATTTCTTAACTGTCATTTATAAAACACCCTTCTGTGTCTCCTAGGGGAACGGGGAGGTGGGGGCAGTAACACTATGTCCCAGGTCCCATGCACAGCTCAGGAAGAGCGCTCAGGTCCTGCCTGCAGGAGAAATTGACATGACTCACATTGGGCTAGTTCGTGGTGGGCAAACAGTGGCTCTTGAGTCACATGCAGCTCTTTGGCTCCTTGAGGGTGGCTCTTCCACAAAATACCACGGCCTGGGCGAGTCTATTTTGAAGAAGTGGTGTTAGAAGAAGTTTAAGTTTAAAAAATTTGGCTCTCAAAAGAAATTTCAATCGTTGTATTGTTGATATTTGGCTCTGTTGACTGAAGAGTTTGCTGACCCCAAGGCTAGGTGAATGAATTTGTCCTTAACTACCAGCTGTGATGTTCAATTTAGGCTTGGTCTAGGAAAAGAAAGGGAGGACAATGATGATGCAAAAGAGGAGGAAGAGGAGAAGGAGGAAGAGGAAGAAAGGGATGATTCTGGAAATTAGTGTTATGCCACAGAGCCAGCTCGTTGCTTCTCAGCATGACTTCCCCTTCTCTGCATCTTGGTGACTGTTGAGTTAAGCATCTTAGAGCTATGATTCTGCTAGAAGGCAAGAAGGCAAAGTGCAAAGGGCCAACCTTGGAGCCTGTGGTGTCTCCAAACCGCCTGCCATCACCCCCTGACAAGTTGGTTAAAGCAAGACCTTTCATGTTTCTGAACCACAGTTTTTCTACCCACAAAATGGAATAACTTTATCTGAAACCGGTTTGGCTCAGTGGATAGCACGTCGAAAGGACTGAAAGGCCCCAGGTTCGATTCCGGTCAAGGACATGTATCCTGGTTGCGGGCACATCCCCAGTAGGGGGCGTGCAGGAGGCGGCTGATCGATGTCTCTCTCTCATCGATGTTTCTAACTCTCTATTCCCCTCCCTTCCTCTCTATAAAAAAATCAATAAAATATATTTAAAAAAATGGAATAACTTTATAGAGTTGTCCAGGTGATCAGATACTACATTGCTTATAAAAATGATTTCAGATCCAAAAAGCATTGGCTACATGCAATTATAAGAATAACATATTAGGAAGGATGCACATTGATGACTAATGCCATTTGGCAAAAGTGCGTTGAGAATATCCCCCGAGTCCCACAAAAAAAAAAAGGCAACCACATTGCCTTTCTGTGATTTGTGACCTAAGAGACTTGGGAGCACTGCATGTGATAAAGAATAATTCTCCTTCCTACCTAATTGGGCCCCTAGGGTAGACATAAAAAGGTACTTCTCCTAAATTGTAGCTGACAGGTACTAAGGAGAGAAATTAACCGCATTTTTAGATTTATAGTCCCATACTAACAGTATTATAACTGAAGTAACTAAACAGTTTTGATTGTGAAATGTTTATGCTTTTGAAATGCTTAATGATCTTTCCTGCATAAAATGGAAAGGATATCAGCTCGGAGAAAAATAACAAAATGTCCAAAAAGGAATGTGTGAAATATCTTTTGCAGGTGCATGCTCATTCATCCAAATATTTTTTCACTGTGAGATACTGAAGAATAATAAATGACCGTGAGCTTCCCAGTCACAGCTTCCTCACTTTACCCTGAATCAGGAGGAACTTGAGTCTCTGTTATTTAAAGTTACAAATTAAGAAAATAGCAGAGGAGCTTGTTAGGAGGTAAAAACTGACTCTCCTTTCCTGCAGAACTTCTTAAAGAAGTCTCAGAGCTATTCATGCATTTCCCATGTCTTCTATGTTTTATTAAAATCGTTTCAAATGTTATTAATACTCACATTTACCATAGATTATACTTCTCTGAAGATATCCTGAGACCATCAGTAAACTCTTGAGACTTCTCTCTGACCCTGGAAAAAATTAGTCCGACTCACGGAAGGTCATACCAGTTAGGAGGATGGAGGAGCACTGCAAACATGAATATTTCTTCTGTCAGTGGGGACTCAGCCATGAGGGCAAGCTAACCTCCCTTATCATTGCACTTTCCCTTCTCCCACATATCTCAGACCCAGTGGCCACATTTGTCTGTCTGCCCACTCCCTCTTGCCCCTCCTTGTCATCACCTCCCTTCCCACTCCTACCTAAGCTCTGACTTCCTTACCTGCAATCTCTTCCTCACTTGCTGAACTGAAAGCCAATAATTGCTTGTCAATAATTATTGTAAGAAAATTATTGGACTTTTTTTAAAAAAATTGGACAAGCGATATGTTAGGGGAAAACTCAATGTATGGGAACATTTCTTGCTTGGAAGAATTTCAGTCAGCTTGACTGAGAGGCAAATTAGGTATTAATTTGAGTCCTTGAAATGACACTGCTTGGGTGACTATGGAAAGCAGAAGGGAGCACTAAAGTAGGGAATTGGAGGTAGGTGGTCCATGTTGGTTGTTGGATTGTTCACGTTCTGGCTATAACACTCTGGTCAATTTTAAAGAAACTTCACTGGTGTGGGAAAGTCTAAAACTCAAGAAGGAAAAATGTGGGAGCCCCTTTCCACGTCCCACGTGGTTCAGGGTTCCCGGTTCAGGATTCGGGTTCTGAAGGAGGCTGCATGCAAATGAAAAGAGAGACTAGAAAATATTAATTTGGCAATATTGGGGGTCCAGATGGGAGCCTTCCTCTAGTGCAGCAGTTCTTAACCTGTGGGTCACAACCCCTTTGGGGTCGAACGACCCTTTCACAGGGGTCGCCTAAGACCATCAGAAAATGCAGATATTTATATTACGATGTATAACAGTAGCAAAATTTCATGGTTGGGGGTCACCACCACACGAGGAACTGTATGCAAGGGCCTTAGGAAGGTTGAGAACTACTGCTCTAGTGGAAAGGACTGCTACTTGCTCTGGCCTTTTTCTCCCTTTTATTAAGGCTTTGGGACACACCCCTAGCCTTTAGGCAGGAAATAACAAAAACAGAAATTAACATGAAACAAACAGGTAGAGGTTGCTTCAATCAATAATGTTTCAACTAAACAGTGAGTAATTAGCTCTGACCTTTCAGAGCAATTAAGGTTGACCAGCCTTCTGGTCTCCTGTTTACATCCATTTAGTGAGAACAATGTTTGGTTTCCGGCAGAAAAAGGATTTCATTTCACATGTAACTTCCTATTTATGGTCCCAGCTCAGACATGATGTGAGAGGTAGTGGCTGACACAAGGCCTCCTACACAGAGGCCATGTGGTTGAAAGCAACCATCCAGAGACTGGCTGTAAGGGGTTCTCAAAGGAGGTCCTCAGGGCACAGCACCTGCATCACCTGAAAATTTGAGAGAGATGCAAATTCTTAGGCCTCACCTCAGACCTCTCCAGTAGAAATTCTGTTTTGATACGACCTCCAGGTTAGTCTTGTGCATGCCAAAGTTTGAGAGCCTCTCAGAGAGAGGTGAGGCCCTGCCTTTGCATTGAAGATATGATGAACATCAGAGCTATGCCACGATTTATGCTCCAAATTGATTCAAAAAGATTTTACTGTGGCTATCTTCACTTATTAACTAACTACCTGTGTGACCTTAGGCACCTCATGTAAACAATGTGAATGTCTTTATGTAGCTACACAATAGAATCCAGAAATGTGAAGTAATATACCTAAAAAGTCAATGAAATGTGAGGTAGTATATGTGAAAAGTATCTTTAAAATGGTAAAGCAATATGAAAATATCAGATATTTACCTTCCCTTTTCTTATTCCTTTCTTCCCTCCCCCCTCCTTTCCTCATACCTCTTTCCTTTCTTCATCCTTTACTTCATCTTTCCTTTATCCTTTTCTCTCTTGTTTCTGTGTTTTTGCCTTACATGTGTGTTACCTATAGCTCCTAGGCTTTACATTAAACATAAATGCTAAAAGCATTAATTTACACTCCATTAGTCATTGTATTCATGAATAAAATAAAAATGCTTTATTACTTCAGTCTTCAAAAATAGTTTTCTTCATCTTAGCCTGTAGCAAAGAAATGTTTTTTTTTTTTTATGAGCCTGAGTATAAATGAATCCAAAATATTTGGATTAAATTTCCTTATTATCTTTTCAACAAAACATGTTTTTTAAATTATGGAGAAAATTCCTTGAAAAAAAAGAATTTCAAATTTTGGGAAAAAAATGTTGGATGTTTCAGTCCCCCT
The DNA here is from genome assembly GCA_011751065.1 of Lasiurus cinereus. NCBI lineage: Eukaryota > Metazoa > Chordata > Mammalia > Chiroptera > Vespertilionidae > Lasiurus > Lasiurus cinereus. The sequence continues at coordinate 3,357,063 of JAAGEH010000018.1, read as the reverse complement.
AACTGCTGAATTTATATTCCTATTGATGTGAAACATTTAGTGTTTTATCAATTTCAAGATACAAATGATTGTGTACTTATGAGTGAATACACATAAAATGCTTTCTTTTGTTTATGCAATAGGTAATGCCTCTGTGAGACCTTAAAATTCATTGTTAGGCTCAACCTAAAAGGAATAAGAAAAAAAAAATTAATAAATCCCAGAAATAATTTATATCTGTATTTATATAAATAAACCCTATAATTTGATGATTAATGTCTTATTGGATGTCTTTTCTTTCAGAAAGACATTGTAATATAATGAAAAGAATGTGTTTTGGAAAATAATAGACCTTCATTTGAACAGTAGTCATGTTGGTGGGTAACTAGCTTGTGGGCAAATTACCTTAATGAGCACCATTCTTCTCATAAATAATAAGAATAGTAACATGAGTCTATAAAAACTGTAATAAAGATTACATTTTTAAAAATCTTTGAATTATTGTAGCAGCCACAATTTAATTTGTGGTTTTCTTTTATATTTGATAAAATCTACTTTTTCCTCTGATTAGATGGAGTAGACATAGGTTCAGAGACAGTCCCCAAAGCAGAAAACTCACATATGAATTACTATTCCTATAGAGTATTATTAGGTGTTACTAGATTAGTTTTGATTCCTAAATAATATAAAAATGTGGAGAGAAAAATGAAAATGCTGGTGAGAAAATTGGAATTTTTGATCTATAAAATGCCAAGAAATTTACCTCTCTGAATAAACAAATTATTTGCTATAGACACCACTCATGAAGTAGAAATGGCCTATTGGAATACGTATCACCCTGATCAGTTGGTTACTCTTCAAATCATTGCATATATAGAAAGTGTTCAGTTTCAAAAATATCTGAAACAAGAAAATCCATTCTAATAATGCCATCAAATTACATTGATGTTGAGTGCTCCATTGAACTAAGTTAAGGAGCTGTTTCCAGTCATATGGAAGAGATTTTCATGTTTAACTGTTAATGAGTGTTAGCATGGCATAGCAATCTTGCTTATGGTTTAATTGGCTCAAGTCTTACTTAAGAAATGAAGGTAAAAGTTACTAATCCTATTTCTTATCCCTAGCCTACCTTTAAATTCTCACTGCCCACCTCATCTTCCTAGTTTCCTGCCTCTTGCCTCTCCTCCACTACCTCGACCACTTGCAATCCTTTGTATTTTGGAAGACTTTCCCAAGAAACCCTTTTCTATCGTCTCTTCACCCCTTTACACTGGGCAGAATCTCTTTGACCTTTGAATCCCTAGGAACTTCATCAATTATGCTTTACTTGGTTTTATTTTATTTTGTAACTACTTATCTGTGTTGCCCTGTGTACCCCCTGGGAATCTTTCCTTGGCATCCACCTGCAAAGTCTTGAATAGTGCCGAGCACAGGACCTGCCACATTATCAGCCTGTAGAGTTTAATTATTCTAGTGGAGTTGCGAGGTATTGTGGGCAGTACAACAGGGATTGGGATAATTTCTTGATTCTGCTCACATGTCTGACTGAGTAAAACATTTTGGCTATAATGATAAAGGCACACATGCAAACAATTTGCTTCATCACAGAACTGTTTCATTTGTCCCTGTGTATATTTATGCAAAACCTATGCACTTCCTCCCCTATTTTATTTTATTTTTTAAGTTTGGGCCAATTATACACTGACCTGGGAAATGTATCTTTCATGTGATTTTTTTTCTTCTGTAATGGACATATTGACACTAATACATTACAAAAATAAAATTGATAAGGTACAAACCATGGAGCATGATATTTTAAAAATACTGCAATAGAACAATACCACACTTAAAATATGTACCCTTATCCTTACTTAGGTTTCTTTATTTCTATACTTACAATACAAAGAATGCAATGCTTATTAATATTAACAAGATTACAATTTAAGATCTCTCACAACATATAGTTAGGTGCTATTTTATCACAATCAAAATACAGACATGAAATAGTTTCATGAACAATTGTCTTCAAAACAAATTGTTGATTTGAACTGATGCCTATTTATTATCTGAATAACTTTTAGTTACTTTTAAACATGACAATCTGAATAAATTCTTAGCTAATGACTACAAACTCCTCAAAAACATCCTAACAAAAATCCTCAATTGGATGCAAATATATAGTTGGGTGATACTCCTGAATGCAGCCAAAAGTAAAAAAACAAACAAACAAAAGAAAAACAAACAAACAAAAAAAACACACAAACAAACAAACAAAAAGAAACTCCAGCCGAAACTGGTTTGGCTCAGTGGATAGATGATCGGTCTGCAGACTATAAGGTACCAGGTTCGATTCTGGGCAAGGTCATGTACCTTGGTTGTGGGCACACTCCCAGTATGGGGCGTGCAAGAGGCAGCTGATCGATGTCTCTCATCGATGTTTCTAACTCTCTCTCTCCCTTCCTCTCTGTAAAAAATCAATAAAATATATTTTTAAAAAATTCCAAAAAATGTTTTTGTTTTCTATCTAAATGATAATTGGTTTCCTATATAGGTTTGACTCAAAATAATAAGAGTAATAAAAGTAAGTCACACATTTAGTATGATTCTTGCGCTATAATCCTCCCTCACGATTATATAGCTTCTTTTGCTCTACAGACCCTACTACCAGTATTTCTGGGACAGAAGTAGTGAGAATGAGGGTTTTGTCATGAGATTCTCAGTTGAGAGGAAGATAAATGGGGGAGAGTTTCCCAGAAGACAAACAGACAAGAGAAAGAAATATAAATCATGTTGTTTATTATTTATATAACAGTTTACAGAAAGTTTTGTTTTTGTTTTTTTCTAAAATTATCAGGAAATATTGTGATGGTGTTTTAATGTATTTAATCAGTTCTGCAGTGGAAAACTTAAGACTCATGTCAGAGAAAGGAATGTAAAAAATTAGCTGATCTTTCATACAGTCTCAAAAGAACCCACAAAAGAAGATGAGTGGGAAATTATTTTCAAGTATGAATTGAATTTACCAAATGAAATTACCAAATGTTATATTTAAAAATATCTTTTTCATTTCCTTTAATTTTTTTTCTTTTAATTTTCCATCCTTGCTTATCCAAAAGAATAAAGCGTAATGATAATTAACTCCAGGAATATTGTGGGGTTTAAGATGGAAAAAAAAAATTTTTTTAAAGAGAAAACTCTCTGAGCAGTGAAGAGGAGAGTTGTGACCCTGATTTTTTGTTACCAAAATATGGTTTGTTGCTGAGAGATTTATGAGAGTGAACAAGAGATCAAAGATTCCTTCTGAATGTTTGAGGTTCAGTAAACACCAAATTATTACTTTCCAAACAAATTTCTATTTTTAAAAAAAGCCCTTAAGATTAGAAAGTGAAATTTAATCTATGTTTAAATTATTGTCATTTGTTGTCAGCAAAACACTGTTTTACAAAGCTAGTTCATATGCTTGAGGCAATTTGAGTTGTAGTATGGAGAGATGGAAAAGGATGAGAGGGAAGCTTAATATTGACATTTTAAATATAATGTGGAATCTAAGTTTAATAAGTAAAAAACAAAAACACGCATAATAATTTGGTACTAGTCTTAATGTAAATGTCTTTATTAAATGAAGGCAAATAACGTTAACTAAATTTTACACTGCTTGATTTCACAGAGTGTAAACTTATTAGGTAAAAACTTTGAGAGTATGGTATTTTTCTCTCTGTAAATTGATGACAAAACATTAAATATTTAGAATGATTAGGAATCCATTTGCATGTGTACCTCGATTACCATTTTAACTCACTGATAAAGGCATATTTGTTATTGATGAAAGTGGGGTGTTCACTGGTGTAAGTGGGGGAATGAGTGACTTATTTGTGTGGGGTTATATCCCTCCATTTGCAAAGTCCCATTTCCCTTAAACCAGTCCTAGAAGCGGTGCATTGGGGGTTCAGCAGAGCTAGAAGCAAAGCCAGTGTCCAGAGTTTTCGTTCCATGGTGGAGCTGCGTCCCGCTAATCTTAGTCCATTATTCCATTGTGTGTATGGGAGTGGCGGGGGAGGAACAGGGGGTCCACGTGGCTGTGACCATGTTGGGGAGTGCAGACCATGAGAGCCCTGCAAGTTAGGAGTCAGAGTGAGCAGCAAGAAAGAGGGGGAAGAGGGCCAAGAAAGAGAATTCCCTTCAAGAGTTTATATATTCAGATTTTGCACCCTTGCAGGAGCCTCGCATATTTTGGCCAATGACCTGTCCCCAGGGGTGACTGACAAGTAATCACCTTTCTTGTAATTCGGACCTTCCTGGGCATGCATCTAGGCTTTCTTTAGCCAGTCCGTTCCCCTAGGACCCGAGGGGAACAGAGTTGGAGAGTGCTCAACTGCAGCTTTCTAGCACAAACGGCATGTCTACATTAACTGGCCTTCCCTTTGCTCCTTCCTTGTTAATTATTATTATTTTTAAAATATGTCTTTTATTGATTTTTTAGAGAGAGAGAAATCAATATGAGAGAGAAACAGTGATTGGTTGCTTCCCACACTCATCCCCAACCTTGGGTTGATCCTGCAACCTGGGCATGTGCCCTGACCTGCAATTGAACCAGTGACCTATTGGTGCACAGGATGACATTTAACTAACTGAGCCACACCAGCCAAAGCTCCTTTCTTATTAATTAATAACCAGGTTATTACAACAGTATCACAATGATTGGAATAATGTACTTTAATTTTGGGTATATTTGAGTTACATCATGAATATATATATATTTTTTTCATTTTCCAGGTGAACAGCAATGTCTGTGCATCTAACAACTGCAGAAATGTGATACTGAAATATTAGCATATAATGTTTTTATACTGGTGTGAAGTCAAGAAAATCCTTTTTACCAGCCAATTTTTCTTAAGCTTTAATGAAACTAAATAAGATACTATAGTTAAATGTACTCATGCTACTCAATGAATCAGTGCTTCTTCAAATAAAATCAATGAAGGCCAGATTCATCTACCATGCTATGCTTTAAAACTGTCCTTGTTGCATAAGCCACATTTACCTCTCAATTCCCATACACATCTAAAGAAGAATCTTCTCTCACTGAGAAAATATTTATTTTTTCTTTTATTAATAGAAAGACTGAACATTTCTTGTGGACTATTTTTCCAAGATGCTATTGCCATTTTGAAATATGGCACCAAAAATAAACAAACATTTCATTTGTTTGTGATCTTCATATTTTTTCATGTCTCAGAATGTTACCAGTAATGCTAATTTGGTTCACTCTGTCTGTATAAATCATAGAGTTAATTTTTAAGGACCACCATGAGAGTCAGCTATAGAGCTGGGATTGGAACTACAGCTTTCCTTGGCTCCAGGTCTATTCTCAGACCACATTATCTTTCAAATAAATTAATGAAAACAAAGGGAGCACTTTCATAAAAGGTCAGACTGAAACCAATAAAAGCAAGGAAATGCCAATTACATCAGTGGGTAATGTAGTACATGTGTCATATAACACATAATGTTTCCAGAAGACACTTTCCACAGGATGAGCTACAGGTTCCACTTAGAATCTCAGACTTTGTCTAAAACTGTGTTCTGAATATAATGCTTTCAGCTTCATACCTGAATATTAGGAATTCAAAGAGGTATTTTCAAGATCTCATGTTAGGATAAGTAGCACCTAAATTATAATAATATTATACTCTGCTAATGAAATATTTATGTGCTGGCAAAATAGCAGCATTTCACAGCAAAGAGGAGATAAGCAAATCCTGGCATCTATTAGTGCCTGCTGATAATACTGATGCCTCAGTACTAGAAATACCAGTTACCATTTACTGAGCAGCTGCCATCGTTGCTGGCACTGTGTGGTATTCATTTCATTTTCTTTAACCCTCACAAAAGCATGGGAAAGTGCTCACTATAATGCCTATTTGATAGCTGAATCAACTTGAAGGTAAATGGATTAAATTATTTACCCAAAGATAATACTTATTAACCCTTGAATTGAGATGTTTCTAGAAAAAAATATGCTTCTACCACTACATAGTTTAAGAACCTAAGTTTTGGAGCTGGGTTGGCCTCCTTGTGTGTTTACTGAGAACTCTCTGAGCCATGCTTTCCTTTTGTCAAATGGGAGTAGTGATAACCCCTACTTCACTGGTTATCAAGTCTCTTTCATCAAAGGGGGCTTTCAAACAAAAATGATACTCAGGGCTCATCATTTATCAATTGTTAACCTCATAATAAAAGGCTCCCAGGTGATCCTAAGTTTATAAAGGATTGGGAATACCTGACATGCCTCACTGGTTGTTAAGATGATCCTATATAATAAAAGGGTAATATGCAAATTGACCCTAATGGCAGAATGACCAAAATGACTGCTGGACCAGTCACTGTGAGGCACACTGACCACCTCTTGGTCCCTTTCCCCGGCCAGCAGGCTCCAATCACCTGATGGCCACCCTCTGTGAGCAGGTGGGAACAGCTGACCTCTTGGTCCCTTCCCCCTGATAGCAAACAGAGAACCAGGGGTGGGTGGCAGCAGGGAGTGGGGCCATCTGTGGGCAGATAGGGAAGATCGCCCTGATTGCAGGCCAGGCCTAGGGACGGTACCTGTGCACGAATTTCGTGTGCCGGGCCTCTAGTGATATAAGATTTACGTATTTATTGTTGTACCTGGCTCATAGTATTTGCTCATTATGAGTTTGCTATTAATTCTTATGGTATGTTTGTTGAGAATACTGTGCTCTCTCAATGGGAACTAAAACTTGAAGTTTCTAGAATAAGGTACAATTAATTATCAAATAAGTAAAATGCAAGTAAGTATTGATGTTGGAGAACTAACCTCACTGGACCATGGCAGTGTACTCAATGCTAGAGGGGCCAAACGTTAAACTGAGGAATTAAGTCTTTACCTCAAAAACCTTAATTTAATTATGAAGACAACATGTGCATTTTTATTAGCATGAGCTTGAATTAACTGAGAATTTGTGGTAATGAAGGCCACTATTCACATTTTTCACTCATTTTTTTTAATCCCTTAGTAATGATTTTTTAAGATTTTAAAATTTATTTTTAATTGTGCTAGTAATTTATTCCCATTAAAAAGTCAAATAATATCAACCAGCAGTTGTATCTGTGTACAAATAGAGCTGTCTCATTCTTTTTAACTTCTGTATAGTATTCCACATATGCATAAATTATAGTTTACTTAATCACTATCTTATTGACAAACTTATGTTTATTCCCATGGATTGTAATTCTTATGAAAAGGTAGCAATAAAGCTGGTCAAAATGTTAAAATATTTTGCATGTAAAAATAACAACAATGAAAAAAGTTAAATAAAAACATCAAATTAAGTTAAATTTTTTTTCTTAAACTGCCCTAGCTGGTTTGACTCAGTGGATAGAGCATTGGTCTGTGGATTGGAGGGTCCCAGGTTTTATTCCATTCAAGGGCACATGCCCGGATTGTGGGCTCAACCTCTAATAGGGGCATACAGGAGGCAGCCGATCAATGATTGTCTCTCATCATTGATGTTTCTGTCTCTCTCTCCTCCCTTCCACTCTGAAATCAATTAAAAAATTAAACTTTTTTCTTAAACTAATATAAAGTAAATCTTGTGTTGAGTTGTGTGAGTTTTATTTTAATTGGCACAAGGCTAATAAAAACAGAATTTTTAAAAGTTCTGGGTCAGGTTAGAATGACTGATAACACTTGAATTCACTAGTGGCTTTCAATTAGAAGCTTGCAAATGCATCCCATGTGTTATCTGCCTTTGAGAAGGACTGAAGATGGCTTACCATTCAATTAATTCTGTGGTAATGGAAAAAAACTCTTTCCTAAAAGACCTAGTCTTTATTTTTGCCATTAATCCCGTTTAAGTATTGAGTTTTGAATCATAAAACATGGAAAAGGGGAAAAATAGGCACAGACTACATAATTAAACAGTGTTACAAGAATAAGTTTCAAGAAAATTTTCCATGACACCAAACCATCTCAATGTTTTATTTCAAAGAAAAATAGATACGTCATTTGTTATGTTCTTTGTTTCAAATAGTTGTGTGCCAGGAATTTGCAGTAGTGCCTTGTGTTGCAAACCCAACATCTTTTGAAATTCCTGACATTTTTAATTGTTCATTTTCCTCTCCCTTCCTCCTATCCCCCTTCCTCCAACCTCCCTTGTGATCATGATAGAAAACATGAGCACTGTCAGCTCCCAAATTATAATGGACCCATCTGGTTTTGATCTTCTCAGCATCCTTTCTTTAAGCGTACGTCTGGCTCGCTCCAGTTTCACATGATTTTGCTTGAATGGCAATCAGAGGACGCCCCTTCACTCCCCATCCTTCATCCCACTGTTCAGTGGTTGATGTGTTTTTCAAGCCAGGCCAATCACACTTTCAGCGTGGCAGTTTGTGTTCCGAGAGGAGACCAATGAAGAAGCAAAGCGATTGCATCTGAGTCTTTCAATTGCAGCACTCCAAAGAGGTGGTTCCTGAGATCTTGAGGCTAGATCCCAAGATTCAGGTCTCTAGTTTCCCAAAGTTCTTTTTTGTTGTTGTTATTGGTCAAAGTGGAGTTCTTAGGGTGCTCTAAGGAAAAGAGTTTTCTGAGGCCCCCAAGGGAAGGTGGGGTGTCCTGGAAAGCTTTATCGATGGTGTAAAATTAAGGGTGTTCCCCTCCAAGGCCCCATCTTTGTCTGTCTCGCCATGGAGAAAGTCCAGTCTTGTCTTCAACGAGCCACTGCCCACAGTTTCTGTTCCACATTAAAGTCCAGCCCAGTGCAGCATCTGGCTAGCTTAAGCCGTGTTTCCAGCTGCAGTCCATTGCGTGTGGGTCTGTGTGGCCATGGGCCATGGGGCTTCTTAAGGCCACATGGCCGTGAAGAGACAACAGGCTGATACACAAACGAGTGTGGGTCATGGGGCAAGAGAGAGCAAGAGCAGACAAGAGTGAGATAACTCTTTTTCTGGAGATTTTATCTTACTAAGATTTCACAGACTTTGATAGGGTCCACCCTAGCTGATTCATTGTTCCCCAGGCTAGACTGACAGGTAAGCACCTTTCCCTACCTCACCCTGACTTCAATGCGAATGTGCCTGTCTCCTGCTTTGTTCAATTCCCTCCCCCAGTGATCTGCTGGGAATGGACCAGTGGTTCCCTGGGGAGCATGAGTCTGTAGCTGCCCAGATGACCATGCTTAACTTTCTTTCCTTTATTAGTATTAACTAGCTAATTACAGTGGCAACAATTTGTCCCCATAATTCTATGTCCTCAGCATATTTTTAATAAATTTTGTTCTTTACTTAATAGAATCACTTCAGTCATTTGCAAAGAACTCTTCATAGGAGAACAAAAATGTCAAATGAAGCAGCTAGGAGTCTACTTGTAGGGCAGCTGCTGAAGACTTCATTGCCCTTACATGGATCCTGACTTCTCCAGCTCATCTCAGGATCCTTGAGGATGTTTCAGTGCTTACTCTGCCCTCAGAGAAAGATATTTTTTTTTGTCCTTCTCTTTAGAAAAGGGAGATAAGGAGAAAACAGTATTTCAGTGTACATTTTTCCTACTTTCAGAGAGACAAATATATTGATTGGCAATCAATTATACTCCAGTTCTTAATTCAATTCAATCCTGCGCAATGTTTCTCCGCATTTTCTGTTGCTTTCCTTGTCTCAATTCCTTCAAAGAGAGTAATTATAGACATCCATTGGCACTGGTTTAAAGTCCAAGGTTTCAGGCAAAGTATAGAAAGGAGTGTCCATTGCTTCCAGAACCATCTCTCTGAGGCTATCAGGACGAACGGAATATACTGTTGTGAACTCAGATGCTAGAGAAGCTGTTCTAGATGGGGTTGGCTCATGTTTGTTCTTGTTGGGCTGCTGTAAGTGTTGGGTGTTTGACTTTGTAATTCAGTGGATTAGCTTCCTTGGGGCTATGGGGATACTTGATCTTATTCTGTCTTCTGTCCTTCCTGTTCCTGATTGATACAAATTGAAGAGTACAACTTTGATCTTGTTTGCCCGTCTCCTTTGTGATGCATAATGGCTTACATATGTTAACATAGAATACTTATGATAAAACCACCTGGTTTCTCCAAAAACATTAGGAAGAATGGTTCATTTTCCCCTCTGATTAGAGTATATAACAGGACATGCTCTTTTTTGTTGAGCGGCAGTTTTGCTTTTGAGACAAATCTTATAAGGTGCTGTGCACCGGGCTAGATGTAATCTTCATCTCAAATAACCAATACTAAGAATATAAAGAAAAAGGTAATTAAAAGTAAAACTTCTCAAAAGAACAGAAATCCTCTAAGGAAAGGAAAATGAAATGTAAAACATTAATTCGGCAAACAGATGCCTCCAAAAGCCTCCCTCAGGAAAGAGGGAAACAGAGCAAACATCTGGGGGACTTCAGCTGTGAAATAAAATTACAATCAGTGGTTACAGAGACTTTTCTTGCCCCTCGCTTGTAAACAGCCACATAAGTCCATGGAACAACATATAAAGAGGGGAAATCATGAAATCCCAAACTAAATATCCCTTGTCAGGATAAAAGACTTACTTTTGGGCAGAAATTCAGGAAACTACTAAAAAAAATCTAAGTTTCCAAAATTTTGAACTTTAGAATACAACTAATAAATCAGCCCCCACTTACCTCTCTGATCTCCTATCCTATGACCCTATGACCTTCCCTCCTCGGCCCTCCTGCTATGTGAATACACCAGCTCCTCCTGGTTGCTGTTCCTCCCACCTGCTGTGGTCTTTACCCATCAGCAACGTTGACTTTCTTCCTTCCTTCAGATGTCAGCTAAAACATCACTCCTTCACCGTGACCTGAAGTATTTCTTTTTTCATAACACTATCATTTCCTGATTTACTATATTTGTTTATTCTCTCTCTTTTTTTCTAGAATGTTTGCTCCTTGAGGACAAGAACTTTGTTTTGTTCATTTTTCAATTCCCAGCATTTGAGATTGTGCCTGGCATATCAAACACACACTGGTATTTGTTGAATGAGTGAGAGAGAAGTGAAAAAGAGAGAGAGAGAGAATTCAGAATGTGTGGTGGACATGAAGATCCTCCTTTCAGAAAGAAGGGCTTGTTGCCCAGAGCCTGGAGCTGTTTGTCCTTCCAGAGTCTCCTCAGCTGCAGACAAGACAGCCCCTTGCCAAGGTCATGCCCTTTTGTGGGTGATCCACAGAGAGTGACTGATTGAGGCAGAGGTTTAAAAAAAAAAAACAACAAAAAACAAATAAAACATAGCCATTTGGTCATTTTGATGCAACATGGGGAATCTCTGATGAACCATTTCAGCTCCAAAGCTTCTTTGAGGTGTTGGCTGAAGCTGCTGGTCCACATCACAGCTAGGTTTCTGCATTATCCAATCCTATGTTTCCCCTCCCCCCTTTCAGGTATTGATCCCAAGGATACTTGGATAAGCCTTGCAAACACAAAATCTGCTTCCTTGAAAACCCAACATAAGTAACAAGATGGAAAATCTCTCCTCTGTAGAGTTTACTGCTTTATTTCACAAAACTGTGTTTTCATCCCAAAACAAATGCCTTTATTTGGCAGATATGTGTGTAGAAACTAGCATTTCCTGACAGTGTTCTGTGTTTTATTTTGTGGCAAATAAAACACAAACAAGTTTTGTGAGTTCCATGGACCTTGGCATTCTAGTGGGAAGAATTAAAAGTAATAAATAAGTCAAAATAAAAAGAATTTGCAATGCTGGTAAAAGGTGTGAGAAAATAAACTAGACACTGCACTTGAAGAGTGATGGGGAGTGATGAGCTGCTGTTAACAGGGTGGTCCCTGAAGGGGTCCCTCAGGCAAGGCTTTGATGCTGAGAACGACTAGCAAGAGAAACTAGGCACGCCTGTCTCAGGGAGGATTGTTATACATTTACTTGCTGAGTGTGGCCTATACGCCAGGCACTAGTGTAGACAACACGGTTGCAAAGATTAATATGGCACAGCCCCTGCCTCTGAGGTAAGTGTCTAATTCATAATGCAAAGGGGTCTGGACATTTATTCCCTTTTGATTTAACTGAGTATTTAAAAAATTATCTGAGAACAACTTTATTGCGTACTTACTATGAGCCAATTCTTCTTCTAAACAATTTTCACAGGGTTAAAGCCCTATTGGGCTGGAATTTTTGTTGTTGTTATTGTTAGATTAATAAAACCAAGGACCATGTAAGTTCTCTAAGTCACAGTTAGCAGGCAGGAGAGGCAGAAAGGAAGGCCCGGTATCTGATGCAGATCTAGTACTCCTGAAAACCCAAGAGTATATTATATTGAAACTTCTCCTTACTGTGTTAATAGATTCCTTTCTAAATGGATTGCAAATATGTAGTATAAATGTAAAAAACAAACAAAAAACACAAAAAATCCCCCAAACTAACAGTTGATCTTTTCATTTTGCATACCAATATTCAGTTCAACTGTTTTTCAAAATGCCAAGTAATATATTCCTTGTTAAAATAATTTATATTCCAGTGGTATTGTGATTTTTACACATTTTTTGTATTAGTAATCTCAGAAACATGACAGTAGCATTATTAGTTATTCCTGAGGATACAATGGAGATTTCCTGGATTTTCTACCAACGCTAAAGTTTGGGAATGGAGCAAAAAATTAACCAGTCCTTGTGGAAATACAATGAAAGCACCCGAAAATAGAAAATGAACTCCTAAATTTCAAAAGTAGATCAGAGTATACAACAACTAGTGAAATATTATATGTACAAATGTTCACTTAGTCCACAGAAATATGAAATGTTTTCATGGCCCGGGTTCATGGTTTTCCAATGTCAGAGTGACTGGTATAATTTTCCATTGGATGAGATGCTGTATCATTTGCAACTTAAAGGATATGTTTTTATATTTCCATCCTCACTCATTACTGCTGAAATCACATAGCAACTGGCTACTAAAGTTTCAGTCTTATCAGCTGACATTTGTGCTTTCTTCCCTATGTTTGTCCGAAATCTATTGCCAGAGGAAGCTCCAAGCTATGGCTGCCTACTGGTGTATGTGATGTTTTTAAAAGTAGGAGTAATGAAATAGCAAATTTGGTGCTAATTTGGTGAAATAGCAAATTTGGTGCTTCTTTGCCAAGGGCATTTCTGTTTATTCTACAACAACTTAAAAAGCACATATTATTTTTTAAATGATGAGACTAAGACTTAGAGAGGTAAAGTACATTGACTAGGGTCAAACCCAAGCTGCTTTAAATTGTATATGTCACACTTATTAACAGCACCTGAAATTGAGAAAAAAACTAAGTTCATATGTGAGTATTCATTAGTAGCTGTTATATTGTCAACTATTATTTTTACCTTTTGGTTCAATAAGCAGATCTTTTGTCAGGAATAAATCTAATAGGGTTTATTCAGTTATGATTTTCCATCAGAACTTTGGCAATTTATCTTTACATCACTAGTTAACTTGGGTTTTAAATTCCAAGGACTTGATCCATTCTTTCTTTGTATGAGCCTTTTAAAAATTATCCCTTATTGGGTTTCATGAACTTTGTAATCTACTATCTTTTCCTACTGTGTGTAAGAAAATATATGTATAATGCACTTGTAATAAATGTAAGATAGCATAATTACAAAGCTGAGAGCTGGATAGAGCAAATGATCCCTTCGCTAACGAACAATTGAAGTGAAGACAAGAAAGAATCATAAAGGAATGGGCTTTGGGTAATGAGATGGTTTCCACCAAGCAGCATTGAAATTAACTATAGTTTTTCCATTTCTTTTTTTGAAACCCTAAAGACTTATAATGGGGTGTCATCTACCCTGGTTTGCTCATGCAGACTTGGATTATGTTTGTTATTCTGGTATCATCATTCATATCTCTCCCATTCACTCTTAAAGGTCATCTGGAAAAAAATATTAAATTGCATTTTTGTCCTATTTACAAAAGGCCTCCCATTGCAGTGGGAAATATATGATGGGAATACAGGAAGGGGAAATATCAGGAAATAGGCAGGTCTTTCAAACCAGGGCTGTTTTAGATGGAAAGACTAGAGAATTATAAAGAGAAAAACCTACGCTGATGCCCCATCTTGAGGAGGGTCAGATATCTCCTGAAAAGTCTTCCCTTGAGTGCCTCTGATTTTATCCCAGGTGTGCTTGAGAACAAAAGGGTACCTTCCTGAGGGGTCATGTGGAGGTGGTACATTGGAGCACACCCACCCTAATTGGGCCCCCCAATTCTATATATTGAAACCTATTTCCAAGCTCTATGTGAGAAATTTGAAAAGGCTGTTAATACCTCCCCATCTCTAAACAGACTTGGATATACAGATAATTCAGTGGTTTGGGTTCTAAAGAACTAGGGTGGCTGAAGCAGCAGCTACCTCTGTTCTTTCCTCCTCAGGTCCCTTGGGAAAGGAGATTAATTAGGAGGTGTAGGAGGGCAGAACATGTATTTTTCTTTTCCTAATTTGTGGGATTTAGAATTAATCCAAGATCCACAGGACTGGTTTTTGATCATGGTTAGTGGCTAGGTTCTTGGTTGTAGTTTTAAATAACTTTCAAGATTTACTCTGAAAAGTGGCAGTTGGGAGACATGAATCAAATAGAGGATTTATGTTTTAGAACTTTGCTGTCTGCTGCTTAGATAATTGGCTCGATCCTATTATATGCCACACATTTAATCACCTGATTTGTAAAGCTGGAAATAATTGTTGTACATATTTTAACTTCACTTTGAATTACCTTCTTGAATTGCATTTGCTAATCTGAGCCATGACCCTGGAACATGACAGAGAATTTGTCTAGTAAAGAAGTTACTCCGTACAGAAGAACAAGCACATTAAGAATCCCATCTCTCACTTCCAGAATTTTCATATGTGTACAATTAAACAGATTTTCCTATAATCTGATTTTGGATTTACTAAAAATCAGCTTTTAGGAGTAATCAGAATGAAATGGGGGAAAATGACTTTTTTCTCAGTCAACGTAAATTTGAAGCCATGAGTGATTGTGATCTAGTATGTGAAATGGACACACGATATTGCTAGTCTCTCTGGAATGTCACAGGCACACTCTTTGATGAGATATGTCACTAAAAGGCCAAGATTTCTAAAACATATATTAAGTTTTCAACTGTTATTATAAGCAAACAAAAAGAATGAGAAAACTTCAAGACTTTAATGGTGAAAAAGTCTTGTTGTCTGAATTTGAAAATGGTCTTTTTTGATTAGGGTGCTATGTCCTGGAAAATAGCAAATACTCTGGAAAACTGTATAGTGCATTCTGAATTTTAAAATTTCCTTACAACCCATTTGTGCTTAAAGATAAAGCAATGAGTTAATACATGGAGCATCCTACATCCTCAGAGTGAATATTTTGCATTGGTTGTTAATATTGCTATAAATGTATATCTCTCTTCCTTTCTCCTCTCCTTCTTTCCTTCCTTCCTTCCTTCCTCCTCCTCCTCCTCCTCCTCCTCCTCCTCCTTCTCCTTCTTCTTTTCTTTCTTCTTCTTCTTCTCTCTCTCTCTCTCTCTCTTTCTCTCTCTCTCTCTCTCCCTCCCTCCAAATTTATAAATAGCCCACAGATATTGGTTAATTACGTAGTAAATGCTACTTACTTTTGGAGGCCTAGAATGGAGAAATTTACCATGATGGAGAAAAAGCAAGAAGGGGAGAATATTCAGAGTAGTTTGCACTGCATTATTCTGATTTCATCTGTCACCTGCAAATGAGTATCATTTCAGTGGGTCTAAACTTCTGCCCTTGTGTGGTAAAAAGGAGCACAGAACATAAATGTAAGGGGCATAGATGGCAAATAGAGCATAACACTTCATTCTGAGATGAATAGGAAAATGAAGTAGAAGGAGTCACACTTTCCAAGTCTTCTGATCAAAGAGTGGAAAGAGAAGGGGTCATCAACTGAGATTCTGCAAACCAAAGATGCTGAGTGTGAACTATTTTGAAACCTTATCCAAACCCCAATATACATACACAGAGAACAAGTATCTGTGTGTTCTGTTGAATGCTTGTGTGGTTTTGAAATTTGCTCCAGTTGCTGCAGTCAGCACTTCTGGGCTCTACCCTGATCCTGTGCCAAAAAGACATCTTTGTGGAGACTTGTAATATGCCCTGTCTTTAGTCCCCAAATCACTCTCAATGCCATGCACATCCTTTGGGACACCGTGACCCCTATGAAAGCCCTTTTCTCCAGTGCTCGAGTTCTGTTATTACCATTGGCATCTTAGTTCTGGTGGGTTCTGGTTCCTTAGGAGACTCCAGTTTGACTCATGGAAAAGTGTTGGGTGTATGGGTAGCAGAGAAAGAAAGCCACGTTCTGAAACCTGATATGTCACGTGGTTTCAAATTAAAGTCAAACCTGGGTTTCCAGAGCTTTCAGTTTCTCCTAAGTTTAAAAGATGAGATAGCATTTGAGTATTATGATTGGAAATCTGTTCTGATTAACTTTGGTTAATATTAAGTTCCTTAATTTGAAGTATATTTTTAATATTCTCAAATGTTTTATATGAACTTGTATGAGCCTGAAAGCAATAACAACAACAAAATACCAGGGTCTATTGTTATAATCAACCTGACAACATATTAAATGAGAAGACAGGATATTCGTCCATCCCACCAAACATGGCTTAATTCATCATAATAAAAAAGGGGCATTTTCATTCAGTTGACTCTATTTTACTCAGCCTAATTGTCATAAGTTTGAAGGTTATAGTTGAAGGTTATAGTTAACTAAATTAGTTTAGTTCTCAAACTATGAGTTGGTATTGATGGGGTATATATCTTAAAGCAAAATGGGTTCAGTATATCTATATTTGTGAGCAAAAATCAAGCTTCTGTAGCAATCATCAGAGTTAAAAAGAGAAAAACAAAATAGCCTTAACTTAGTATTTCTTCTTTGATTTTTTTTTTTTTTTACCTAAACCTGCACGTGAGCATTTTCATCTCTGAAAACTTTACATCAGCACTTTCCCAACTTGCCTTGCTGTATTGATTTCATACTCGTGTCATTATTCGTATCTGTCAGACTTTCCCTCAGTGGACGAACAACTTTGCAGATTGATTTCCATCTCCAAAGTGTTCAATTTCCTTCCATTCCTAAGGGTTAGTTCAGAGTGGTGCTTACTAAAATACTATGTCAAGATTTGGGACAAATTGATCTTTTTGGATCTCAATCTTCTCATCTATGAAAAATACCAAGAAGATAAAAACAGATGATATCTATATTCCCTGTATCTTTAAGTAAGTACATATAACATGAACTTCATGTAAACATACATAACAAACATCACAGTAGGATTTACAATCCCATGAATATTTAATACTTCTGAGACATAGTCAGTAATATAATTTAGTCAGTAGGTGGCACTGTTTATTATGGTATTAGCGTTAAGAAAGCAGTCACAGAATGCCAGCTACCTTGCCTGATCTAGGTAGGGGCAGGAGGCACTATTCTCACAGAAGAGACAACATAGATTCCTTAGAGGTCAGAGTGACCTTGAAAAGAAATCCAGTCCATCTTCCTAGCTCAGTTAATCTTTAAAAGAAAAATTCTATTTCATATATTTTTTCAAAGAGGGATATATTTTTTAACATACGTTATCCCTTTCAAATTTGAAATACTCAAGAAATTTTCTATCCAAATAGCATTTTTTATTTTAGCCCTGAGTAGAATTAGGAACATTTCTTCTCATTCTCTCCATATAAGGTCTCCCCAGGTCTATAAGGAGCTCTCTAACTTTATGCGAGTGCTTTATCTTCCTTGGTGTTTTCGGTCTTAGAAACACTGCAAGTTTATGAAAAATGACTAGTCACATTTTAATAGGTGAATGCTGTTAGAATACTATCTCACAATGTACAAACTGGTATCTGAACAAGCAGTTAGTTATTAAATAATTGAAATATGTAAAATGTTTACAGGGCATAATATATATATATGGCATTTCCATTAGCTAGAATCCATCAAATCTTATGGAGAAATTCATAGAGCAAAATAAACAGAACATATAATTCATAACTATTAGGTACAGCATGTTGATTTTAACTACCATCTTTTATTTTTTCTCTCATCCCTCTCCCATGAATTTAAAAGCTTCCAAATCAAAATAAATTAGAAAAAAATTACCATGTAAGTGAATACTGTGAAATAAATATTCAGAATAGTTTTAAGTTCAGACCATAAGATATCATTCTTTAAAAAAATTTTTTTTTAATTTTTAAAAAATTGATTTAGAGAAAGGAACGGGGAGAGAGAGGCAGAGATGCAGAAACACCGGAGTTCCCCTACATTGCTGGTGAGAATGTAAAATGGTACAGATACTCTTAAGAAATCGTTTAATTTTCTAAAAAACTAAACACACACTTATCATACACCCCAGAACTAGCAGCACTAGGCATTTAGTCCAATAAAAAAAAAAAAGGAATGAACTATTCATAATGCAACAGCTTGGATAAATCTCAAGGCCATCATTCTCAGTGAAAAAAAAAAAAAGTCTGTAAAAATGACATACAATATGATTCCATTTATATAACATTGTTGAGATGACAAAATTATAGAGGCAGGGAACACATTAGTGGTTGTGGGAGATTATGGTTGGTGGCAGGAGAATACTATAAAAGGGCAGCAATAGGGAAGAGCTCTTTGTGGCGATGGCATAGTTCTGTCTCTTGATGATGGTGGCTACTACATGAACCTACACATGTGATAAAATGGCATAGAACTACAGGAAAACACTGTACTCATGTTAATTTTTCTGATTTTGGTATTGTACTACAGTGATATAATAAGATGTAACCATTGGGAAAAATGAGTGAAGAGCACATGGTACTTCTGTCTACTATCTTTGTAGCTTTCTGTGAATCTAAATTTTTCAAAGTCAAAAAACAACAAAACACTTTAAAAAATCATTTGCCATCCTAAATTCCAAAACAGACAATACATATTTTTCTTTCTTTCCTCAATATAATTTTTAATTATTTTATACTTTTGTTTTCTTCTGGTGGGTTTATTTTAACACTTGCTACATTAAGCTATCTCAGCATTTTTTTCCTGCTTTCGAGATAGTGGTAAAGATAAGGATATGTAAAGAAAGGATAAGGAAATATTGCACTTCCACTACTGAACAGCAAGGATGGTTAATACATAGAATATGCCAAGGTTCAGTGGGAAAGAAACATTCTTGTGTAGGAATGATTATTTTTAAGATAAAAATTTTAAATATTTTTCTATAAGTTGGAAAAGTAATGATTGTCCTTCTTTAAAATATAAATCATTGCTTTTGTGGTTTATAACCCAGAGACTACAAAACTGTAATTTTTCTCTCATCCCATGTTATATATTTAAATGTGAATAGAAAAAGTAACTATTAGAAATATCTTCCATTTATTCCTCAATCGGTGATTTACTATACAATGAAAATGCTTTGCATTTGCATTTGGTGCACAGCTGCATCTGGAAGACACCTGACTTGAAATTAGGAATGTCTAGCTATAAATTATTCTCTGCCTCTTAGTGTTAAAATTCTATATAAATTTTAAAAACTTATTCTACTGGTAAAGAGTCATTGAAAAAATACTTCTGAAGAACTTTTGAAATAAAATGTGAGATACTTATCAGTCACTCAGAGATACAAAGTTTAGGTCACAAATTTAGAAACTCCATCAATTATATGCCATAAAATCTGTAATAATTTGTTATGTTTTTCTGTCATCTCTTGTCTAAATTATCCATGCAGTCAATCACAAAAACTAAGGTAACATCAACATTTCCAATCCAAAATCCTAATGAAATACTTGGTTTATTAAATAAGTTTTGTCCATAATATTTGGTCTAAAATATTTTATATTTTTCTAACAATATGAAAAATCACTCTCTAAGCTAAGATTTATATATGTGTGTCTTAAAAGTTTTTTATAAAACCTGAACCTCTTTCTCTTGTTCAACCTAGAAAAGGAGAATGCAAAGTTATTTCCAAGCATTAGTTACCTGAATTCTCTGCAGAGTTGTCCTATCTTTTTAGCTTGGTTATTAAGCTAGACAAATAAAATAATAAATTTTCAATAGCTAAAAGAAACCATACCATACCAGGCTAAAAATAAAATTGGTCAATGGGTCAGAAATTGACTAAACTTATTTTTAGCACTTACGTTAGAGTAGTAGATTAGCACATTTGGGACTAGATGATAGAAGTATTATCACAGGAGAATATTGAAATTCTTTACAAATCTGAAGATGCATACGTAAGCACAAAACACACACTTGTGCACACACTAAAAACACATATACACGTATACAAACATGCTCACAGTCCTCATTAGTTAGAATTTACAATTCTAGCTGAAATTTACTTAAAAATTGAATTACTTGTGGCTGAAGATAATGTTTGTGTGGTAAATATCAATTACTTATGTAAAAAAAAACACAGAAGTTTCCAAGATTTTAAAAAATATATATAAAGTTCATAAGAAAACTTGAGTAGGAAAACATAAATTATGATAGATAGGCATAAACTTATTTTTAAATGATTTTCTGATGCTGCAATTACTTTTTAATTGTGAAAATGACATCTTAAAATAATTTCTGAAGAGGAGGAAATATTGGATGGCAATTCTTAAACTACAGGGACTGTCCATATAGATAGCACCACTCCCGTCTTTTTCTATTTGAAGACTCTTTAACTAACTGTTGACGTGTTTGGGCAGATGGATTTTGGTCTCAGTGCCTGTCATAAATAAACATTTTTAATTAGAGAAACAAATAGCAATGCTTCAGCACTCAGTTTCTTTTGTTCAATCTAGTACTTCGTACTCCAAGAATATCATCATCATTTCCCCGCTGAAGCTCAAGGAAGAAAAGTATCATTACAGGTAAAACCGTTTCTGTTATCATTCAACTAGAGGCCTGGTGCACAAAATTTGTGCATGGGAGGCGGTGTCTCTCAGCCCAGTTTGCACCCTCTCCAATCTGAGAACCCTCTAGGGATGTCCGACTGCCCATTTAGGCCCGATCCCACCATGATCAGGTCTAAATGGGCAGTTGGACATCCCTTTCACAATCCAGGACTGTTGGCTCCTAACTGCTTGTCTGCTTGCCCTCTTGATTGCCCCTAACTGCTTCTGCCTGCCAGCCTGATCACCCCTAACCACTCCTCTGCCAGCCTGATTGATGCCTAACTGCTCCCCTGCCAGCCTGATTGCCCCTAACTGTTTTCCCCTGCAGATCTGGTCACTCCTAACTGCCCTCCCCTCAAGTTTTGTCTCCCCTAACTTTCCTCCCCTGAAGGCTTGGTCTCCCCAGCTGTTCTCCCAATCAGGCCTGGATCCCCCCAACTGCCCTTCCTTGCAGGCCCAGTCACCCCCGACTTCCCTCCTCTGCTAGCCTGATCATCCGTAACTGCCTTCCCCTGCAGGTTTGATCATCCCCAACTGCCCTCCCCTGCTGGCCTGATCACTCAGAACTGCCCTCCCTTGCAGGCCTGGTCCCTCCCAACTACCCTTCCCTGCTGGTCATCTTGTGGTGGCCATCTTAAGTCCACATGGGGGCGGGATCTTGGACCACATATGGGCAGCCATCTTGTGTGTCAGAGTGATGGTTAATTTGCATATTACTTTTATTAGATAGGATTAGGTAGAATAGAGGCCTGGTGCATGGTTGGGGGTTGGCTGGTTTGCTGTGAAGGATGTCCTGGATCAGGAGAGGGGTCCCCTTGGCACATGGGGTGACCTGGACAAAGGACCTGTGATGGTTTGCAGGCTGGTCACATCCTCCGGCGACCCAAGCAGAGGCCCTGGTATCTGGGATTTATTTATCTTCTATAATTGAAACTTTGTAGCCTGGAGCAGAGCCAAACCTTCTGCTCACTCTGGGACAGAGCTGTAGAAGCTTGGCTTCCTCCATTGCCAGGGGCAACCCTAGCCTCCTGCTCTCTCCAGCTCTGTGGTTGCCGCCATTTTTGTTGGAATTGAAACTTTGTAGCCAGGATGTACAAAGCCTCCCTCCTGCTCTCTCTGTGGCCACAGCCATCTTGGTTGGGTTAATTTGCATGCTCACTCCTGATTGGATAGTGGGCATGGCTTTGTGAGTGTAATGGAGTGATGGTTAATTTGCATATTGCTCTTTTATTAGATAGGATACCCTCTCCACTTTCATAAATTTCTAAGGATTTGTTATAAGTAGCCTTGAAAAACGTTTTTGTATACTTTTAAAAATAGGTACTCGTAGCATATTTCAAATAAAGATTTAGTAAAAAGGCTATACAATTAAGGATCCATGAAACTTTAATAAAGGAAAATTTAAGAGATAAGAAAACTGAAATTAGAATATTTTTTTTAAGAGCTGTCTTGTTTTGTTTTGTTTGCAAACACAAATTTGTGTAAGAATGCTGGGAGTATGGAATCTTTTATGACCATCTTGATGTTTTCTATATTAAACCCTCTGTCTTTAAATATATCTTGAGTCTATATTAATCCATATAATTTTCTGGTGTGTAACATGTTCATCAAGAATACAGTGAGGTTACTGTTTCCAGAAGCTCTTAAATTCTGAAATATAAGAAGAGTGTTTCCCAGCATTGAAAACCCAAAGGCCACCTAGACACAATGTGGTGAGCAGACATGTGATAATCTTTTCTGACAAATCTGAAATATGGTTTTCCTAACCATATTATGTCTGTTGGAAGATTTCGTGCAATCTAGTGGCAGCTGAAAACAAATGTATGCTGTAATATTATGCTACATCTCTTAGGAGTAAGTTATGCAACATTTTCAGGAAAATAGGTTTTAGGGCTGAATTTTTAATTACACCCCATCAAAAGTTATTCCATACATATCATGGAAGGATATAACCTCAAAAGAAGAAATAATTGACTGAAGAAGGCTAGATATTGCATTTCTAAAAACTAATAATGAGTGGCCTAAAACCATAAAACTCTGAGATGAAAACACAAGTAGCAAATTATTTGACATCCGTCTCAGTAGTATCTTTTTATACATGTCCTCTCAAGGGAAGCAAATGCAAAAATAAACAAATGGGACTTCATCAAACTAAAAAAATCATGCTCAGCAATTAAACCATTAACAAAATGAAAAGACAACCAATTGAATGGGCGATTATGTTTGAAAATGGTATGTCCTATAAGGAGTTAATATCCAAAATGTATAAGGAACTCATAGAACTCAATAACAAAAACAAACAAACAAACAAACAAATAAAACAATTAAAAAATGAACAGAAGAGATGAAGAGGCATTTCTCTACAGAAAATTTAAAGATAGCTAACAAACATATGAAAAGATGCTCAACAGGAAATGCAAATCAAAGCTGTAACTGAAAACTCAGGTTCAGATGCCTCTCCCAACAAAAGCCAAACTTGTGGGACAGGAGCTGATGAAAGGGACAGAGGTTTGATTCAGGTGTTTCAACTTAGGAGAAAGGTGGACTCCCATCTTAACGACCACCCTCCCTTCCTGCTCAAGCTAGCGGTTCTTGGTGGGAAGGACTTTTTTCTATCCCATTATCTTACTAACTCCCTAGTTGGAGTCCTATCCATTCATCATTCTAGCTTTTAGAATTTTGGTATAAGAGCCTCCTAGCTATCTTGGCCAATGGGGGAGACTCCCCAGTTCTCCCTGACTATTTAGGATAGTGGAGTGGGGGAGCTGCAGAACCCACCATGAGTAGCCTTAAAGATGCTGCAGTCCTCAGCCCACCTCCCAACTCATACACCACACCCACATCTCCAGGAGATCCCAGAGTACCCACACCCTCTGGGAAGCCCCTGTACATCCCAGCCCTTCAAACTGGCCAGCCAGGCCTGCACTTGGACTGATGGCTGCTTATGTTAAAAACCAAAAACTGCAATGAGATATGACCTCACACCAATCAAAATAGCTATTATAAAAAAGATAAGAAATAATGAGTTGTTGGCAAGGATGTGGAGAAAGGGGAACCCTAGTGCACTATTGGTGGGACTGCAAATTGATATAGCTGTTATGGAAAACAGTATAAGGATTCCTCAAAAACAAACAACAAATCAACCATACAACCCAATAATCCTACTTCTGTTATTTATCTGGAGAAAATGAAAGCACAAATTTAAAAAAATATATGTGCATCCCTATATTCATTGCAGTATAATTTACTACTAGTGGCCTGGTGCATGAAATCCATGCATATTAAAAGGGAATTAATTAAGGGAAATGTTTTAATATTGCTATTTGCCCTTTCTCTATAATAGAAGTTTCAGAGATGAAAGGAAATTAGTAAAATGTATATGAAAATAATATATAAATTTATTAATAAACAATAACAAAATGATATAACAGCAAAGATATGATATAAAAACAAACAAAACATGATATGACAACAATAAAAACACAATATCAAAACAACAAAAACATGATATAAAACAGCATTGGTGCAAGCAATGACTGAGAAAGTGGATGCATGCAGGCAGCATCAGGTCCCAGACCGCAGACACAGGCAGGCAGTGTCACCTCAGCACTGGGCAGATGCATACAGGCAGTGCCACATCTCAGGACAGGGATGCATGCAGGCAGCCTCATGTTAGCACTGGGAAGGCCTGCTTGTGCCTCCACTGGGGGCTGCCTCCAGGTTGGGTGCCCTCCAGGCTAGGCAGTGCGGTGGGCCTGCATGCATCTCCACAGAAAGCTGCCTCCGCTGGGAACCACCCCCAAGGCCAGGACGCAAGGAACCCCTCCTGGTGATGGCAGTCCTGGCCCACCTGCTCCTGCTTTGCATGCTGCCTGTTGAGTGGTCGTGATGTTATGGCGTCCCAGACAATTTGCATATTCCTCTATTATTATATAGGATTACCAAGATATGGAAGTAACCGAGGTGTCCATTGATAGATGAATGGATAAAGAAAACGTCTTATGGCCCCTTGTTAGATTGACCCCTTTATTACGATGTAATGCCCTTCTTGGTCTTTTATTACAATCTTTGTTTTAAAGTCCATTTTTTTCTCATGTATATAGCTACACCAGCTTTCTTTTGACTTCCATTTGCATGAAACATCTTTTTCCATTCCTTCACTTCTAGTCTCTATGTATCATTACATCTAAAGTGAGTCTTTTGTAGACACAACATAGATTGGTCTGGTTCTTTTTGTTTGTTTGTTTTGTTTTCTTAATCCATTCAGCCACTCTGTCCTTTGATTGGAGAACTTAGTCTATTTACATTTAAAGTAATTATCGATAGGTATGTACTTATTGCCACTTTAATTATTTTTGGCTGTTTTGTAGTTTCTCTCTGTTCCTTTCTTTTTTTTATTGCTTTCCTCCCTTGTGGTTTGATGACTTTCTTTAGTGTTATGTTTAGATTCCTTTCCATCATCTTTTGTGTATCTGCTAAAACTTTTTTATTTGTAGTTACCCTGAATCTCACATATAATGACTTGTATATATAACAGTCTATTTTCAGTGGATAGCAAGTTAAGTTTGAGCACATTCTAAAACTCTACATTTACCCGTCCTTGATGTTTTATGTTTTTGATGTCACGTTTTACATCTTTTGTGTCTGTGTATCTCTTAATTATTGTAGTCACACTTACTTTTACTACTTTTATCTTTTAACCTTTATACCAGCTTTATAAGTGATTAATATGCTACTTTCATTATATATTTACTAGGGAGATTTATACTTTCATGTGTTCTCTTGTTACTGATTAGTGCTCTTTCTTTTTAGCTTAAATAAGTCCCTTTAACATTTTTTATACTAGGTGTACTGGTTGATAATGGTGATTTTGTAATCAAAGAAAACACGATAATTTCAAGGGAAACATCAGAAGTGCTTTATTCAAAGAAATGTCCATCACTAGCTACATATCCCCCCTTCTTTCAGATAATTTGTGGATACTGTCCCAATAGAACTTTTCTTATTTTGAGGCAAACCATTCAGAGACCCAATTTTCCATTTCTTCGTACAATTTGAAGTGCTGCTCAGAAAGTGCATGTACCATTGATCAGAACAAATGGTAATCTGAAGGAACAAGGTCTGGTGAATACAGCGGGTGGGTTATTACTTCCCAGGTAAGATCTTTTAATGTGTATTTAACTGGTTTTGAAGTTTGTGATGGTGCATCAGCATGAAGCAAAATTACTTTGCAGTGTCTTCTGGCACATTCTGATTGTTTCATGATCAATGCACGGTTCAAATTGATTATTTATTGTTGGTTTTTGTCAGTATTAATAGTGTCACCTGGTTTTAGAAGCTCATAATACACCACACCTTCCTGATCCCATCAAACGCAGAGCATTGTCTTCTTTCCAAAGTCATTTGGCCTTGCAGTCCATGTTGATGGTTGACCTGGATCAGTCCATGATTTTGTCCATTTGGGATTCTCAAAATAAATCCACTTTTCATCGCCAGTCACAATTCGATGCAAAAAAGACTTTCTTTTGCGTGGTTGAAGCAACATTTTACTGGTGACTTTTCGGTTTTCCATTTGTCTTTCATTCAGTTGATGTGGCACCCATTTTCCTTCCTTTAAAATCTTTCCTATTGCTTGTAAGTGATTGGAAATTGTTTGCTGAGCAAAATTTAATCTTTCCACAAGTTGTTTTTGAGTTTTGAGTTTGACGTGCATCTTCATCCAATAATGCTTGTAATTGCTGGTCTTCAAACTTTTTCGATTGACCTGGGTGTTCTTTGTCTTAAACCAGTGTTCACAAGTATCTTGAGATGGAGCATGTTTACCATAACCTTCCTGAAGTATACAATAATTTTTTCTTCAAAATAAGGTCATGAATTAAAACTTCCCACAAATGCTCTTTTTTTTGCATGAAATCATACATTTTTAAGCATAAAAATATCTATGATGTTAACACCTTCAGCAAATGTGACATATGAAATTTTGAAGCTTGCTGTCAATACAACAAAATAGCATACATATCAAATCACATGTATATCAACATATGTGTAACTCCATCTATTGAAAAAAATCTGCAATATTAACTGGTACACCTAATAAAGTTGGTTTAGTGGTGATGAACTCCTTTAGCTTTCTGCTCTCTGAAAAAAATTTTCTCTCTCAAATTTGAATGATTACCTGCTGGGCAGAGTAATTTTTAGCTAGAAGTTTTCTTTTTCTTTCAGTTCTTTGAATATGATATGTCACTTCCTTCTGATCTACAATGTTTCTGCTGAAAAATATACTTCAAAGCCTTACAGGGATTTGTTTGTATATAACAAGTTGTTTTGCTCTTGCTGCTTTTAAGAACCTTTCTTTATTTTTAAGTTTTGAGATTTTAATTATAATGTTTTGGTGTGTATGTATTTAGGTTTATCTTTTTGGGGAACTTTCTGGGACTCCTGGATCTGGGTATATATTTCCTTCTCCAGATTAAAAAGATTTCAGTCATTATTTCTTCAAATAAGTTTTCTTCCCTACTCTCTCTCTCCTCTCTTTCTGGGACTGCTATAATGTGAATGTTATTCTGCTTGACATTGTCTCATAATTCTCTTAAGCTATCTTTACTTTTAAAAAGTTCTTTTTTTTTTCTTTTTTGCTGCTGTTTGGTGAGTTCCACTGCTCTGGCTTCTAGATCACCAATCCTTGCTTACTTTATCTAGTCTGATGTTGTACCCCTCTCATGTATTTCAGTTTAGTCATCGTATTTTTCAGCTCTGTGACTTCTGTTTGGTGCTTTCTTATATTTTCTATCCTTTACTGAAGCTCAGTTTTCATCCATTCTTCTGCCAAGTTTGGTCAACATCTTTCTGACCATTAGTTTAAAATCTCTATCAGGTAAATTATTTCCATTTCACTGGGATTTTTTTTTCTGAGGTTTATCTTGTTCCTCCATTTGAAAGATATTACCGTGTTTCTTCATTTTGCTTGCATTTGTCTCTATGTATTAAACAAAATAGTTACCTCTCCAGTCTTAAAGGTTTTTTTCTTGTGTAAGAGATGAACTTCATGGTTCAACCTAGCCCAAGCTCCTGCTTGTCTCTCAAATTTTTGTGACTGTCTAGGCAGCCAGATTTATTCTTGACAGGTTTCAGTTTTTGAGGGTGTGCCAACTTCTGTCAGTTTTTCAATGGGATTAATCTGTATTAGCACCTGGTTTCATGCCGGTTAGAAGCCAGACCCTCAGGCAGCAGCTTTTAAAGTATGAAAATATACACATTCCTATGTAGCTGCAATCGTTAACCCCGCTAACCTCCAGGCATTCTAGATGTGTCCCCTGGGTGACAGTTACAAAAACAGAGGCTTCGGATGAGTGCATATGCTCTTTTTTGGTTGGTACTGGCAAGCTGTAGCAAGGATAAGGGAGAATGAAAGATGTCTCCCTGTCGCCTATTCCCCCCCTCCCCCTAGGACCACTTCTGTAGCTTTTATAGGTGTGGCAAACCTGGGGCCTGACCTTCAGGCTGAAGTTCAAAGACAAGTAAATATGCCTTTTACAGAGACTGTGGGTGTATTTTAGTGTGCAGTGCCCTGGGGATAGGAGCCTGTTAAGAACTATCTAACTGATTATTACAGTCTTGTGGGAATGTCTTGTCCCACAAGATCCAGGAATGCAACCCTCCCCCTTCACCCCCCATCCAACAGCCACCAGCTAATCAAGTAAGGGCCCCTGTGTGGATTGCACTTGACTGTCGGCTTTAGCAGGGCAGCAGAAAATTACAGGGAATTTACATGCCCACCAGTATTAGCATGGTAGAAGAAGAGGGCAAAAAATGGTACCCTTCTGTACCTCTGTCTCTAAAGAGAGGCCCCTATCCCTTTGTCAGATGTGTTAAGATTAGCAAATAAATCTTTTTCACATAGAGTCTAAGCACCTTTCAAACTGATGCTTTTGCCCTGAGCTCCAGGTGAGTGAGTGTGAGTGTGACCCCTTCAAGAGAAGCATCTAAGTTTCCTAAAGCCCTTTGGGTCTCCTGGATGTAAGCCCTGTTGGTTTTCCAGGACAGGCATTTCTGGGGCTCATCTCTCCCCAGCAGACCCCAAGTGATGTGTTCTTCAGAGAGGAGCTCTGGGTCTGTGCGATCCTCCAAGTTGTAGGTTTCTGGGCCACAAAACTCTGTAGAGTTTTTGGTGAGACTGCATCTCTGCCTCTCCTACCTGTTTCAATGTGACCTTTTAATCTCTTGTTGGGAAAGAGCTGTTCAGCTGGTTTCCAGGTCTTTTTCAGAGGAAAATGTTCCATATTTAACTATAATAAAGCCTAATATGCAAATCGACTGAACGGTGGAATGACTGATCACTGTAATGCACTCTGACCACCAGGGAGCAGACACTCAACACAGGAGCTGCCTCCAGCCCACAGGCCCCAGGCCAGCCAAGGAGGATGCCAGTGGGAGCCCCCTGATCACCTTACCAGTCACCCCACAGATCAGCCCTGATTGCTGGGTAGGCTGAGGGATCCTACCTGTGCATGAATTTTGTGCACCAGGCCTCTAGTTTAACTATAGATGTAATGTTCAGAATCTTCCTTTGCCACCATTATAGATTGTTCTTAAACTGCATTTGTGCTAACTTGTTTCAGGCCTCCTGGCAAGGCACGTTCTGTTCACAGCTGGTTGTCATTTCACACTTCTATCTATGAGGTATAATTACCCGTCCCCTTAAAAACTGACAAAATAAAATTTAAAAATGTTTCTCTTATTTCAGCTGTTTGTGAAATATTCTTGAGAATTGTGGAGAATTAGAACCTGAAATACTATAAGGAAAAGCCATTTTTTCAAAGGGCTTTATTTTAGAGGACATGGTGATAATGGGTACATGGAATCCAAAGATAAAAGGGTGCCCACATTCATCAGACATTTATTATTTATAAGGTGCAGGGTATTATGGTGGAGTCTGTGTACAACACATAGTTGTATTACATATGTTTCCCTGAGAATCAAAGGGGATCACTCTTTTGAGTTCCCAGGCCCAATTTTTAATATGTGGAGGGGAACTTCCTCACACATCCAAGCAATGTTCTGGCACCCAGATGGGTGTCCTACAATTCAGCTGAATTCGGACACTATCTACCTGGAGATATCATTAGATTTCACAGATTGAAGACTCAGTCCCACAAGACTGCTCTTTCCTTATCACCACCACATTTGATGTCAGCCACAAGCCCAAGTTGTTACCTGTGCTTCTGACCAACTGGCTGTAAGTCAGAGGTTCTCATGACTGGTTTCTTGTGTTCAATTAACTTTCTAGAGCAGCTCACAGGACTCAGGAAATCCCTTTACTCATTAGACTACTGGATTATTACAAAAATACACAATTCAGGAGCAGCCAATGAAGAGATGCCTGGGGCAAGATATTGATTCAGAGCTTCTTTACTCCCAAGAGTACCCTTTTCCCCAAATCTCAGTGTGTTTATCAACCCTGAGCTCTCCAAACCCAGTTCTGTATTGTTATGGAGGCTTCGTTACATAAACCTTACTGATTAAACCATTGGCCACTGGCAACTGGTCCAACCTCCAGCTCCTCCAGCTCAGGTCTGGGGGTGGGACTAATGGTTCCAAGCCTCTAATCACCTGGTTGGTTCTCCTGGAAACCAGCCCTATCCTTATGTAAAGTAAAAAAAAGTCACCTCATTGACATAACTTAAGACAGCTTTGTTGATCTCATGACCTAGAAAATTCCAAGCATTTTAGGAGTTTTGTGCCATAAAAAAAGTGAAAGGCCAAATATATATCTTATTTTAAATCAAAATGTCAGTCTGTCACTGGAGAAGATGACACATACACTGAGCTTTGAATTATCGGTTCAGTATCAATTAGTGATGATTCATGGGAAATAATATGAAGGGAAAGATGGGGTAAGAAAAATAAGGCAGGAATCGGGAGCTCTTAACAAGTTAGTTTTGCAAAAACAGAGTAAGAAAAAGTCATAAAAGATAAATCTATATGCATAAGAAGGTAAATACTATAAATTTTTATTTGGGAGACTTTTTAGGTGCTTTTCCAAAAAAAATTGGAATAAGCAAAGAAATGCTACAGGCACAACTGTAGGAATATTAATCGATGTAATATTAGTGATAACAAATTGTTGAAAGCATAGACTTAGAATGAGAAGTTGTTCACGGTATGATAAATCACCCAGGTTGGATGCTTATGGTCATGAACTAGTAATGTTCATTAAGAAGAGGGCATGAATATCATAGGCATTGTGAAGGTAAACCCTCCAGGACTTAGTGACTGTCACAGATAAAACAAAGAACGACAGTCATCTCTGATATTCAAGAATGATCAAAACAAATAACAAGTTCCATTAAATGATGGAGGACTTGCCCACGACTTGGGGGTAGTGGAATGTGGACAAATGCAGAAAAAGAAAGACTTGAGGTTGAACAGCTGGTCATCACATAGCCAAATAGAGAGTAATAAATCTGAGGAGAGAAGTCATAGCACTGATGCCGTCACTGGGGAAAAATGACGTAAGAGCTTACATTTCTTTTTATTACTTTTATGAATCAGAGGTTTATTGTTTCATATATGACATCTCATTTATCTATTGTAAAATACTTGGAGAATGCCCCCAAAATGGGGTGAGGGAGATGGAAGAAAGAAAAAAAGACATTGATAAAAAAGAGTGAGAGAAGAAATGGATAAAGGAAAAACAAATCAACACATTGTCATATTATCAGGGGTGAGGAACATCCGGCCCACAGGCCGTATAAGGCCAGTGAAAGAATTTGATCTGGCTCTGACAAGGCATTAGGTATGAGTTAATTAAATTTGACCAAATATAACAGGCTAATTTTTAAGTTGATTATTTTGTATTGCCCCAAAACAATGTTATAAATATGCAAATGCCCTTGGCAGAAAAAGGAACAGAGAGGCAGAGGTCAATCTACATTCTCAAATACTGAATTGGTGACAAGAGAAATGGATCATTAAAAATGAAACCAAAATAGGTTGATTTTTAATAATCTTTGAGATTATGACATAAAATATGGAGGGCAAAAGCAAAGTTTCCAGGCATTAATAACCAATTTTTAACATGTTCAAGGAGCACATGACAAAGACTAATGTTTTTTGTTGTTGTTTTTTTATATTTCCTTAGCAATACAGAAAGCAATAGAATTTCCTTGTACTTTATTCCTTCTATCAGCTTCCTTTGAACATTTTGTCTAATTTTTGTCCATTCTTGTCTCCATAAAAAAGATGGCTGTAGGTATACTGGACATTTCATAAAACAAATATTCATAGAACCAAATGTATAAACCTCATAGTAAAAATACACCAGTGAATTCTTTTTATTCTTAATGATTTTGAACATTTTCTCTGTTGTTTGGTGTGTACTATCTATTTTAGTTTCAAAATGACCTTATTGTGTCATTGTTATTAATAGTTTCATTTGTCAGTGAGACAAACAGAGGCACATATAGATTAAATAACTTTCCTGATAGAAGAAACTCTCCAAATAGAAACTGGAAATAATTTTGTATGCATGAATTATGTGTCTTTTTAAAGTGTAACTTTGATGGTCAAGTAGGATAGTTCCCATGATCTTAATTGCCATTTTATGCTTATTTCTATTTGTTTCCAACGAATTCAATAAATACTTTTTATGAATGCCCTAATTGAAAAGATATGAGGGCATTTTTTTATACTGTGAGTGAACATCTTTAAAAGTGAACAAAAACATTAAAAAGTAAATGAAACAAATTTATAGAATTAGTAATTTGAGGAAACAAAATATATTTATTTAATTCAATATGAATAAAAATAGGCTTAAGACAACCACAAGTTCTAATATTGTGAGCTTTTTGTTGGTGTATATTATTGAGGTAATTGAGGTGTGATTATTGGGTTTCATGTGAGATGCTTTTTCATTCTATGCATTTATTTTCTGAGTTTTGTCATTTAACATTTCTCTTATGCTGGTATATTTTATATTGATATATTAAATATTGCTGAGGATTTTCTTTTTAAATTATTATAATCTCTGAGGTTTTAGGCTTTTATACCTTTATTGCTTATTGCAAAACTATTTTGTAAAAAATCTGGCTAAATAAAATAATGTTGTAATAAGGGTGGAGTGAATCTATTGTTTTCATAAAATTATTTCCAAGTTGTTCTCTTCACTTTTGTTTTGATATTCAGCCACCGAAACTAAATAAACAAAAATCCTCTAGGGAAAATAAGAATTTAACACACACACTCACACACACACACACACACACACACATGCACGTGTGCATGCAAACACATGCACGCACAATATTTATCTCATTATAGTATAAAATGCGGTTTGAACATTAGGCAGGTAAAAAAAGGCCTTAAAGACAAATATTGATTTTCCCATTTTTTTGTCTTAGAGAGTCAGGCAGAGATATCTCTTGGTTTGTTTTTAGGAGGTCCACGTGTTCCATCTGTTCAGTCACAAATTTAATCAATCATCCAGATGCTTGATAAATTTTCCAAATGTATTTGTCATCTTTATGTGAAATACCTGAATGGCCCAAACTGGCAAGTTGATATCTTCACAGATGGAAGAGTTCGAATATTAAGTAGAGCCTAGCCCCATGGTCTTAACAGAGAAACAGAAGGTGGTACTCACACATTCCCACTAAATCCTGTGGTCAGTTTACCTGTTCAGTTTGGTGAACTGAACTAAATTGAACTAAGTAAAATTTAGAGATGTTCTGCCTCCAGAATCTACAGATCTTACTGATTAGACTTTGTTCAATATTTCTTCAGTTGTATGAAATTTGAAAAAAAAATCAAAATTGGTAGCTACATTTCATATTTGCCTCACTTTAGTCAGGGGTGGGAAATATCCAGAACGTGGGCTGTACACGTGCAAAATCATTTGGTCTGGCCCTGCCAAAGCATTAGGAGTGAGTTAATTAAATATTTGACCAAATATAGCAGGCTAATTTTTCAACTGATGTGGTATGGCCCACGAGTGATGTTAAAATATCCAAATGGCCCTTGGCAGAAAAAAAGGTTCCCCACCCTTGAGAGTTTAGATAAAATTCAGAACTAAAAAAGTTACTTTGTGTTTATTTAATTCTTCACTTTTTTATTAAATGCCTATTCAATTATTTATTTTATTTATTTCCTTAAATTGCTTTCAAAATTAAATTTTAATAGTATTTTTATAGTAGCAAATGTTTCATAATGGTGCACACAATAGTGTAAAGAAGGGACAAGCTTTCGAAACAAACACAACTGGTTTTTAATCTCAGTTCTACTATTATAAATACCTTGATCTCGAGTAAGTTACTTGACTTCCCTAATCTTCAGTTTACTCATCTGTAAATTTCAGTGTTATTGTCAAGATTAGCTATAATCAATACAAAATATCTAGCACTTTATAACTTGTAGCTATTATGATTTTCTTAATTTGTCAGAATATTCACAACTCTTTAAGATGAAATGTGTCATCTCTATATGGAATTTTAATCTTATATTAATTAGAGTTTGTGATCCTTATAACTTCTATATGACTATTTTAGGTTATTAGTTATTCATTCATTCAATACATGATGGGGTTGTTTCTTTTCTTTTTTTTTGGTGGTTTTTTTTTTTTAACATTTATTCTGCTCCTAAAACTGCCTTCATAATCCGAATGCAGTGAGGAATAAATGGACACAGTCTCTATCCAATTAGGATTTCAAACTAATTTGGAAGGAAGAATAAATGAGTAAATAATCAGATTAAAATACGATATTTTTTCAAGTGTTGACTACTGAAAAAGTGCAGGCACTACAAGAAAGTAGAACTAAGTTTATATTAGATTGTCCAAGAAAGATTTCAGTGCCATTTAACCTGATTCCTAATGAATAGGTATAGTTAGTAGGTAAACCATGGGAAAGTGGCAATTCCAGGTGGAGAAAAGTTCTGTGGGAGGAAAAAGTCTTCTACATTGATAAGCTGAGACAAGTTTGGTTAGGTTAGACAGACAAGGGGTTTTGTGATCAGAAGGAGGGCTGGGGTAATGGAAGAGAAAGGCCATCAAAAACATTTTACAGTAACTCTTACACTTAGTCTTGAAAGGACTGAAATGAGCACACAATTTATGTAGCCTCTTCTCCCATCTCTTCCACTAAATCCAAATAGAAGTTAGAAAAGATCAGTTTACATGTTCAATACTCAAAAACGAGATATAGAACTCTCAGAGGCCTGGAACCTTAAGGAAACTCCAAAGGCAGAAGGTCAAGTTGAAAAGAGAGCAAAGAATGCGATGTGTCTAAGAAACATTTTGCTGTACAAAGTGTGAGAGAGTGTGGCAGCTCCGTGGCCTTAGTAGTAGACACCGGAGCCGTGGAGCCAGGGCAACTGACAAGCTGGTGAGCTAGAGTAGCAGAAAGAGGAAGGTATGCAGAAAGCAAACACTGATCAGCTATAAAGTGAAATGGGCAAATTCATAATCCCAAGGAGTGGCTGAACATACCTTTTTTTCAGAAACCAACAAAGAAGCCACCCACTGAGAAAGATGGACATGGACTATAAAAAAAGCCTGTAGCATGCGCACAAAACTACACATCATTTTTCAGCACACATCATTTTACACCACAAACATGTGCCATGTGCTAGACCACAATGGAAATGTCAGCAAATTCCATACAGGTGATATTATACAGGCTGATTTACTTATTCATCAACAGTGACAAGAAATTTCACTACTCAAAATACCCACCCACATGCACAATTCCAAATAATTATTAGGTTAAAACGAAAATCAGTATGGAATTTTTAAACTATTTGGAGCTAAATAAACAAATGAAAAGTTCTGTGTAACAAACCTGTTAGAATATGACTGAAACAAGATAGAGAAGAAAATTTCAGAACTTGACTGAAACAAGAAAATTTCAGAATATGACTGAAACAAGATAGAGAAGAAAATTTTCAGAACTTAATTTCAGACTATACCACAAACATGTGCCATGTGCTAGACCACAATGGAAATGTCAGCAAATTCCATACAGGTGATATTATACAGGCTGATTTACTTATTCATCAACAGTTACAAGAAATTTCACTCCTCAAAATACCCACACACATGCACAATTCCAAATAATTATTAGGTTAAAATGAAAATCAATATGGGATTTTTAAACTATTTGGAGCTAAATAAACAAATAAAAAGTTCTATGTAACAAACCTGTTAGAATATGACTGAAATAAGATAGAGAAGAAAATTTCAGAACTTAAGTGTATCTATTTGAAAAGAAGATTAAAAATTAATGACTTAGGTTTTTAAGATGAGAATGTAGGAAAATAAAACAACATAAGTTAGAAGAAATAGATTAATAGAAATTAAAGCATAAACCAAATAACTGGAAAATAATAAAATATAAAAAATGGATCATAAAAACAAAAACCTATACTCTGAGATAACTAATAAGGTGCTTTAGCAAGTATGACCAAGATAAAAAACGGTACAAGTAATTGTCAGAAATAAAAGGGAAACAATGACAATATAGAAGACACTAAAAAATTATAATAAGCTTCAGAGCAATATATTTGTAAATCTAGTTTAAATTGATAATTTAAAAATAATAAAATTTCAATGTATGTAGTTTCTGAAATCTATTATAGTTCAAGAAAGAGTTTACAATGAATAATGATTAAAAATATGTTCTCCAGGAGAAAAGAAAAAAGAGAGAGAAAAAAGAATCTAGCCAAGATGTTCCAGGAGAGTAAAAGTAGTGGCACAGAAAAGGGGTTCCCTCTGGAGCATGTTTAGGACTGCAGGCTCTTGGGAGAGATGGTAGGAGTTGTCCCTTGCTAGGAAAGAGGCAAGAGAAGCAGCAGTCATTCATAGAGAGAAGGGGTGCTTAAAAGAGAAACAAATAAGTAATTCAACATTATTGATTAATATTTGTTATCACAGAATCCTGTAAATCCCAAACAATCATTCTGCATTTTCTGTTCAGGCCTGGATCACAGAAGTGAGGCTGTGAGAATGTTTAATATGCAGCACTTAGAAGCTCCATTGGACCACCAAGACTTAAAAGAAAATGAGAGGAACTTCTACTAGTTCCCTCTACCTCTAGTAGGTGCTCAGAATAAAAAAAATAATTCTAATAATCATTTATATAACTTTTGAGGCTAAATGCCCTTTCCTAAAATATTTATTTGCCTGGCCCAGAGTCACTCTCGCAACTGATATTAATGTTTTGAAAAGTGTGTACAGCCTCAGAAATTGAATGAACTATAATTTAAAATGAAGAGTTGGAAAGGGCAAGAGGCTATCTGATCTCTTTTCCCAATTCTTAAATGTACTCTTATGATGATGTGAATTTTATCTATTTATTATTAAACTTTTTAAGGGAGAAATACACTTATGTTTCTATCATCAGAGCCGGAAATGTTTATCTAGATGCATCACTGGTGACTCCAAGTTCACTTCCTATGTGACTGGGTTAAGGTCACCTAGTATGCTGGTGACTCAGGCAGTGGGATTGTGGGGCCTGCTTTTCCCCCTTCATTTTTACAAAGAATTATTTAAAAATATAAGATATAACTAAAAAAGAAGTATGATTTAAAAAATCATGTGATATAGCTACATAATTTATGGTGGATTAGTCTCCTAGGACTGCCATAGCAAAGTATCTGGATGGCAAAACAGTAGAATTTATTTATTTTTCTCGCAGATCTGGAATCTGGAAATTTGAGGTCAAGGTGTTGGCCAGGTTGATTTCTTCCAAAGCCTCTTTCCTTGGCTTACAAGCCGTCTTTCCCCGTGTCTTCACATAGTCTTCTCTCTGTCCATCTCTGTTCAAATTTTCTCTTCTTATAAGAATACCATTTGTATTGGATTAGGGCCCATCCTATTGACCTCATTTTGATTTAATTACGTCTTTAAAGATCCTGTCTTAAAATCACATTCTTACATACTGGGGATTGGTACTACCATATGAATATTTGGCTGGTCCACTGTTCAGCCTATAACAACGGATTTTTGCAGACTATAAAACTAAAGTGGGGAAACAAACAATATGGCATAAAGGTATCTGATAAGACCATGGTGTGAGACGATGAAAGAAAAAGGATTTGAGAAACATTATGAGCATTAAAATGCTCATGAACCTTGTTGAATACTGGTCAAGCTGTTGAACTTGATTAATGCACCCTTCACCATAACCCTTTGTTGTTTGTGAAAGCTTTTTAGAAAATGCCTAGCACACAATGAAGATTGAGTATTAGCCCACTTCATAGTATTCATCGTTTGTTTGCTTTCCAGCATTCATCACAGTTCTGCTTTAAATGCAAAGGGCTACGCATGTGTCTGTCCCCCAGCAATCATGAGCTGCTAAAGAGCAGAGACTCACTCCTTTTTTTGTCAGGATTCACTGTAGCCAAAAAGTTCTTGATATTCAGAATGTGCTAAACCAAAGTTAACCTTAACAGGAAAAATCAAAACAAAAGCAGAAATCGGCCATTCCTGAATTTTTCTTTTCCCATTTAAAAGACTAGACTATACAAATGTTCTAATACATGCTGAATGAAATACAAATCATATTTGCTTAGATATAGAAACACAATATATATTTTTGGAAACAACAAAAGAAAAACCATTTACTGAGGTATTTTGGAGACTCATGACAAAAACACAAAGGAGCTAAGTTTAAATCACTGAATTCCAATTTGATAGTGTTTGTAAAATACTTTGAAGATTCAGAGTGATGCATATGCATTTTTTTTAACTTGGCAAAAAAAAAGGAAAGGACTCTAAATACGTGAAACCAGATGGGGTGTGAAAAATATGAAGAATAAAGTGAAAGCTAAATTATTAAAAATATAGTTTTTTCAGTAGTGAGGTTCCTTGAAAAATTAAAAATGGAACTACCTTATGACTCAGCAATTCCACTTCTAGAAATTTATTGGAAGAAACACAGTCTGATAGAAGGAGGCAGGCATTAGGGACAAGTTTGTGGTCTCTTTTTTACCTACCTCTGTCTTTTGGTCCGGATGTGTCCAGAGGGGTTGACGGGGGTCAGAGGATATGTGTCTCCAGAGTGGTACCTGGGGAGCAGTGGAATTTGGGCCAGTAGCCTGACCTCCCAATGTGAACTGAAGCTCAGGTCTACCTGCTTGTGATACTTCATAGGCTCAATGCCTGTTTCTTTTCGTCTGCTCAAGTTGACTTCCCCCTGGTGGTCAGTGCGCATCACAGCAACTGGTAGCTTAGGCTTTTATATATATAGACTAGAGGCCCGATGCACAAAAATCCATGCAAGAGTAGGACTTCTTTCTCCTGGCTGCCGGCATCGGCTTCCCTCAGGCATCCGGGACTTGGGCTTCCCTCCTTTGGCTGTTGGCAGGCACATAGGACCCTGTTGGCTTCCCCTGGGCTGCCAGCAGGCATCTGGGATCTGACTGGCTTTGCTCTGGCCCTGGTTTCGTCAGGAAGGACATTCGGAAGACAGCTGGTCTAATTAGCATATTACCCTTTTATTATTATAGATTATTTCTATTGGTAGTGGTGTGTTTTGTTTGCCTATTCCATATAATCTATTATAAACTGCTTATTTGAAATTTAGTAGTCATTTTTTATACTGCTGTTCTATCATTTCACATTTTTATTGCAATTTTTTGACGTAATTCAAAGTGCATATTTTAGAAGGAAGATGCCATTATTTGAAGCGCTCTGAATTAAGATTGACTGGCATTAATGCTCTGCTTGGTTAGGCATTAGGTAAAGGACAATGGGTAAGTCACTAAATTTCTTGAGTCCTCTACTTTCTTATTTGAAATATAAAGGTAATAATGTTTATTCTTGCTATATAATGTGGTCATAATGAGGACCATATAAAAAAGTGTATATAAGAATGCTTCCTAAATAAAAGGTGATTAATCACATATTTATTTTTCAATTATAGTTGTCATACAATATTAGCTTCAGATGTAGAGCATAGTTGACTAATCTTACTATTACTCATTTAAAAGGACTCATATTTCACTTTCCTCAGATCACTAGCTCCCACTCTTCAGATCATATCAATGACAAGAGAGGCTGTTCCATATAAGTAAGCAGCTTCTTATTGTGATAAGTTTGGTTGTATGATAGAAGTTGGTGTATGATAAAACATAAGAAAAATGAAGAGTTGGAAAAATACTCAAGGATGCCTAATTAGGTTTTCATATAAATTTGTAAAGAACGGGACTGAAACCCTCAGATGGTTAATAATTTTAAGATCATTGCATTCTGATATTGAACTAGAGTCCCAGTGCACAGATTTGTGCACTGGTGGGAACCGTCAGCCTGGCCTGCGGTCTCTCACAATCTGGGGTCCCCTCGAAGGATGTTGGCCTACCAGATTTGGCCTGGTTCCGCAGCAGGCCTGCAGGGATCTGGCTGAAACTGGCTGGCAGTCTGACATGCCCCAAGGGATGTAGTAGTGTGCAAAGCAGCAGGCAGCTGGGGAAGAGCCCAAGCTCAGGCTGTTCCCGCTTATCCTGACCCTGCTGCACCTGCCACTGCCACTCGGTAGTGCTGTCACGGAGGTAGGAGGGGCTTATGCTCCTACAGCTGCTCTTGCCAGCCGTGAGCCCGGCGTCTGGCACCCATCAGCCTGCCACTCCTGCATTGAGCATCTGCCCCCTGGTGGTCAGTGCACATCATAGCAACCAGTCAACTGATTGGTTGTTCGGTTGTTTGGTTGCTTAGGCTTTTATATATATATAGATTTGGTGCATCCTAAGACTTATGCATGATGCTATTGAAAATAATTGCTGGATTATGTTCGCAAGGAGTACAAAGCCTTGTCTCAAATGTTAGATCAGGTGTTAGCTCATTAGCCAAATCTGGGTCACCACCTGTTTTTGTTAATAAAGTTTTATTGGGACATAGTCACACCTATTTTCTTAGCTATTGTTTATGGCTGTTTGACACTTCAGTGCAGAATCGAGTGGTTACAACAGAGACCATATGGCCCACAAAGCCTAAAATATTTACTATCTGGCATTTTACCAAAAAGATTTGTTGACCTCTGTTTTAGGATATGATCACTTTTAATCAAAATCTTTAGAATATTTTTTAAAAACAATACACATTTGTTGAGGAAATTTTTCAGATATTTCAGAAGTTTATAAAGTAAAACATAAAAAATAAAACTTTTCATTCATTTTAGATTTTTTCTGTCACCTTTGTAGCCTAAGACAGTCAACTGGCATTTACAAAAATAAAGGGTCAGCAATAAATGTCCATCAAGGGAAGAAAGGAAGGAAAGAGGGTGGTTGGGAGAGAGGATACAGAAACAGGAAGGCTAGGTGAAGAGCAGAAAGGACAAATTTGCTGAATTTAAGGTCTTAAAGTCATGATGGAAAATAAGTGATTTGTTCTAAAATTTTATATCCATTTCTTCTACATTTTGTGACTATTCTGAACAAGATAATAGATTTTATCTTTGAACACTACTTTTTTTTCTTTCACTTTAATATTGCAGACATGCTACATATGAAGAGGGTTTGGCGAGATATGTTGTTGTAGGTTACATGTATACCATAAACACCATAAATGCTATGTTCCTAGATTTTTATAAGATGTGAACCTTGTGATTTGCACATAGAATGAGCGTAATGAGACAAAGAGCCACAACTCACATTAAACAATACGTTTTTGCAATAATAAACCAAAGAAAGCAATAGAGAGTTCTGGAATACTCTCCATCCTTATTTCCTAAAGGATTACAGACCAGTGGTCTCTACTGTCCTACAGAAAGATTCCTCAGACTCAGGTCACTAGACATGAATTGCAGTTGCTTCTGCTATTTTTAAAGCTGGTTATTGCGCTAGCCTACGAATTCTCAAGAGAAGTGTGTCATGAGAAAGTAGCCATGGGAAGTTTACCTTTTCCAGCATTTTATTCTTGTTCCTTCTCCTCGCTTTTGCCTGGTGAGGTAATGCAATACGCATCTTCGGCTTGTTATTTTAAGCAGAGTTCATCTAGTTCACTTTGGGTTCCTAGGTGGTGAACGGCCCAAAGACCTCCCATGCACAGCCAACTTCTGCATTTTAATCTCATTACACAACACTGAAGGCCTGTGAAAGGAGTGTGTGTCTCTCCCCTACCTCCCCCCCCCCGCACTCCCCCACCCTCCCCCCACTTGCTGCAGTTTGTTCTTCCACATAACAACGCCATACAGAATGAAGCTGGCTCTGTATGTGATCCTAAATTAGAACTACCTTTTGGCTGTCATCATTGACCATGTCACCACTTTGTCACCTGCCTCTACGATTTGGTCAACTGGAGCTGGGTGCCTGAGCTGGCTTTCATCCCTGTGGAATGTGCCTGCAGTGTGAGCATGCGGGCCAGTCCACTCAC
The DNA here is from genome assembly GCA_011751065.1 of Lasiurus cinereus. Lineage (NCBI taxonomy): Eukaryota > Metazoa > Chordata > Mammalia > Chiroptera > Vespertilionidae > Lasiurus > Lasiurus cinereus. Next base: position 3,314,836 of record JAAGEH010000018.1, on the reverse strand, counting down.
ATCCCACCCAAGGCTATCGCTGCTGATGGTGTTGGTCCCGTGCATTCCCTGGATTTGTGAGGTTAATGTAAACCCCTCCCATGGGGCAGATGTGGAGGACTCCAAGAATATCAAAAGGAGGAAGCCTTTTGGCCCCTTTACCCACAGCTTTTTATCTCAACCAATATCGTGGCTGAGCTTTTCTATCCTGTTTTTTTTTTCCTTTAAAAAAAAAAGAAATGTTTATCAAACCCCAGAATTCTGTTTCTCAGCATCGTTTTACACTTCATGGAGTGACTGAGTATGTGTGAAAAGAAAATGGCAGACACTGGAAGGTTAAGTAAGGATTGGCCCATTCTTCAACTCTTTTGAGGTTATTTGGTTTCATTCTTTCTTCATTTCCCTCCTCCTCAGTTTTCCCTCAAACAACTTCACTCTTGGTGTGCAGAAGATTGCCGTTGGGTGCTCAAGGTTAATTTTAATGCTTAAATTCTTCCATAGCCTCCACGATTTCTTCTCCTCTTCTGGTGACTATGCAATGGAAGCAGCATAAACAATAGGATTTGCTTTCATCTAGACTCACATCACAGATTTTTTGTATTTGCTTTAGAGAAGTAGCTCCTCCAAAAAGGGAGACTTTAAAACTATTTCACTTCTTTGGTTAAAACCATTGGGTCATCATGCAAAAGATGGCTGAACGAAGAAACACAGAGAGGAGTTCCGGGGGAGGAAAGGACTCCTAGTTCTGATGGAGGATCAATAAAAGAAATAAAAATAATCATTCTAACATCTCCTACATTTCCCTTTTCTGTGTAAAAGAAAATTGCAACAAGCAGGCCAGCCTGTAAGTAACATCCTTCTTCCAGGCTTCTTGCTCTGTTCCTAGTTAACTACATTAAAACCTGTTGGTAGGACCCCCACTGGGAAAGGGAAAACATTCCCTTTACTGGCAGGTGGTCTCTGGCAAGCACTTTCCAATTGAAAACATATGTTCCTGGGTGTGAGGAGGCTTCTGGTAAGTAGGGGCGGGGGGGAACTCATGTAGGGAACAATTAAATTACATAGGCAACTCCAAGGTAAACATGCTTAGCCCTCCCTTCCTTCCAGAATAAAGGTGGAGATTTGGGGTATCCTACAAGCTCTCTATCCTACTCACCTTCATCTGGAAGATCAAAGTCTTCCTTTACTTTCCTACAGCATAATTCAGCATTTCAATCCTCTTTCTTTACCTAAGACCTTCTGGAGTCTCCTCCCGTTCCCAAATCTTTGCTACCAAGTCCAGTTAGGCTAACAATAACTTGGGGATTGATCTTCTTAGGGATAAGATCCCTTCTCAGACCTCAGATTTCTTCCCAGTTCATTGGAAAGAGGAGAGTCACAATGAAGAAACAAAGGTTCTTTTTCTATTTAACGGGGAATCTTTTGGCAAAGATCTTTTTAAAATGACAAATTTGAAGCAGGAAGAGCATTATGTAAAGGATCATCTGGAAAGAAGTGAATGAGAAACATTCACGAAGGTATTCATAGTGAATATATCTTATAAATACATCTTTTACCAAACTTCTGCCATGTTATGTGCCTGTCTAAACACATTGTGATAAAGGTCCACTGTGGCTAATACTCTGACAACTCTCTGTTGCATTGCCTGGAATGAAGAAGGGAGTGAGTTTACTTCAAGAAAATTAGAATCAAATTGAATTTTGTGAAGTAATCAACCCATAAAGACTTCCCTCCAATATTCCAAACTCTAAAAACGATTGCACAGAGGCAGTGAATGACTGGAGAATGTGGAGAAGTGTTCTTTACTCCAACCTGAGCACTTTATAAACAGTACTGTATCGCATAGAAGAAGTGGAGGATGTCAGACTGATGCTGTTTTAAGCAACTGATTACTTCATTAAGATTTGCTATGTCAATACCCAGGTGCTTCCCCAAATGCCAAGGCTCTATAATGAAATTTCTATTGCGTGGAAGTTCAAAGTTTTCTTTATGGCTCAGAGAAAGTTGTATCACATTTTTTAAAAATATATATATTTTATTGATTTTTTATAGAGAGGAAGGGAGAGGGATAGAAAATCAGAAACATCGATGAGAGAGAGACATCGATCAGCCACCTCCTGCACACCTCACATTGGAGATGTGCCCGCAAGCAAGGTACATGCCCCCGACCGGAATCGAACCTGGGACCCTTCAGTCCGCAAGCCGACACTCTATCCACTGAGCCAAACTGGTCTCGGCTGTATCACATTTTTGCTCTTCCCCAATAACTGATTTTCTGAGATTGACTACAGAAAGTTAATCTAACCATATTAAAGGGGCAACTCACATTGCTTAGTTTAGAAAACATGGAAAATGAGGCAATTTCTTTTCATTGTCTATGTTACAGAAATAGCTGTGCTGTCCTAGTAACCATTGGGTGAAGTGTATAATATATGTAGTGATGTGTGCACACACCAGCATTTCTAGGAGTTACTTGAAAAAGGGGTCAAGGAAATTTTGGACAGTCCTTCAGTTATTACAGACTGGTTAGAAACTGGAAAGCAAGCTAATTCCAATAAAAAAAATAATGATACTTTGTTTTTATATAGTACTTTTCAGACATGACTTCATCATTTATCAGAACATTCTTCTGAGCATAGGTAGCAAGGGCTTTCTTCATTTTATAGGGGCATAAACTTGGGCATAAAGAAGATTAATTGATTTCTGCTGGGAAGAGGAAGATGATGCTTAAGGGAAAGAGAGACCAACTTTCTACAAAAAAACCTCCGTTAGTTGTGAAATTATTTATAATTAAAGCAAAATAACTGTCGGTATGCTTACCATGCTCTGTTCCCTCACAGATATCGTAAGAGTTAAGCTTAGAGTTTCTGGCCTCTAAAATCTATTCTGCCTTTTCTGGAGTGTGTGACCTTGCATACATTATGTTACCTCTCCATGCTTTAGTTTCCTCACCCATGAAAGAAGATGAAAGTAGAACCTACTTCACCAGGTTTTGTGAGCATTGAGTGAGTTCATTTCTGTAGCAACTTTAAAGCAGAGCCTGGTACAGGGCAATCACTCGGTTTTTATTGTTCTTATAGTCTTGTAGGAACGATGTAATTTGAATAATTACAGTAAAGGGTCATCAGTGCAGAGGGCTGTGAAAGTGCAAAGTAGGAGTATCTGACTTCCTCCTGTAGACCAGCAGGTGTGTTTGGCAGGGAGCTGTGATATGGAAGTCAGGATTAACTTCCCTAAGAGAATTACACTGGAAGGAAACGTGGAATTCAGCCTGGCGTATTGTAGATTCTAAAAGTAACTCAGTCTAGCGCACCCTCAGCCTTTAAGGGAGAGGGTGGTGAGAGTCGAGGCTGAAAAGATAGACAGAGACTGGGTCACAGATGGCTTTCTAAGACAGTTAGGATAAGAGGTTTGAACTTTATGTTGCAAATAATGAGGCATCATTGAAGGAGAAGAGTAACCCAATCAATTCAAATTTTCATAAGTTCCACTTCAGCTGTAACTTGGGGATCATGGACATTGATAAGATGGAAGACTGGATGATCATTTAGAGGCTTTTGTGGGAATCCAGTTAAAAATAATAGTGGACTTTATTGGAGTAGCATCAGTCATGATGGGAAGGGATAGGTAGACATACACATATTTACTAAATCAAATGGATGTTTGGTTGATTTCAGGGCTGAAGAAAAGAAAGGAGTTACATATATGTTTAGGTTTTTTCTATTTTCCCTTTTTCTCTCAATAAAGTGGTTGCTGGTGCTATTCAGTGAGATTGGGATTAGCACAGGGTTATAGATTTAGTCTGGGAGAGATTAAGTGCGCCAGCTTTTGACATGATAAGATTGAGATGACTAGGAGATATCTAGGTAGAAACATGGGCAGTTGCATATGTGTCTCAGAATTCAGTCTCAGTGTATATCCTCTATGAAATCCCCATGATCATTGTATTGGAAAGCCAGGCCTAGATTCTAGATGCTGCTTCATGTCCAGGAATTTGAAGAGTGATCTTGATTTATCTCACAATGTATTGATATATAGTTTAAGAAAACATTACTTAATTTTTCATTGCTTATAGTCTAAAAACTCAAATTTATAAAGTAGACTTAAAAGCAATAATATTTTTTTTCTGAATTCATGGGATATTTTTCTTAATTCTGCTTTAGTCAGATATTTTATTTATTTTCATAGACCCAACACATTTCTTGGAATTCAGCAGCTTGTTGACATTATGAAATAAGACTTGTGTTTCTATAAACAGAAGGTATTTGACTGGGGAGACGATTGTTACACTTTTAATTCCATAGCACTAATGAATGTTCTCAGTATTATTCTATAACCTGTCATGTATTCATTTGGCAGGCACTCTTCTAGGTGCTGATTCAGCAATAAAAGTAAACCAGATAAACATCTCTTTCCTCAAAGGGATTACAATCAACGGAGAAGATAGACAATAAAGAAAAGATAATAAAACATACAGTATATTGAAGAATATTTATTAGTTATTTGGAGAAAATTAAATCTGAGGAGATGGAAAAGAAACACTAGAAAGGAGGTGTTTTCGGTCTTTAGAGGGGCAGTTGAGGTAGTTGAGATGGCATTGAGAAGACCTAAATAAGATGGGAAGAAAGCGAAGCCAGTGTATGGAGGAAGATTGTGTCAGGAGAGGGAACAGAAACTACAAAGATCCCAGTGTGAGTAGAGGGGAGTAAGTAAGAGGGAAGTTACAGTAGATGAAGTTCGGAAGGAAGAAGGTTGAGCTTCTACAATGTTGCAGTCTTTTTGGCCAGAAGAGGAAGAAATTCCTGGAAGATTTAAGAGTGATATATTCTGACTTGTATTTTGAAAGGATCACTCTCATTGTTATGTTAAATATAGATGATCAAGTACCAAAATGGAATTAGGAAAAATTGCAATGATTAAGGCAAGAAGTAGTGGAGGTCATTCTGGGATGGTTAATTCCAGCAGGCCTGGAATTGGCCTGAGCTGTTGTACTTAAGTAGGAGATGGATCTGGATGGTAGTAACTTATAATTGAGGCATACAATATACTGAAAAAATAGTGTTGCTTTGTAACCATGAGTCCAAGGCAAGTTTCAGGATTACAGTGGTACCTCGAGATATGAGTGCCCTAACATACGAGATTTTTGAGATACAAGCTGTCAAGCGAGCGATTTTTGCTTTGAAATACGAGCAACAGTTGAGATAGGAGTAATTGCGTGGATCGGCCGGCTGCACACTACCCACCAGTTTACCACGACTCGAGCATCTCATAGTTTCCCACGCCTCAAGGTTACGGAACGAATTAAACTCGTATCTCGAGGTACCACTGTATTATTTTTTAAAATATATTTTTATTAATTTCAGAGAGCAAGGGAGAAGGAGAGAGAAACATCAATGATGAGAGAGAATCGTTGATCAGCTATCTCCTGCACACTCCCCACTGGGGATCAAGCCCACAATTTGGGCATGTGCCCTGACTGGGGATTGAACCAGAACCTTCCGGTTTATAGGTCGATGCTCAGCCACTGAGCCACTCCAACTGGGCTCAGGATGGTTTTGATCAGTTTGTTGCATTGCTTATTTGATTTATTGACAATAGTGAGATTAGTAATTTGTACCTGTTCTCAGTGAGTCCCCCAGAGAATCCTGGTACTGAGGCTAGTACCTAATGGATTGGACGTGGGGTATGAGAGGTAGAGCAGAATCAATGACTCCCAATATTTACAGCTTTGGCAACTGGTAGGATTGAATTTAGGGAGCATGACTGAGATGAAGCCAAATTAGCATTTATTTAATAGGCAAAGGAAAGGAAAAAATGAATACATTGAATATAAGCAACTCTTCTGCAGAGATCTGGTATCAACAGAAGCAGAGACAAGGGGGCTTTGTTGAAAGAAGACTAGAATTACAAATATTTGAAAGCTGGTGATAGAGACATAACAGGAAAATTATTTTGTTTTTAAATATTTTGAAAACTTCTTTGGAGCAATAGTGTTCTTTCTCCACACTAGCTAAATTTTTTCTAACACAAGAAAACATAAGAGTAAATATAACATTTAATTTCACTAGGGACTTTTCCTATAAACTAAACCATTCTACCTCTAAGATATTTTCATTCCAAAATAACATTTCACTTAATAACTAAAATAAAACCATAAGACAATCCAAAGTTGAAATCCATGAAAAATGTAGAATATTGACTCAGTTTGCTATTTGGAATATAATATTTAAGCAAAATATTTGCCCTTGTGATTCTGGACCCAGTATTGATTCTAAAATTATGTGGATTTTATATAAGCCCAAGAAAAACATCATGATTTGTAAGATAAAGTAAATTAAACCTGTCATTAAGTTGCTATTAGCCTTTAATATTTATGCAGTTTTATATTTACATTTCATCTGGAAGTCTTTTGCAGAAAATCTGGAATGACTTCTACTTGATTATAAAATGAGAATCTTTAGAAACACCCTTAATCCCTATGTAGTAGGTGCAGAATAAATGTTTGCTAACTAGGTGAATACACACATTAATAAATATGAGTGAATAAAGATTCACATGAAAGAATATATGCATTTATAGAAGCATGTGTGATGCAGAAAAACACATAATGTAAACAGAAAATCATGAGTCCTTTGGGATTCCCTTTATTTGTCAATAGGAACAACAGAGAGGGGATACTTGCAGAATCAGGGCAGTGCAAGAAAGCATCACTGTTGACAATTCTAGAGCAAACTGGGGAATGGAATACAAGCTGAGCTAAGTGATCTCAATAAACAATAGCTGTATGTTTAGGTGGCATCCGATGCCCTGACAATGGTTCCAGCAAAAAGAAACTGCTCAAGAGAGAAGGTGTAACTCCTGGGGTAGAATTGCCTCATCAGAGAAAAGGGTAGAGGTTGTTTTTTTCCTTTTCTGAGTCATGAACTCATGACCTCCTTCCCTTTCCTACATACACACTCACGCATGCACACACACACACACACACACACACACACACACATACACACACTTTCTAAGGTATCTGTGTACATTGAGAGATTCATATGAGCTCTCACAAAGGATGGGACTGTTTTCAGACAAACGGTTTCTCCACCCCCTCAACTCCCAAGGTGGTTCCTTACCCACGTAGCAAATGGAGGTGTGGGATTGAGCCAAATACAGAAAAAGACATTTTAGATAAATTAATCTCAGAATTACATAGGAAATAAAAAAAAAAATTCCAAAATCCTATACCCTTATATGTATGCATGGAGGGATAGATAGATCTTTCCACTTTAGAAAAACCTTCCAATACAATTTCTTTTATTTTTAGACTATTAAAAAGTTTCTTTCTGCTGAAACCGGTTTGGCTCAGTGGATAGAGCGTCGGTCTGCGAACTGAAAGGTCCCAGGTTTGATTCCGGTCAAGGGCATATACCATGGCTGTGGACACATCCCCAGTAGGGGGCGTCCAGGAGGCAGCAGATTGATATCTCTCATCGATGATGTTTCTAACTTTCTATCCTTCTCCCTTCCTCTCTGTAAAAAATAAATAAAATATATATTTTTAAAAAGTTTCTAGTTCTTCTTTTCCAGCTTAGTAAATATGTTCCAATATCACAGGATTTTATTTAAATAAACAAATAACCATCCACCCCCCCAAAAAAAAAACCCCACATAAATAAAGTGTATATAATAGAACAAGTTGGTAGAGATTAATCAAAGAAATAAGATTTTCTAAAGCCTAGCTGTCACACCACCCACTGAGCCACAAAATCAAGTGGGAATTCAATTCAAATAGTTAGAAAATATTCTTTACTCTCTTGGTGGTAGACCTGTCTCTTGAGTCAAACAGAACAATCCTGTCTTTTCTAATAAAAAAAAACAAACAGTTAAATTAAATTTAAAAAGAAGGCCCCTTGCTGTCTTTCTTTAAACAATAGACCCTAGAGAAAAATGAAATAAATACAAAAAGGGACGAAGTAGTCAGAATTTTCCAAGTTTCCCCCCACAGATCCCTCGTTGAGCAGATGCTCTGAGAAAAGTGTGTTCCATGGCAGAACATTTCTGCAGTGTTCTCTGTACTGTCCTCTCCAGGGGACACACAGTGCTTATTAAACGGCAAAGGCCCCCAGATCCTGAAGGAAAGAAATCATTTTCCCTTCCTTTAACCCAGTGTTTCCAACATGTAAGAGTTCACAAAAGTTTCTTAAATGTAACACACACCAAGATTCCACAGAGGTAGTAACAGGAAATACGCATGCCAACACAAATAAGGCAAACATACACAAGTGTGTGTGTGTGTGTGTGTGTGTGTGTGTGTGTATGTGTGTGTGTGTGTGTGTGTGTGTGTGTGTGTGTGTGTGTATGGAGCCAGTCCCTAGGGAAATGGAATCACTTAGAGGTAGTCAATGCCTTTGTAGGAAAACATAATGCTCAGAGGACAGAAACAAAGGAATTATATAGGCTGGGGGCCATGTAACACACAACAGTGATAACTGAGATTAGAAATAAGATGCCAAAAAATTTGGGTCTAAAGCCTAATTATTAATCCATTATACTGTATCATCAATGAATCCATCTGATGGTACTAGACAATTCTAGCACTGTGTGTCCCCTAGAGAGGACAGTATATATATTAAGATCCCAGTATTTTTCACTAAATCTGTGCCTTCGAAACTTCAAAATCTATTTGCCGTTGGAAAACCCTACTTCCAAGGGGTTCTGATGGGTCTGGGAGGAGTGTGAAAGTTTTTTAATGCTCATAAAAAGGCTCACACAGCTTCTTGGACCTCAGATTCATCTTTAAAAAAACAATAATTTATTGAATTAAGTGCCAGTGAAACAGATGGATTACATTTTCCTCACAATGTGCACAAATTAAAAAATTAAAGAGAAGAAGCACTTGGTAAAACCAGCTTTGTATTTTGTTGGACCTGAAACATTTAGAAAAATAGTTTGAGGTGTTTGGCTAAAGTCCTACGCCGCCAGGCTTGCCTGGTTCCAAACACCAGCCTCATTGACCAAAATATCCTATTAAGCAAACAGATGGGTGAGCGTTTTTGTTTGTTTTTTACTGACTTCTTCACAAAAGTGCAGTGCAATGTTCCTAGAAGGATAAAGTGATGGTACTGTATATATTTATAAAGGTGGGTAGAGATCCAACTCCAGGGGACTTCAGAAATAATAGAAAGTGAAGGAATTAATTTTTAAAAAATATTAATTATATCAGCATGAGATCATTGAGAAAGGAGGACCTAAAGAAAAGAAGTCAGCTAGACCAATTGAGAGTATACGTTTTGTGAATAGCTCGACTTTCTGCCACTATGAACATAACTATTGCGATGCTTTTAAAAATAACATGTAACTCGGTAAAACATATTTATGAATAGACTTTTTAGAAATCAATAAATTTTGTCTGTCGGTGCAGCTCAATTTCCAGTAGGTGATGTGGAGGAGGCAGCTGATCAATAATTTTCATCATTGGTATTTCTATCTCTCTCCCTCTCTTTCTCTCTGAAATCAATACAGTATGTTTTAAAATTAAAAAAGTAAAAAAAATCAATAAATAATTCTTTGGGAGCAGTTTTAGTTTCAAAGCAAAATTGAGTGGAAAGTACAGCTATCATATACCCTCTACTCCCCTCACTTACACACCTAATCTCCCCCACTCTCAACATCCCACAACAGACTGGTACATATTTTGCAATCAGTGAACAAAAATTGACAAATCTTGTCACCCAAAGTTCATAGTTCACATTAGGGTTCACTCTGAGTGTGCTTTTGGCAAGCCAATATCTTGATATTACCAATAACTTACTTGCAAAATAAATGACAGTGCTGCTTAAAATAAATTATTAGTGTGAATTTGAGGATAAATGGTTCTAGAACTAAGGCTTTTGCTTGTTTCAAAAGAAATAAATTATAGGAAAGTGTAAATTTTTCATATTTAACCATGATGTTCATCATTAGAAGCAGACAAACCTTATAAACCATCAAATGTCATTTCTTATTTGCAATTTAAGACAACATATTTTCTTTGGTGGGACCCATTCTTTCTTAAGACAGATGCCTTTGGAATAACATATAACAAGATATCAGCTATATTGTAATTCTTTACAGGAAAAATTATTTAATAACAAAATGAAACCCATTTTTATTTTTAATAAGCCTATTTTGCAAGTGCTTCCTTTTCAATAGCATGTTGAAACCTGCAGTGCACCAATCTTGCATCTCCTATTTTATAGGGATCGAAATATATTTATGAAATAAATTTTCATACCAGGATTCTTACTGCAAAGATTGAATTTCTGTTTCTTGAACTAAGCTGCATCTCTTGATTCATACTGAACAGATTAAAATTCCAAAGGCAGAGTTTAGACACTCCAAGATTAATTTAGAGTCTGAAAGTGTTTTTGCCTGAGTCCTGATATACATATTTCTGGCATTAACTCTGGCCAGATATATTCCTGAAGAGGGGAACTAGTGTGCACCCTTTCCTCCAACCCACAAAATCACTACTACCCTTAGCAATACCCAGAAATTCCGGAGGTACATGGCTATTTATGAGTTAATTGAGCTCGAAATTCACTAACATGGAGCACTTACCTGGAGCCTAGGTGTCTATATATAATTGTAATTTTGGTTTTAGTATTAATTTAATTCTTTATTATCTTTGCACTTCACAATAAGAACTTCAAATATTTTAGTTTGTGTTTTTACGTTAGAGAATAGAGATTATAAAGAACAAAACACGCAACTGCAGTTACCAGCTACCCAAAGAAAACTGGCCTTTAGTATTCTTGTTTCTTTTTTCTTCTCTTTCTTTTGATCATTCATGCCTTCAAAATTGTATTTTCTCTTCCCCTTGAAGCAACCTCATTCTCAAATTTTGGCTTGGATATCCACATTTTCCTTTACTTTAGGGGTTCCAGGGTTAGAGCCCTTGGTCCAGATTTGGCCAATCAAAAACCTTAATGTCTCCCTCCACCTGCCCATTCCCTCCACCACTACCCCTCATACCCATCCATCCATAGCGAGGAGTTGGGGATTACCCTATGACTGAAATTTGTTCAAACTTGATTTTCAGTTGCACAAACTGATACATTCTTTTCTGCTTAAGTTGCCTTGAGTTGGTTTTCTTCTCATCTGAAACACAAAACTTATCCTGGTGTGTGTGTATATAT
>JAAGEH010000018.1:3154564-3303292 GCA_011751065.1 Lasiurus cinereus | reverse complement strand
TCAGAGATTTAGAATAACCTTTAATTAGCAGTGCATTAAGAAATCAGGGATAATTTGATCACTTTCGTGCATTAACATTTTTAGAGTACCTGCAATTTTAGAGTACTTTCAATAGATTTATTGCTTCGATATGCAACATTATAATGCAAAGAATATTCTTTGCTTTTTTTTAATCCTGATTTTTTGTGTCCTCTTAATTATTTTTTTGTATTTTAGTGGCATTTAATTAGAACATAACTCAATAATCCTTAGTCTCAATTTCTCATTAAAATCATCTTGGCTTAATTAGTGAGACAAATGCTTATGGATTGCAAAAAACAATACACGTTCTGTTTCAAAAGGCTTTTGTCTAATATTCACAATGTCTCATTGATTCTGTGTGAGAAACAGAACCTCATACTTTCTGCTTCAACTAAGAGGTTAGCAACAATTTCTAATCAAGTCATTGTAGGTGTGACTATGATAATATGCAGAGAGTAGCTTTCTAGAGACTAAAGTTTAAGTAAACATGAACTTGAAAAATTTCCAAACTTACTCCTCTCCTTTAATACATCTCACCCACGCTGGAGTGATAGGATTAGCAACAGAACCTGGGAGAAAATGAGTAAAATATCATTTTCTGGCCTTTCTTTTATCTTCATTTTACTGGACTATTTATTTGACAATTTTTAATCTTTAATGGGGATAAAACCAGTTCTTGTTCACTTTTAAGTAATAGAAATAAATTAATGGAAACCACATGGACATCATTAAAAGAAAGTTAGTGAAAATTAGTCTTCTATAATAAGAGTTTTATCTTGACTGAAATGTTTTCAAAGGTCATCATTTTAAAATTTACTTAAGTATAAAAACAATAATGTGAGAGAGCATACCAATAAATGTTTGTTAATTGTATGTAAGTTGGTGAAAATATTAGTAAACATCTTATTTTACTAGTATGTCAGTTTTAATGTAATATCTTTTAGAGAGAAATGCTGCCTTTACCATTTAACACTTACAAATGGTATTTATAATATAATACTTAAGCTTGTTTTTGGCAGACTCTAGGACTACTCAGGAGGCTTGTGTGTTGGGCCAAATGTTCTAAAAGACAAAATGAAATTTCTCAAAATCTGTTAGTGATTGGGAAAAAAATCTCACTAAAGGGAAGAAGCCTGCCACCAATGCATGGTCAGCTCCCCTCATAAGACTTTTCCCAGAATTTGAAACTGGAATGGAGTGGACATCTAAAGAGCTAAGCTCAAAAACTTTCATAAAAATAAAAATCCAGTCTCCTGCAGCAGAGACTGAACAAGGTTCTCCATTAATATCTTTGAAGGATTATTCCTGAGGAGCAGACAAACTCAAAGCAGATTGGGTTTTATTAAAACAATAACACAGACTTACCCTTGAGTTAAAGTCATCAACCTTTCACTTTATCTACCTAAGAACGTAAAGGAGGAGATCTAGTTGGTGGAAAACACTTTTTGGAGACCAAAGTCCTTTTACATGCATACAAACACAAATTTCTAGATTTACAATGAGAGAAAAAAGGTGACTAATTATAAAGAGAAAAGCAAGAAAAATGGGTAAACAAAAATCCCGACATTGTAGACAATAAACATAGTATTGAAAATAAGTATGAACAGACAAAAAAGAAAATCCAAAAAGAGATGAAAAGAGGGAGAATTTCAATAGAGAATTGTAAACTGGCATGGTGATGACAAATCTCTACTTCCACCTTGCCAACTCCCTCGGGGCCTTTAATACTGTAGTTGGTAAGTAATAGTGAAGAAAAGGTAGTGCTGTAGATGCCAAGAAAGCTAGAATACCGTTGTCATTTTTTTTTATGATAGAAATGTCAGCATTATGGCAATGTTGCATAAAGGTGATGGCTATCAATAATATTATTCTAGGGAGAAAGAAGCATCCAAAGAAGTAGTGTGAATTATTTTCTAGGAACTCCAAATTTAAATCTTATAGGAACCTTCAAAACAAAATTTGGTTTTGTAGCTATAAGCTTTCGAAAGATACACAAAACTCTCCGGGGTTTTGCAATAGTCCTCGACTAGCCGGTTTCAGCGAACTCACCTTATATAACGCATCTGTAAGAGCATTGCTACATCAAGCAGTGAAGAAAAGCTTCACTTATAAGCCTTGACCACAACATAAAATATGGCATGGAGCAGGGCCATTGCAACAGCTGCTTTGTAATTCATCACAAGAAAGAAGACATAAAAATCAAGCAAAGGTTTACTGTAATAAGGACCATGTCATACTGTTGAAACCTCTTTTTCTGGATAATAGTCAATGAGTTATTGACAACATCTCTTTAGTATGCCACTGATCATATCAAGGATTTCTCATTATTGACAACAATCTCTTTAGTATGCCATTGATCATATCAAGGATTTCTTTTTCTTCTAGACAACTATTTCTGCCACAACACTTTGAAAGAAAATGTTATATTGAAACCAAATACTACTTTTCTGTTTTTATATTTTACAAATAATTTTAAACTAACAATGTGAATGAAGAATCATCTTGTGTTTAATGATATTGATTAAACCCTTAAAATTCTGCATATAAACAAATTAAAGCAACAATATCAGGATTTTTCCAAGACAATGTGGTATTATTGTTGGAGAGGCAAATCTTAGATATTCTCTCACCGAGACTATATTTATATGAGGCAAGTGTTTTTCAACCACAGTGTGTTATTTGGCACCAAATATATTTTCTACACCTCATTGTGACTTGTCTTGGCAAACAGGAAGGTAAAACTAGGAGACCACATGGTACATCAAGATACGCTCAAAAGTAAAAAAATACCAAGAATTGTAAAGGATCATGCCCATGATATTTGGTACTGTATTTTGACCCTAGTAAATCCAAATAACAACTCTTATTTTTTATTATTGTCTGAGCTTTTAAACTATAAATTAAATCCTCTTAGTTTGTAATCTTACCTCTTAATAGACAAACATGTAAATTGCTGTGCCTCCATTACACCCATCAGCCAATCAGGAGGGAATATGCAAATTAGAAAGACAAAGATGGAGGCCGTCCCACTGCTCCAGGTGTTGGGCGGGGCTGGAGGCCTGCTATGAGAGGGAGGGCAGAGATGAAGATGGCAATCTGCAGCAAAGATGGCAGACTCTGGTTGGAGCCTGCAGCAAAGATGAAGAAGGCAGACTCTGGCCCAGAGTCTGCAGACAAGATGAAGAAGGTAGATTTCAGCTGGAGTGAAGGCCTGGGTCCCAGGTGCCACAGGAAAACCAGTGCTGGAAGCCAAGGGAAGGAAGGCCTATTGCACGAATTTCTTTGTGAAATGGGCCTCTAATCTCTATATATATATATAAAGCCAGTGACCAGATGCAGTTAGACATCAATCAGGCTGGAAAGGGAGTGGTTAGGGGGTGATCAGATTGGCAGGCAGAAGTAGTGAGGGGTGATCAGGCAAGCAGGCAGGCGAGCAGTTGGGAGCCAGTAGTCCTGGATTGTGAGAGGGATGTCTGACTGCCCATTTAGGCCTGATTACAATGGGATCAGGCCTAAATGGGCAGTCGGACATCTCTTGAGGGGTCCCAGATTGAAGAGGGTGCAGGCTGGGCTGAGGGACACACCTACACTCCCTGTGCACGAATTTCATGCACCAGGCCTCTAGTTTTAAATAATAGTTTTGAAAGTTCTCATAATAATCCAAAAACTAAACGCTTTGTTTTCTCTTTTGACATTTCATTAAAGTGTAACTGCATATATATTTAATATATTACTTGTAATAATTTAAAAAGGAAGTAAAAAACTCCTTTAAAAGCAATAAAATCACATTTACAACTATCATCTGCAGCACCCTCAATGTTTTCATGAAGTCAAGTTAAACACATTGGAGAAATGTGAATGCTGCTTTTTTATCATTACATTTCAAAATGTAACTTTTTAAGTAAAAAAATTAGAGAAAAGAATGAGCTGGAAAGGTGGAGAAACAGTCATGCTATAAAGACTTCTCAGGATGCCAGGCAAGGCTAAACAAAAGCCATTTTATCTGAGACACAGGTAAAAAGTCCATTTAAACTCAGCCACCCACACTGATTACAGCACTAACACTGGATTACCAGAAGTGACATTCCTTAGCCTCTTAGCTGGAAAAAATCTATATTCTCTATTGATAGCAGGAAATTGAATTTATAGAAATTGTGATAGTTTGAACCATGAATTTGGGAAATGAATACTTACTTACATTTCTCATTTTTACGGAAATCTAAGAATGTAACCACAAAAACAAATAAACAGACAAGCAAAAAGGCAGTATGTATTAATAATGCTGCTTTTGCAAAGAGAACCTTCTTAGTTCTTATTAAAAATAACTTTGCATATTTTCATTACATACCAAAACTATATACTTTAAAAGCGACTTAGAACAAAAAAGAATTGAGAATTATTTGGTGACTTAAATGAACTATATAATCTTCAAGTCTTTACTCAAAGAGAATCATATGTATCATTTGAAGTACTTTGTAATGACCATGAAAATCACTAGTTATTTCTAGTTATGAAGTGCTAATTTATCTAAACACATTAAGATTTAACTTTATGAAATCAGTGACTTTTCTTGTTAACAACATATTGGAAAGTAATACAGTAATACAAAATTGGAATAGAGTATAACAAAATGTAATACTGCTTCCCTCCTTGCTTTCTTTTTAAAAAATAAATAAGTACCTCCCCTCCACCATGTAAATAGAATTCTGGATTTCCTTGGACATGGACAGATTTGGAAGGACTCCAACAGTTCCCCATCACTCAAGCTCCCCCACTCTTGTTTTCATTGTGTGTCCCCTTTTTTTCATAGAAGATGACACTTTTCCTGTATTATGTGCTCTATGTACTAAGAGGCACATACATATATAAATTTAAAGTGTAACATTTTGCAAAAATAAAACAAAAATTATCGTAACTCATATAATAAATGACAAAAACTGGAGGGACAATTCAAGCAGGATCATTTTAAAGATGGCCAAATTTAAGTAATACATAGGAATGGTAGTAAAAAAGGCAACCTCATATTTTTATTGTACTGACAATTGTATCAGTGTCTTCATAAAAAAGGACCCCCATCAGATACTATTTTAAATGGTTTTAAATAATACATAAGAAAGTTTATTTCAATTGATATTTGTAAGCTGTCCAGAAAAGTAAAACCAAACCAAAATCAAAACCAAAAAGTAATAAGTTAGTAATAAATTATACAAAGTGGATCAGTGGTTGAGCATCAACCTATGAACCAAGAGGTCTCAGATCAACTGCTGGTCAGGGCACATGCCTAGGTTGTGTGCTTGATCCCTTGTGGGACTGCATGAGGCACCAAACAGTGATTTTCTCTCATAATTGATGTTTCTATCTCTACATTTCCCTTCCTATCTGAAATCAATAAAAATATTTTTAAAAATTGTACAAAAGTAATCATAGACTATTCTTGACATTCATGAATTATTTTCTAAAATTATTTGTAAATAACTAATATGCCATTAACATGGATATTTAGTTTCTAAATTTTATGACCAATAGCTAAGTGTTGAAAATAGCTTCCAATTTTCTGTCATAATATAAACATAGCTTTATTAATTTTTTTTCACAGTGACCAGTTGGCATTTATTAGTGTAGTTATTGTTTGTCACTGCAGCAAACACAGTAGAGGAACCAAGACTTTGTTATCACAAAGAAATAAATAAAGCCTATTTTTAGGAAAATTCTAAACGAGTAACTGAAATCTAGCAGTAGAGGAGCCCAGCCCGTGTGATGGATGAAGCTGGGATAGAAGTCTTGATAAATTCTACCTAAAAGGAGCTTTTACTCATTGCCCCCTAGCCAGAGCTGATCTTGGCTGCAGTTAGAGAATAAAAGGAAACCTAATGAAAAATGAGCTAAAACACTTGAGAATGTGTCATCTATCAGGGGGTGAGCTGACCATGATCAGACAATCCATTCCCCTCACTCCAAAGGTGTTTACACAGGAGCTTCTCCAGACCGCTTCCGACTGATGTGCTCCAGGTGCGCATGTTCTGAGGTATCCAGGTCAATCTCATATTTGGCTAGGATTTTGAGGATGGGCCTCAGCTTCAGCCACCACTGTTCCTTGGGGATGCGGTGCTCAAAATCGGTCTGTTCCTTCAGCTCAGTGACAGGTTGAAAGACCAGGGCCCTCTTCCGCATCCCTAGAACGCAGCCTGAGTCTGGAGTATTGGCAAAAATCCGTCCATTACGGTAACTCTCTTTGATTTTCCCAGTCATCCAGTTCATGGCCTTGGCATCCATTTTAGTGGCAAAATTCCTGTCAAATGGAGTTGGGCTCCCACCCTGCTGCATGTGGCCAAGCACATTCTTCCTGCTGTCGAAGATGCCCTTCCCCTCCTCAGAATACAGGTTGAAAATGAAGTCAGTAGTATAATTCTCATTGCACTTCTCATTCCTTAACACCAAGCCCCTTTTCACAGTTGTTTTCATCTTTTGCACCAGATGTTCAACATTCGCCTGCAGGTCTCGAATGGTGAAGGGCTCCTCAAAAATGTAGGCGGCATCAGCCCCAGCTGCCAGTCCTGCCATGGTGGCCAGGTAGCCGCAGTAGCCACCCATAGTTTCAATGATAAACACCCGTCGCTTGGTGCCTGCTGCTGACTGCTTAATGCGGTCACAGGTCGTGCAAATTGTATTGAGTGCTGTGTCAGCGCCCACACTGAAGTCTGAGCCAGGGACATTGTTGGAGACAGTGGCAGGAATGATCACAAAGGGGAAGCAGAGCTCGTCATACTGCTTCCTGCCCTCCATCAGTTCCAGGCCCCCGGTGTAAGTCTCAAAGCCCCCAATGATGACAAG
Organism: Lasiurus cinereus; assembly: GCA_011751065.1. NCBI lineage: Eukaryota > Metazoa > Chordata > Mammalia > Chiroptera > Vespertilionidae > Lasiurus > Lasiurus cinereus. The sequence continues at coordinate 3,296,440 of JAAGEH010000018.1, read as the reverse complement.
GCCCTGAATGTTAAACTTAATGATGTTGGCACTGATCTGTTCTAAGTTCTTCTTGGGCAGAGTCCTTTTAGTCCCAAGTTTAGAGCCACCTTGGCCAGTCCAGCCTCCAACATAGCTCCAGCCAGCTTCCTCGATCTGACCCTTGGCCAGGCCCTCGAAGCCGTCATGCACAACCAGGACTCGGTTGCCCTGGATGAGGCCAATTCTCACGGTGGAGCGCACAGCAGCATTCATGCCTGCTGCCGGGGCCCCCACATTCATCACAGCCACTGTGTGCAAGCCCGCCTTAGACACTGGGGGTCTGACATGAGCCAGAAGCTTGTACACCTCCCAGTTGTTCATGAAGCTCCGGCCTCTCAGCTTCAGGGCTTCGTCAAACTTCTTCTCGGACATGGCCTTGGTCACATCTTTGGTCACCTGGACATACTCCATGAGAGGCAGGCGCACAGCCTGGTTACCAGAGAGGCTCACCACACAGGCTGGGGTGTCTGGGGTCCCCTCCAGTAGTGCCATCACTGCTTCTACCCCCATCCTGCTGCCCAGGATTCGGTCAAAGGCTGACGGTGTCCCACCCCTCTGCACATGCCCCAAGACGGTGACCCAGGTGTCATATCCCAGACGCTTTACCACCAAGTTTTTGACATCTTCTGAGGTGATTGGTTTCCCATGCTTGTCAATCGCACCCTCAGCCACAATGATGATGTTCAGACGAGAACCACGGGTCCTTGTCTCACTGAGCCGGCGACAAAGGTGCTCCTCCCAGTCATCATCTGGTGGACATTCAGGAATAAAAACCCAGTCGGCACCACAGGAGAGAGAGGTGACAAGGGCGAGGTATCCACAGTGCCGGCCCATCACCTCTAGCACAAACGTTCTCTGGTGGCTCTGAGCAGTAGTAGTGATAGCATCTACAATCTCTATGATCCGGTGCAGGGCAGAGTCAGTGCCAATGGTCATATCGGTGCCACAGAAGTCATTGTCAATTGAGCCAACCAGACCCACGATGTTCAGGTAGCTAGACTTTTTAGCCTCCTCAGCTGTGATCTTACCCTCTTTCTGGAGGTCAGTTAACAAGCCACTCCATTCAGAACAGAAGGTGTCAGCTCCAGTGAGGCTGCCATCACCCCCAATGACACACAGATTGGTGATCCCATGCTTCACCAGATTGTGGGCAGCTCGGAGTCGTCCCTCTCGTTCCCGAAAGTCCTTGCACCGGGCACTGCCAATCACTGTGCCTCCCAGCTGAAGCATCATCGACACGCTCTCCCAGGTGGCTTCCCTGATGTTATCGCCACCATCCACCAGGCCTTGATAACCCTCATGGACAAAGAAGACACGGGCCCCAGTAAAGATACCAACTCGGACTACAGCCCTGACAGCAGCATTCATTCCTTGGGCATCTCCACCAGAGGTTAACATGGCGATGGCTTTGCCGATCCCCAGGGTCCTGGCTGCATGATGCTCTTCATGGGTCATGATCCAGTCTTTTTGTTCTAGCTCTTCTTGGACGCGGCTGGCTTGCACCAGCTTTATTAATTTTTAAAATTTCCAAACAGAGAGATTGAAATCTAGGTAGTATATTCAGACATATTTCATCAAGTGGCAGATATCTTAGTAAAAACTGAAGTTCAGCCCTGACTGGTTTGGCTCAGTGGATAGAGCATCAGCTTGTGGACTGAAGGGCCCTGGGTTTGATTCCAGTCAAGGGCATGTATCTTGGTTGCGGGCACATCCCCAGTAGGGGATGTGCAGGAGGCAGCTTATCGATGTTTCTCTCTCATTGATGTTTCTGGCTCTCTATCCCTCTCACTTCCTCTCTGTGAAAGATCAATAATAAAATATATTAAAAAACACACACAAAAAACTGAAGTTCAGCAATTAGCTCTCCTAGGAAAAATAATATCCAGTATGACCTATGTAGTTTAATATATCATTATTATTTCTAGATGTATACTCTTAAAATTTGTATAAATAAAAGTCTATAAATGGGCTGTCTTTAATTGTGATAAAATATAACTCTATGTGTCAAATAGATGAATTAAGATTAGCCCTAACCCCAAACTTAGTTATTTTAGAAGACATCTAGATATTCTTCTTCTATGTAGTTAAACAACTCAATTTAAGTATAAATTAGTAATGCAAGGACTCTCCAAATATTTTCTTATGAATAGAGATTTGGAGAAAACCATTAAACCAGCTAATCTGAAAAGAAGGATTTTGTTTTGAGTTCACTGACATTTTTTTTTCATGGTTTATTGTGATTAAGGTAATTAGGCTAAATGTCAAGTATGCCATATTAACTCTTTTCAGAGTTGAAGAAAATGGTAATATTCAGATTTTGACAATTCTACTCATATTTTAGAATGGTCTGACTGTGCAAAAGGAATATACTAACTAACCACTAGCTAATATTTGTTTCACCTAAATGTTTAAATGGTTCTTAGACTAGTAATAATGATACAACAGAAAAATAGAAATTAAAAGCACAAATATCTTTATAATGTGGCCCCAATGGGAGGGAAGAGGTAGTAGAATATTAAAATGTTACTAAACCTCTCTATATTCTACCATTTTGAGTGCCAACAAGAACAGCTCCAACTTTTTAAGGCTGTATATGGTGCTTACATAGTATCAATAAATAACTATCAATCTTTTCAAAACAGATCACTATTTTCATATTGGATATTGTTTTTGGTGTTGTTCCTTTCTGGAGACTCTAGAAGAGAATTGGTTTTCTTGACTTCTCCCCTCTGGTGGCCACCTGCATTCCCTGGTTCATGGCCCCCTTCCTCTGTCCTCAAAGCCAACAACAGTGAGTTCACGCAGTAAAGTCTATTTCGCTATGTGAGGTAATATACTTACCAGTTCCAGGGATAAGGGAGTAAACTTCATTAGGCTGATTTTATTTTGCCTACCACACCTTTTATATAAAACTAGAGGCCCAATGCATGGAATTTGTGCATGGGGTGGAGGGTGTCCTTCAGCCCAGCCTGCTCCCTCTCCAATCCTACTAGGATCAGGCCTAAACGGGCAGTTGCACATCCCTCTCACAATCCAGGACTGCTGGCTCCCTACTGCTTGCCTGCCTGCTTTCCTAATTACCCCTAATCACTTCTGCCTACCAGCCTGATCACCTACTAACCACTCCCCTGCCAGCCTGATTGATGCCTAACTGCTCCCCTGCCAGCCTGTTTTCCCCTAACTGCCCTTCCCTGTGCGCCTGATTACCCATAACTGCCCTCTCTTGCAGGCCTGGTCCCTCCCAACTACCCTCCCCTGCTGGCCATCTTGTGGTGGCCATCTTGTGTTTACATGGGGGCAGTCATCTGTGTGTTGGAGTGATGGTCAATCTTCATATTACTCTTTTATTAGATAGGATAAAGGCCTGGTGCATGGGTGGGGACCAGATGGTTTGCCCTGAAAGGTGTCCTGGATCAGGGTGGGTGTTCTCTTAGAGTATGGGGTGGCCTGTGGTGGTTTGCAGGCCAGCCACGCCCCCTGGCAACACAAGTGGAGGCCCTGGTATCTGGATTTGTTTATCTTCTACAATGGAAACTTTGTAGTTTGGAGCAGAGCCAAGCCCTCTGTTCACACAGCCATTGAAATTTTGTTGCCTTAAGCAGAGGCCTGGGCCATCAGGATTTGCACAAAGCTTGGCTTCCTCCATCGCCAGGGGCAACCCAAGCCTCTCTCCTACTCTCTCTGTGGCCTTAGCCATCTTGGTTGGGTTAATTTGCATACTTGCTATGATTGGCTGATGGGCATGGCTGTTGGGTGTGGCTTGTGGGTGTAGAGGAGGTATGGTCAATTTTCATATTACTCTTTTATTAGATAGGATTTCTAGAAAAAACACAGCCATAGAGATAGAAAATATACTCATGGTTGTCTGGCACTAGGAGTGGGCCCAGGTTTTACTCAAAATAAGCATTAAAGATATTCTTAGAGTGAAATAAGTTCTCTAAAACTGGATGATAATGATATTTGCAAAATTCTAAGTGTGATCAAAAACCATCAAGCTGAATACTTTCAATGAGTGAATTTTATGGTATATAAATTGTAATTTTATAAGTCTATTAAATGTTTTTAAATTCATGGAAAAAAACAAAGGAAGTCATTTATTGAAGTACTTAATATCCCTAAAAATAAGCACTAATTAAGGTGAAGGTCTTATTTGGGATTTTGACTCCTTATGAATAGTTTTCTCTCAATCACTTGAAAGGGTATTGTGGCTTCTGTCAATAATACATTGTACTTACATTTATTGTCTCACCTGCTGATCTTAAACACATTCTTATCATTACATTACCTAATGGGAGTGAAAAAAATATTATTATGCACAGTGTGAGACTTCTGAACTCAAAAGAAAGGGCAAAACAAAAGGCTTTCTTTGACTACCTTCATTGGATGAATTACGAACATGTAGACAGAAATGCCAAGATCAGATACCTGATTGCTTCATCCTACCATACACATAAAACTATAGTCATCATTATTAAGAATCATAACAAAGTCTGTCCAGTTTTTTTTATAAATGTAGGGTAAATAATTTCTTTCCAGTTTCCCTTGTCTGGAAAATAGTAACCCGAGAGTCCTGAAAATTTTATGTCTTCTCTAAGTTTTCATGAATTATTCTAGTCTTAGAAATTCAAGAGTAGTTGGATATTCATTTACCCCAGAAGTACTCAGAAGGGTGATTTTACTCCACTAAGGAATTAAAGAGACATACTCTGCCTGTTTATGAATAATGACTCTAATTTATTCTAATTAGCCTTAAGGTTTTGAATGAGTCAGCTGGCTGAATTGTGGGAAATGATGGGTGGCACAGCAGGAAGTCTGATGCTGACATATTTAATTGTAGGTGTTAACGCCTTACTGTGGCTATTCCCATGATCACATCCATTCTGCTTTTACTTTGCGCCTCAAGGTCTCCTAGAGCTGGATGTGTGCTGTTTATATATCGCTCTGAGATGAACAGTATATCTGAAGAGAAGGTATTACTCTACTACAGAAGCATTCACCTGGAGCTTGCCAAGCAATGTAAACACGAGTGAGGGCCCTGAAGGTCATGCCATCATCTTTTTGCAGCAGGAGAATGTAAAAATTAACACTAACCCCCTAAATGCTTCCTTCAGGAAATTCAGAAAGCTTGTCGGTTTAGCTGATTTATTTATTTTTTATTATTTCTGTACTTCAATTTTTCCTATCCCTCTTTTGCTATTTTGGATTTTCCAAAATTCTTTAACATTAGCTGGTCATTCTTTTCCTATGTATTGATTTTTGTTCACTAAATGGCACTTTTTAAAAATCAGGATATTCGCTTGGAAAATACAATTTTAGGGACATATGGCAATGTCTATATCTCACTAACTTTTCATCAAGTAAAGTTTAGAGACAGACTATTTTTTTCCTCCTTTTATCTATAACCACAAAAGAGTAAAGATATATTATTTTTGAATTAAGTTGTAGGTATGCTTGAGTCATGAATAAAGACACATAGCCTTCATTTTGTTAGGCTTTATTGATCTGATTCCTTAAGTGATTTTTTAAATTTTAAAGTTCTTCCCAAAATAATTTTTATCTCTGGGAAAAAAAAGATGCTTATTTGAATAACAGGTTACAGCAATTTCTATTACCAAAATGACTTTGAAGTTACATATAATTAGAAACAGACAAAATGCATGTTCTATAACCAATTTCAGGAGTGCTCTTAAAATACACCATTGCAATAGCAGGATTTTACTTTTAAACTTTTTCTCAGAGCTTTTTTTTTTTTAAAATGTAGGATCCAGCATTTAAAACCACCCCAAAAGGAATCCATGTCTTTAGAAAAGGCAAACTGAGATGCAGAAGTGACTGGAACCAAGCGGGGCTGGGTAGACTTGTTTTCTTTCATTGATTCAGTTTGTCGTGGTCAATGGCTCCTCACTAAAATTCACCAGCCCAGTTCCAGTGTTTCATTTTGCTGGCTAAGAGCAGAAATATTTAATAAAAAAAAAGTCAGGTGTTATTTATATGCAATACTGCATCTTAAAAGCCAGAATAAGACATTGTGGCAGAAAGAATACTAATGGGATTCTAGAAATCTAGGTCACCATTTGATTTCACTGAAACAAATTGTGTGGTTCAGAAAAAAAACCCTCCTGTCCTTAGCACAAATTAATGGAATTGACTCCTGAACTCCAAAGAAACTAAGCTCTAAAACCTTATTCCACTACAAAAGGGTTTAAAATAAATCAAAAAGCAAATTTGCTGAAAAGTCACCTGTGTATTGGAGGAGTTGCATTTCACATTACGAAGCTGTTTATAAAAGCACAGGTATACTGGAAAGGATGAAGGAAAGAAGTAGCAAGGAGACCCATATAAAAATTTCTCAAGAGTAAAACTTGTCAGCAATAGGTGTAATTGCTGCATTTTCCACGTCTAAACTTGGGTCAGTTAGAAAGATTCTGGTCAAAAGGTCATGTGGCTTTGATGCTGGCACTCATTTAATTAAAAGCAGGAGTAGGAAAAAAATGTATTTTAAAAATGGAGCAAAAGCATTAATAACTTTCCCACTGCTCTCCTACCCCCTGTAAAACCAGCCCAAGAATTTTTTGTTTACCAATTAGAAAAAAAAGTAGTATTTAATTTTAAGCAAGTGCCACAGAAGAGGATTTCATGGGACAAATGCAGTAGATAAAAGCCTAACGACCCTTGACAGCATTTTATCCTGGTCAGTCTTAATCTTATCGTAACCTTTTTGCAATAACCTTAGTTCAAAGGCCAAACGTCTAAATGGCAGAACCATAAAGGATTATGTGCAATGACCATAGGATAAAAACTACAGGAAACATTTTAGGCTGGCGGCTTTGAATTAAGCATTTGCTCCTATCAGGGCATCTTGGTGGTCATGGCCGGATTCTGTGTCCAGCACAGTGCTTAGCACATAGGAAGGAACCAGTAAATGTTGGATTGAAGAACAGACATTCCTAAAGAGGCTTTATTGGGGTCAGTCCTGTTCCCACCCTCTAGGCCAGTGGTCAGCAGACTCATTAGTCAACAGAGCCAAATATCAACAGGACAACGATTGAAATTTCTTTGGAGAGCCAAATTTTTTCAACTTAAACTTCTTCTAACGCCCACTTCTTCAAAACAGACTCGCCCAGGCTGTGGTATTTTGTGGAAGAGCCACATTCCAGGGGCCAAAGAGCCGCATGTGGCTCACAAGGCTTGGTTTGCCGACCACTGCTCTAGGTCATTCATGTCAGTGGCAAACAAGGGTTATAGGAATCATTTATTTAATATTTTGCTATACTTGTCTCCGTACTCTCCAGCAGATCTTATGACAATGTTGCTCTCTGCACCTTTCAAGACCATGTCTTCCTGGAATCTCTACATTGCCAATGTTACTCAGAAGATAAAGCATCTAAAACAATAAATCTTCTGACCAGACTGTCTCTTACCCGACCCACATAATCAAACCTCAAAGCCAATGGAATTTTAAAATTCTGGGTTGCTGGTGCTAAATATTTTGTGATTTTTTGTCCTTTCTTGAACTTTAAAAAATCCCATGTACTGGTACAAATCAATATGCCATAGGTCCTTGTTTGGTAAACGACTGGGTATACACTGTAAGCTGTTTGGGGTAGATTTTATAGTAACATTTGGTTGGTTTCCAATAAATCTAAATCTTTTATAGCTCATTCAAATGTATTGATGTTCTCAAATTGACGTTGTTTTACCTCATGCCATATCAGATAAAGTCGCATGAGCTTATCTCTAGAAGGAAGTTTCTTGTCAAACACAAAGATAGGGGCAGAGGGACAGAGGTGGAGTTTCCTCACTGAAATTAGCTGCCGACCCGCTGTGTCCATTATGAACCCACACGTTCAATAAAGCTGGAGGGTCAGGGTTCTGCGGCCCAGTTTTATGAGGATCAAAGAAAACAAGCCGCTCTCGCAGACTGTGTTCTCTCTTTTCATTTCCTGTAGGTGGTGAGCTCCCAAATTGTACTAATTACCTACGTTGCTGATTAGAGACAATTGGTTTCCTCTCTGACACCGAGAATGTCCAAAAGCAAGCTGCCTCTGGATGGCCCTATCTCTATAGCTCCTTTGTGATGATTCCAGTTACTTCTAACATGGTAGGAGTGAAAATATAGTGTGTTTTAGAGATTCTTTGAAGTTCCTTGCTGGAGCTTATTTTCAAGGTTTATATTCATAAGCAAATTGACTCAATAAGTCCTAATTCGAAGTCACCAATTTTTAATTCATTGTATTTAGCAGTTACAATTAACAAGAAAATTAGACCTCATCCAGTCATAGGATTTTTGAAGGTGACCTTTTTTGGGGTGACAGTGAAATCTTAGTCTGTTTTCTTTTCCTCAGCATTGGTAATCTCCCTTTGTGAGAAGTTAATGAAAGTGCTCGTCCTTTACTTTGAGAGTTGTTAAGAGAGAAAATCCATTTAAGAATTAACTAAATGCTCTCAAAGACAGGGCTGCTATTGATTAAATACTTTTTATTCATTTTTATTGAATTTATTGGGGTGTCACTGGTGAAATTATACATGTTTCAGATGCAAAATTCCACAACACATCATCTGTAGGCTGTATTGTATGGTCACCAACCCAAGTTCCAGTCAAATGGAAAACCTTATTTGATAGTTCTATGATGTCCTATTGAAATTGAAATCTTTAAATTGGGCATAAAACTTACTGAAGAAGTTTAAAGGGAAAAAACATATATAAAGAAAACATACTCTACTTTTTGTATTTTCAGATGGAATGATCATCTATATATATTTTTTCCTCTACTCGACTCTAAGATAAAATTTTTAGGAATAATAAAGTGTTGGGAAGGAGTTTTCCATATTGGATAAAATTTATGATCATGTAACATTGAACATTTTCAGTAGATGTTCTAAATAAATACAATAATAGTAATTAATAGCAGGCAACATAGAGCCTAAGTAGAGGGGGTAGACATTAGATGGCATTTGAAGAAGAAGCTATAAAATCAGTATTACAGAACTTCAGACTGGACATATAATTTAAAAACTTCCATGTCAACTCCTGAGTTTTACAGATGAGAAAATTCAGTTTCAAAGAAATAAATTGCCTCAGGTGAAGCCATCAGTTAGTGCCTTAGTTGAGGTGACAATCCATGTCCTTTATTTTAAATGTACTACCTTTTCTCTGTTTTTCCTAGATCTATCAACTAAAAAACAAAAGTGACTAAGTGAACTGAAGTAGTCTTATAATTATTAATGTAAGAAGTACCATGTTAAACCTTGATGCACAGAATTATACTTGAACATATTTTGCACAGTGCTATATGTTTTGTAGGTCATGTTCAATTGTAGACACCGAATTATGGCAATATAGAAAATAGAGAAAGAACACAAGTGCAGAATCTAGTTTATATGATTAATTCCCATTGCCAATAATATGCTCTTAGAGAACATAAACTTAATGATTCAAATAAGCGTTAAGAAAAAAGTGGAGTGCATGGGAGTCTTTTGCCTGTTGAGTGAAAGAACATAGAGAACTAGAAATCTCTCATGCATTAGTGGAATCTCAACACAATTAATTCAGATTTTAACAACTACTCTGATATATCTCTTCAGATTTAGGTCCCATAAAAACTAAGGATGAAGTCTCATGACTGAAATATCTCTAAAAAGAATTCCTAAAATGTAATTAAATATGATAAACTGGGTTTAAGAAATTTCAGAGGAAAAAAATTAATGTAATAAAAATGTACCTATGTTATGGCACCATCACCTCTGATGTAATGAATCTTTTCCTCATGTAATTAAGCTGATCTCTCAGCAAATCGTTTAAAATTACTTACAAGAATTTAAGTATATGCTATTAGTTGGAATGATTTTGGTACAGAGTTGAGAAAAAAATTCCTTTCACTCTTTTGAGAACTTTACTCAATGAAAGATTAGCTGAATTCTAAGTTTTTAAGATTTGAAGAAGAATTCTATCACAAATTTAAAGTCAAGAGGAAAACACTTTAAATGTATAATTAATATATTATTAGTAAGTATTTAGGGTAAAAATAGTCTCACACTTGGAAACCCAAAAGGACACAATTTTTCATGTATTATAGGTGGAAAGATATTTGCCATAAATATATCTTGAACTTTTACCTGTGAATAAGGAAATTTTACTATATATTCAGCCTGCCTTTATATGGTAATTAAACTCTATATAGTTATAAATATAGTTCATGATGAGTTAAGCTCTGTGAAAGAAAAAATATATATATGACTTCATGTAAGTACACTCGAAATTTGCTTACAAATGATTTGGCTCTTAAACATAATTTCTCACAGAAAAATATTTCAAAATTATAGCCTATCCCCACCTGAAACTCATTGAATGTATACTTAACTTGAACTGTGGTAATTATATTTGACACAAAACTCTGAGATCAGAAAGGAGGGAGAAAAAAATACACATTTATTATTTTTCTGGCTGTAGGGCTGGCTGTGAATAAAATTTTGGCATAGGCAATATATGTTGGGAATCTTTTGACTTCTTTATATCTATTCTTCTCTCACTTGAATGTTGCCTGCTGCTCAGTTTTTGGGATATTCTCAGCAATGCTCATTTTCTGTTTTGAAGTGTGCTTATTGCATACTACCCAGCACCAGCATACTTCCCAAAATCTATGACTCAAAATTATTTCCCTTCCCTTTTTTCTACAGTGTCTTGCACATAAAGGTACTCAATAATTATTCATTGAAAGAATGAACAAAAAATAAAACAGAAAGGTTTTTAAAATATGTGACTTTGGCTCAGTGGATAGAGAGTCAGTCTGCGGACTGAAGGGTCCTGGGTTTGATTGCAGTCAAGGGCACATGCCTGGGTTGCTGGCTCGATCCCCAGGGTGGTGTGTGCAGGAGGCAGCCGATTAATGAGGGTCTTGTCATTAGATAGAGGTTCCTGTCTATTCCTCTCCCTTCCTCTCTGAAATCAATAAAAATATAATTTAATTTTAAAAAATATGTGGCTTTAACTGATCTTTTAAAAAATATGTTTTTAATTGATTTTTAGAGAAAGAGGGTATGATAGAGTGATGGAAGTATCAATGAAAAAGAAACATCATTGATCAGCTGCTTCCTGTACACTCCCTCCTGGGTATAAAGCGCACAACCCCGTCATGTGCCCTGATCATAGTCGATGACCAAGCACTGAGCCACTATCGACCAGGTAACACTTATATTCTTGGCTATTTTCTAAGTTTTATGTGGTGGATTTTCTGCACAAGAACTCCTTTGGAGGCATGTGATAAAGGTAGTGGAGGAGGGCAACAGGGCACACAGTTTATTCAGATTTTTAGGTTTTATTGATAGAAAGTTCACTTTATTTTTATTTTATTTTATATTTTTATTGATTTCAGAGAGGATGGGAGAGGGAAAGAGAGACAGAAACATCAATGATGAGAAAGAATCATTGATTGGCTGCCTCCTGCACACCCCCTACTGAGGACTGAGCCTGCAACCTGGGCATGTATTATGACTTGAAATCGAACTGTGACCTCCTAGTTTGTAGTTCCACATTCAACCTCTGAGCCACTGAATGGTTCACCTTATTTTTAAATGATGAGACTATTTTAAGTAGGGAGGCTGCATAGCTCACAAGACCATTATGAATCATGATGAAACAAGGTAAGCACACAGCTGTCATGTGGTACAGCAATGCTAGACTTACTTCACATATGACGGCTCTTAAAGCAGTCATATCTCTGTCCTATCCCACATAAATAGGCATGATAAAACAATGCAGCTACAGGGATCCTACTCTGCAACTGTGGTTCACTGACATGCTCAGTACTGAGTGTGCCTCTTGAGGTAATTCATGGGTGAGCTGTCTGCTTAGGCTTTGCCTGTGCTACATACCTATCTCATTGCTAAGCTGCTTTGAGTTGGGAACCCATGCACATGCTCTTGTATGGTCAAAAGGAGACCATACAGAACTCACTCAAGGCTTGATGTGGGCACATGGTGGGCTGCTGGCCAAAATGTGCCCACTAAGCCCCTGACAAATGAATCATGAATTTGGGTGACTAGAGAGACAAATGTTTACCATGGAATGGTAACAAAAAAGCCTGGGCTTTTTGCCATGTAGGAAAGAAAGAAAAGCATATAAACTTTTTTATCCTTTTTCTGGCTAGAGTTCTAAGAAGGTACCATGTACTCAATTCAGTCTTTAGACAGGTATATTGACAAAAAAGTGAAACCTTTTATAGATTCGCCATGAAATATATATTTATGCATAATACATTTTCATAAAGTATATCTTATATAAAATGATTTTTCTGTCTTGTGATGGCTAATTTGCTTTATCATAAGAATAGGCTGATTTTATTATAATTTAGCTCTTTTCTGTCATGTCCCTTTATTATTTAAGGCTGTGGAGCAAGAAGCCTATGTTAGTACTCATTGAGCACCAAGAATTAAGTCTGACAAAGATAATGGTTATTATAGAGTAGATTTCAATTCAGCTCTGTCACTTACTGGCTGTGTGATTTTTAGCTGATTACTTAACATCTTCCTCTGTGTTACAATGATTATAATTAGATGCTATGCATTACAACAGTAACTTAATAGTTTAAATGCTCAATATATATTATTTAAAGATTATTTGTTTACTGATATTACTATTAGGATGAATTTTCACCAAAAACATTATGACCAAAGTGCCCAAAGTATACACCAATAGCATTATGCTCTGCTATATTATTTTAGTTGTTCATCTAAGGAAATTTATTTAGGAAGGAGAATTTTGAATTGACCACTTGTTCATTGTTGATCTTCTCATAAATTAAGATTTTATTCTACTCTGTGTTTTGTCAATTCTTATGACTGTGCCTGGTGAATAAAATAAGTTACTTCAGAAAATAGAGGTAAGACAAATAAGAGTTCCAAGACAATGGGTTATATAGTATGGTAACATATTGTATTCCAGAGGGAGGAAATTTTTAAAAAAGTGTTTTGAATTTTTATGAGCAACTTATTATTGATATTCTATGCTATGTATATACATATATGCATATATAGTTGAGCCCAGTCTTTAAGACTGGAGTGTGTGAACCCAAATAGGCTCATCTTTCTTTTGGGCCAGCAGGATAATTTTTCTTCAACTGCAGTTTGCTTCTATTTGGCTCTCAGGCAAACTGACAACTGTGCTGATTCCATGTTCAGCACACAGATATTTTGCAGGTTCTCTAATATCTTCATTCAAATATTCAGGGAGTAGCTAAGAACATCAAACTATTTTCGGTTATGTTGGAAATGCACCAGGAAGTTTCCCACTGTGTAGCAGAATGGAAATGATTTATTAAATGAGAAAATGAACCATTGGTCAATGGAAAGTTGACAGCTAATGAAAAAAATTGTAGTTGGGACTCATCTCTCTATGCAAAAGATATTTGTTAAAAGAGGCCAGGGGAATTGAGGTGATTTGGACTAGTTATGACATAAGGTTCTGACACTCATTCTGTAAGACTATTAATATGAAATATAGTTTCCCAACTCCAAGACTGAGTGGTGGAGAAAAGAAAATACACGAAATTTTAAAACTTACTCACAGCAGACTCTTTTTAGATACTCTAAAAATATCAGTGGGACCTCTTCAAATTTCCTTGTAAGGTCTTCTCCCTTTAGAACTTCCCTTTGTAATCCAAATCTCAAGTTCAACCACAGTGTGAGCTGGAGAAGAGACAGGTAGGAAAGGAGGGCTGAGAGTTGGCTCTTGAAAAAACACTCCTAAGAAACCAAGATGGCGACATAGGTAAACACATAAACTGCTGCCTCATACAATAATTTCAAAATTACAACTAAAAGACAAAACGGACATTATCCAGAACCACAGGAAGGGTGGATGAGTGGAAATTGTATAACTAGAAGGAAAGAGAAAAGCACACTGAGACTCAAAGAAGCTGCAGGAGGCAGAGGTACTGAGATGCGAGCACATGTGCGGAGAGGACTAGCAACTGAATGCGCGGCTGGCTTTCTCAAAACAGAGGGAGACAAAAACTCCTGACTGTGCTGAACTCCAGTTCCGTGTGAGACCCTGGAGGATATAATAAAGGACTAACTAGAAATTAAGTACACACTGACTGAAATAAAAATTATTATTATACAACAATCTAACAGCAGATTAGAGGATCGTAAGAATCAAGCCAAAGATTTGAAATACAAAGAAGCAAAAAACACTTAACCAGAAAAGCAAAAAGCAAAAAGTATCCAAAAATATTAAGATAGTGTAAGGAACCTCTGGGACAACTTCAAGCATACCAACATCAGAATTATGGGGGTGCCAGTAGAATAGAGAGAAGATACTGAAAACCTATTTGAAGAAATAATGACAGAAAACTTCCCCCACCTGATGAAAAAAATATAACTTACAAATACAGGAAGCACAAAGAATGCCAAATAAAAGGAATCCAAAGAGGACCACAACACCAAGACACATCATAATTAAAATACCAAGCGCGAAAGACAAGAGAGAATCTTAAAAGCAGCAAGAGAAAAACAGTTAGTTATCTACAAGGGAGCACCCATACGACTGTCAGCTGATTTCTCAACAAAAACTATGCAGGCCACATGGAAGTGGCAAGAAATATTCAACGTGATGAATAGCAAGAACCTACAACCAAGAATACTCTATCCAGCAAAGCTATCATTTAGAATTGAAGGTCAGATAAAGAGCTTCACACATAAGAAAAAGCTAAAGGAGTTCATCACCACCAAACCAGTATTATATGAAATGCTGATAGGTATTCTTTAAGAAGAGGAAAAAGAAAAAGGTAAAGATAAAAATTATGAACAACAAATACAAATCTATCAACAAGTGAATCTAAAAATCAAGTGAATAAAAAATTTGATCAACAGAATAAATTGGTGAATATAATAGAATCAGGGGCCTAGAAAGAGAGTGTATTGACAATTCTCAGGGGTAAAGGGGTGTGGGGGATGTGGAAAGAGACTGGACAATAATCATACACCTGTGGATGAGGACAGTGATGGGGTATAAGAGCAGAGGGTGGGTGGGAACCAGGTGGAGGAGCACTGTGGGGGAAAAGAGAGGAACAATTGTAATAATCTGAACAATAAAGATTTATTAAATTTAAAAAATTCCCTTTAATAACATACCAGCATGTTCTAATGACTGCCAGACATTTAGGTAGACTTGATTATTTATAAAATTAATCATGCTTTGAATGGGGATATCAGCAAGATGGCAAAATAGAAAACTCTAAACCCTCTTCCTAAATAGATATGCTGACACAACAATGTACAGACCAGTTTCCTTTATGAAAAATCCAAACACCATTTAAAAAGTTTATTCACTCCAATCAGATTGAAACCAGTGGTCCCAGAGCTTGTAGAAAATTCATGGCACTCACTACCAGGGTTTCTCCCAGTGATACAGTGCTGCTTGATGAGGAAGAAATGCCCAACTCCCAGCTTCCTCTGGAGGAAAGAGAATTAGTACATCTAACATTCAGATATTTGGTGTGGTTATGGTGGTGGTGGTGGTGGTGGAGATGGGGAATGCAGCTACTAGAGGGACTAGTTTCTGTCTATCTTGACTCTAAACACTGACACTGAAAGGAAGGAAAAAGATATTCCATTCAAGTAATATCCAAAAGATTAGGGATGGCTATACTTAAATCAGAACAAAATAGATTTTAAGTAAAAAACTCTCACTAGACACAAAGAATGGTATTACATAATGATAAAAGGATCAATTAATCATAAGATAGAGCAATTACAAAAAATATATAGGACCCAACATTAGAGCCCCCAAATATAAGAAGAACTTGAGAGAAATGAACAGCAACGTATTATAGTGATGTGCCTCTAATGATGTCATTAAGTGATTTCATCATTGTGTGAACGTCATGGAGTATACTTACACAAATCTAGTTAGTATAGCCTACTACACGCCTAGGCTATATGATATAGCTCAGTGGTCGGAAAGACGCGGCTCATGAGCCACATGAGGCTCTTTGGTCCCTTGAATGTGGCTCTTCCACAAAATACCCCGGCCTGGGTGAGTCTATTTTGAAGAAGTGGCATTAGAAGAAGTTTAAATTTAAAATATTTGTCTCTCAAAAGGAATTTCAATTGTTGTACTGTTGATATTTGGCTCTGTTGACTAATGAGTTTGCTGACCACTGATAGAGCTTATTGCTTCTAAACTATTACAGCATACTAACATAGGCAAACAACATGTGATTAAATGAAACACAAGAGAAAATGATGCAATCAAGAGATGTCGTAAACAGTCGATGTATGAAGCTGCTGCTGGTATAACATGCCACACTGTATTACAGGAAACATTTTTTATAAGTAGAAAGAGTACACTCTGAAATAACAACCTAAAGTATAGTATAGTAAATACACATAAGCTAGTAACATATTTATTGTCATTACCAAGTGTCATGTAGTGTACCCAGTTGTATTTGCTATACTTGTATACAACTCACAGTACAGTAGATTTGTTTATTCAGCATCACCACAAACACATCATATGTGTTGTGCTGTGGCATCATGACATCACTAAACAACAGGAATTTTTCAGCTCTATTATAAACTGTGGGCCCAATGTCATATATGCAGTTTGTGGTTGACCAAATGTCATTGTGCAGTGCATGACTATAATAGTAGATTTTAGTAACCTACTCTCAATAAAAAAATAAAACAACCAGACAGAGATCGATATTGAAAAGTACTTGAACAACAGAATAAACCACATAGACCTAACAGACATATACAAAACATTTAAATGTCCTTATCCAGGAACATTATACAGTGTAGATCACATTTTCGATCACCAAAAGAGTCTTAACAAATTTAATAAGATTGAAACTATACCATTTTTTTTCAACCACAAGGAAATCAAACTAAAAATCAATAGCAGGAGGGAAACTGAAACATTTACAAATATGTGGAAATTAAATAGATCACTCCTGAAAAACCAGTGGGTTATAGAGAAATCAAAAAGGAAAATAGAAAATATCTTGAGAAAAAAAACCCAAAAATATAACATACCAAAACTTAAGAGTATAGCAAAAGTAGTTTAAAAAAGAAATTTATAGTGGTAAATGCCACTATTAAAAGAGAAAGATCTCAAATAGTAACCTCATTTTACATCTCAGGTAAATAGAAAAAGAAGAATAAACAAAACCACAAGTTAATAAAAGGAAGATTAGAAAACAAATGAAATAAGACTAGAAAAACAATAGAAAAATAAGCTAAACTAAGAGTTATTTTATAAAAAAAAATTAACAGCCGAAACTGGTTTGGCTCAGTGAATATAGCATCGGCCTATGGACAGAAAGGTCCCAGGTTCGATTCCGGTCAAGGGCATGTACCTTGGTTGCAGGCATACCTCCAATAGGGGGCATGCAGGAGGCAGCTAATTGATGTCTTTCTCTCATCAATGTTTCTAACTCTCTATCCCTCTCCCTTTCTCTCTGTAAAAAATCAATAAAATATATTAAAAAAAAATAAAAAAAAGTAAAAAAAGATGAACAAAATTGCCCCCCTCAGGTGGATCATTTGGAACATTGTCCCATACACCAAAAAGGCTGTGGGTTCGATTCTCAGTCAGGGTATATACCTAGGTTGTGGGTTCCATCCCCAGTTGGGGTGCATGCATAAATTCCTAGGAACATATAACCTATAATGACTGAATCATGGTGAAATACAAAATCTGAACAGACCTATGACTAATACAGAAATTGAATCAATAAAGAAAAATCTCCCAACAAAGAAAAGCCCAGGACCAGACAGCTTCACTGGAGAATTCTATCAAGCAATTAAAGAAGAGTAATAATATTATCCTACATAGTTTATCTATAAATACATTATACAGGCTCTTCATATTAATGCAAATACTTATTATTTAGCCAAAGTTATGATGTAACTATATTCAGAGGCTGGAGAAACAAAAAGTGAATGAGAAAGATGTGGAATGACACCAGCTAAATTTTCATTTTCCATAGTAGAAATATAATAACTAAAAGTGAAAAACCATAACACTAATTATTTTATTTGAAAGACACAGGGGGGAAAAAACAAAGGATACAGTAAAAAGTCTACAAAGAAGTCGCTTCTGGGAAAGGAAAATGGGTTGGGATGAAGTAGACAGTTGCTGCCCCTCAATAACATCATCTGGAACTGCTGACCTACCAGTCTATGCCTGTGTTATTTCGGTTTAAAAAATCATTATGTAACAGGGCACTCAAATTATTAAAAGATGAATTGGATTCATAGATATTTTCTCCCGAAGATAATAAAACATTTGAGTGCAGCAGTGTCAAGCGTTGGCCCAGTTTAAAGGAAATAAATAAGACATGAACTTCCTGCAAAAAAGCAAAGAAGGAGAAATGTTTCTGTATTTTCGACCAGACGGAGAGCCCTTCTGGCCCTGTCTTGCCTTTTCTGGGGAAGGAAAAGCTATTCCGAGCTGAGTGCTAAAGTCAAAAGCAGCAGCCCCACGCCTGCTGTTTTCAATTAGCGTGCCAGTCCCAATGGCATGTCCGGCAGACTCGAGCCGACAGTGTTTTATTAGGGGTTGGTCATCTCCTCCTCGGAGCCACGTGAACAGCCTGCGGTTCAACATGCTTCCCTTGACCTTCCAGTCCCTCTGGAGTTGTGTGACCACTGGAAGCCGAAACCACAGCTGTCTGTCACCTGACTCCCAAGGCTCAGTCTCCCCTGTTCTTTGCCCCTTGGGACAGAGCCGGGAGAGCAAGTGCATGGAGAGAGAGTGGTGCCATGAATGAGCAGTTGCCTGGAAGAGGTGTGGAAGGTGGTCCTGGGAAAGCGCAGCAGAGGTCAAGTGGAAGTTCTGCTCCTCTCAGCCAACAGGCCCGGTCTGGGCTGCAGAGGAGGGACCCTGGGCCCAGAGGAGGACAAGGGGACCGGACCCCAAAGAAGAGTGTGCAGACGTGGAATTTAGCCTAA
Source organism: Lasiurus cinereus (assembly GCA_011751065.1). NCBI lineage: Eukaryota > Metazoa > Chordata > Mammalia > Chiroptera > Vespertilionidae > Lasiurus > Lasiurus cinereus. The sequence continues at coordinate 3,277,465 of JAAGEH010000018.1, read as the reverse complement.
AGAAGAGATGGTTGAAGGTCGTTTCAAAGGGAACTCTGGAGCAGGAAATGTCATTATATTAGGAATGAGGACCAGATGTTCTCAATCTCATCAGAGCACAGAGCAGGGAGGGAAGAAAAAAAAAATGACCTTATAGAATAAGGCGGAATTTCATGACGGTTGTTAAACACTGGAATGGGATGTCCATGAGGCCGAGGAATTCTCCATAAAAATAAGACCTTTGTCTTATATGAACATTTGGGTGTGACTTTGCTTAAAGTAGACAGGAAACCTGTCTGGGAAATTGGTCCTTGAGCTCTTTTGTAGCAAAGCCTTTCAGGCAAACAAAGTAAAAGACCTCTTGCAAACCCCACTGATAGTAATGCCCTGCCTGGACCCCTCATGATAAGAATCCGAATAAGTACAACAAAATTAAGTGTTGTTCTTTTTTTTTTCCTCTTCTCTTTCCAGTTCCCCACACATGTTTATAAACATATCAATTACAATGATAACAGATCAACAGTCCCTCCATTTCTTGTTTTCACCCAGGGATTTGTTCAATTTTTGTGTTAGGAGTTTATTAATCAAGATAAATGTAACTTGATGCCTTAGTCCTTGAGATGGGCTGAAAAATCTGGGCATTTTAAGATATTCAACAAGATGACAGCTGACAAAGTAATTTACAGGTTGGAATGAGTTTTTGTTTCTTTTTCTAGCTTTACTGAAATATAAGTGACAATATTGTAAGGTATATAAAGTGTATGTTGTAGTTATTTGATATGATATACATTGTTATAGAAGTCCCACCATCTAGTTAATTAACATATCTATCACCTCACTTTTTTTTTTGGTGAGAACATTTAAGTTCTGCTCCTTTAGCAAATTTCAATTGTACAATACAGTGTGATCAACTATAATCATCATGTTTTACATTAGACCCTTAGACATTCACCTAATAGTTGAACATTTTACCAACCTCTCCCTATTTTTCCCAACCCCACTCCATGGCAGCCACTTTTCCACTCTGTTTCTATGAGTTTATTTCTTTAAATTCCACATATAATGATACCATTCAGTATAAGTCTTTCTTTATCTGGCTTATTTTACTTAGCATATTGCCCTCAACGATCATTCATGTTGTTGCAAAGGATCAGATTTTCTTTCCAGTGACTGAATAACATTTATATATATAAATATTTATCCATTGATGGATGCATAGGTTATTTCTAAATCTTAGCCATTCATTGTACGTAATGCTGCAATGAACATGAGAGTGCAGACATCTCTTCAATATTATGTTTTCATGTCCTTTGGATATTTACCCAGATATGTGATTGCTGGATCATATGATATTATTTTTTTGGAAGATCATCCACACTGTTTTCCACAGTGGCTGCACCAATTTACATTCCCAGCAACTGTGCACGAGAAGTCCCTTTTTCTCTACATCAGCGGTTCTCAACCTGTGGGTCACGACCCCTTTGGGGGTCAAACGACCCTTTCACAGGGGTCGCCTAAGATCATCGGAAAATGCAGATATTTACATCACGATGCATAACAGTAGCAGAATTTCATCGTTGGGGGTCACCACCACATGAGGAACTGTATGCAAGGGTCGCGGCCTTAGGAAGGTTGAGAACCACTGCTCTACATCCTTGAGAACATTTGTTATCTCTTGTCATTTATGATAGGCATTCTAACAGGTGTGAGGTTATATCTCATTGTGAGAGACGTGGTTTTGATTTGTATTTCCCTGATATTAGTGATGTTGAGCACCTTTTCATTTACCTGTGGGTCATTTGTATGTTTTCTTTGAAAAAAATGTCTATTTATTTTCTCTACCTATATTTTCAATCAGATTTTATTGTTTTTTGTTTGTTTGTTTTTGCTAGTAAATTGCATGAGTTCTTTGTTTGGATATTAGTTACTTATTGATATATGATTTACAAATATTTTTTCCAATTTTGTAAATTGCCTTTCATCTTGTTGGTTATCTTTTTTTTTTTTAGCAGAAGCTTTCAATTTTATTTTTTAAAAATGAGATTATAGTATGACCTAAATTTTTAATTTTTCCATTTATAATAACACTTAGTTAATAAGTAGTTTTACAAGTAGGTCCTATAAAACATTTATTTACCTTTAAGATGGAAATTCCCACAGGATCTGTAGGGCATCTCATAGAAATGTCAACAAGCAAACCAATAATATGGCCTCTGCAATGTGTAAGTTAGAATAAGGAGTTTTCAATTTATATTTCCTATGCTCCAAATTAAAGCTAACATTTTAATTAGTACATCATCATGAAAAAAAAGACTGATAGCTAATTACCAGTAATTACTCCACTGTTAGCTGATTAATGAGTTCAGTAGCCATGCATTTTGATCGTGTAAACTCATCTGTGTATCTTTAATCAACTAAATTATACAGGTGTGTTAATTTATATGGCATGATTTTAGTAGTTTTTAAATATTATTTGATAAAGAAATGTTAGTCAAAGAAGAGCAACGCTTGCAAATGTATAAACTAAATGAATATGTGTAAGTTGTTTTCAACTATCTTCTGACTGAACAATGGCTAAAGCTTCTTACTGTGATGACAGCTTTTTCGCACTCATTTTTCACATGGTTACACAAACGCAGAATGATTGATTGTCCTTACTTAAGAAATCATTTTTTAAAAGGAAGCAAGTAAGCACCATTTCTACCTGTTTTATCCCTCTTTCCTCTACTGCAAGTTTGAATTAAAGCTATCTCATGAGATGCGTGGCTGTCCTCTTGGCCAGTAGGCAGTAAAAAGAAAGAGGCGATGAGGGTAGAACAAGGAGTGTGAACAGATAATGTCACATTATTTGTGTCATGGGATCACAGGGATTAAAGAATAATGGATGCCAATAACTATTTTCTTATAGAACCAGATGTGCTGCCCACGAAGTATATGATCAGTCCCAGAAGCAAAAACAAAAGATAAGGCACCCTGAGTGTTCCTTTAAGTCAATACAAAACCAAGTGTTGAATATCTGTTTGCAATTGACCTGTATTTATTCCTTTAAGTCAATACAAAATTAAGTGCTGAGTATCTGTTTGCAATTGACCTGTATTTAATCAGAACTAATAGTAGCTGAACTCTGAGAGTGCCTAAATTATTTTGCATATTTTTTTCATAAGAAGAATAGCTAAAAATAATTTAAAAAACTACTCATACATTTTTATAAATCTGTGATTTTTATCAGAAGTTTCCACTGAGCTTCAATGAAAGAAGAAAGAAATTCTCTGACAAGATTATTTCTTTAAATACTATATTTAGGCCTGATGATTTAACTTATTTCTCTTCCTTTTTATACATATATTTTATTGATTATAGAGACGGAGAGGGAGAGAGAGATGCAAATATTAATGATGAGGGAGAATCATTGATCGGCTGTCTTCTGTATGCCCCACTCTGAGGATTGAGCCCACAACCCAGGCATGTGCCTGACTGGGAATTGAACCATGACCTCCCAGTTCATACGTGGACACTCAACCACTGAGTACACTGCCTTAGATTCTCTTCATTTTTCAAACCACTCCCATTTACTTTCTAAGTTTTGCAGGTAGGTAGGTATAATTTTGTAATCCTTTCATTTTATTTTAATGATTTCATTTGACAACTTTATCATTTATCACTAATTGAAAAGTTAGCTGTTTTTAGATAAATGGAACTAGAAAAATTCTATTATCAAACATGAAATAGCTGACGCTCTATCCATTGAACCAAACCAGCTAGGTTAAGCCATACACTTCTTCATCAGCTTTGTTATGAAACTTTCTTCTTGAGCTTAATAACATTGGCCATGCTCACAATGGCTTTCAAATCATTTGATAATTAGAGGTAATTTTTTGGTTGATATGACTCAGTTATGCTGTGATGAAGTTTCTAAGGCTTTTGACTTTAAAATCAGTTAAATTGGGATTTTTGTGAGGTTCTGTTTTCCAAGACTGAAATAAAAATCTACATTTGCATGTTTTGAATACTTTTTGGTTTACTTTATGGTATTAAAGTACCAGTATATACAGAATTAGCTAACAGATAGATTTATTTATTTGTTTGTTTGTTTGTTTGTTTGCCAAACATGTTTAACAAATCCACGGGTAGCTTCAAATTATTTTAAATTGACATTTGGATTTTTCCCATAATTCGTGTGTAATTCCATTAGTGACTTTGTTCAGTGATGCTTCCGTTGAGGGACAGTAATGTACTCAAGATTTGCCTCTGAACTTGAAAGGCAGTAGGGGAAATTACATTAAGCTCTTGAGTATTTGGGGATTGACTAATGCTAATTTGTGGAGGCAAACACCGAGAACACATTTGTGAAGTTTTATAATTTCTACAAATTATCAAAAAGTCTACATTTTTTTAAGGTATTGGCTGTCTGAAGCTGAAAGTAACTAACAGGCCCTGTTTTATGTGACAAGCATGCTCCCGCCTTCTCCCCGGTAGGCTCTGTGACAGGGCTCACGGTTGAAAGGTGGGAGGGTGGCTCTTCGGCTTCCCTCATGTTGCCTTCCATGTGGTGGAGTCTCACTAGTGTGACACGCTTAGCCTTTCCATTCCTCATTTATTTCTCCTCTAGGAGATAAAAGATTCCATTTAATGGCTGAATCTAGAAAATGTATGGTTTGTATAAATTAGCTTTTTTCTCTTTCCATTCTCTTTTTGAGATAAGGTGTCCTATGCAGATAAGTTTAGCTAATTCTGAGAATCGGTATTAGGAAGTCCAGTTGCCCACACAGTTAAGGCATATTATTTTTGTTGTTGTTTGTTTGTTTGTTTGTTAATCTTCACCGAGGATATTTTTCCATTGATTTTTAGAGAGAGTTGAAGGGAGGAAGAGAGACAGAGAAACATTGATATGAGAGAGACACATTGATTGGTTGCCTTCTGCACACACCCAGCCAAAGCCAGGGATTGAGCCTGCAACCAAGGTACATGTTCTTGACTGGAATCAAACCCAGGACTCTTCAGTCTGCGGGCTGACGCTCTATCCATTGAACCAAACCAGCTAGGTTGAGCCATACACTTCTTCATCAGCTTTGTTATGAGTTATTTTGCTCTCCGTTGCTCCTGTTCTTTTGTCCTATCTTTCAGCTTGTTTATGAACCAATCACTGTAGAGCTTCATTCCTGGCCAGCAGTGTACTCCTGGCCAACAACCTAGCATTCATGCTTTTCATACAACAAATGTTGAGGAAGCCTTTGCCACATGCTGAGTACTGTGTTAGGTGCTGGTGATGCTAAAGGACAGGTTCAGCCCCTGCTCTGATGGGCTTGTGTCCAATCTCTCAGTGAATACCAGGGTCACCACCATCTCAGGCAAAGGCTACCATTGTGGCTGTGAAGCTGGAGAATTTGGGTAAAAAAAGGAAAGGAAGCCTGGACTCTTAATTCTGCTTACTCAGCTCCTATTCCAATAATTGACAAAGGAGAGATGCATACATTGTAAACAGTTCGGTTCAGACTATTTAACAGTAAACATTTGGATGTTATTTATGGAAAAAAAACTTTTTAAAATTTATAGTCTTTGATTTAAATTTGTATTTTTTACATGTTTAAATGATGTAAGCAGGCTAGAATATTTGCTCTCAAATGTTGCACATACCCTAAATATTTTTTTAAATTAAGTCTATTTGACTACATTGGCTTTCATTGTAATTTGCCTGTCTGCCTGTATGTTCTTTCCTCATCCATGTTGTTGCCATTAATGGGGAATTGACCGTTCTATGCCCGTTTCTTAGTCTACTCACTGTGTAAATGATAACCGATCATGTTAGGAATCCGTACCTCATTTACAACTCCATCTCCAAAATGTATTTCCCTCTGCCTTTTCACTGGATATTCTTGAATAGCCTTACAGAATTTGGGGGTGGAAAATGAAGGGAGCAAAGGATGAATCCTGGAACTTTCCCAATCGTAGGCCTAGAACTGTGCGAAAAGAATGTCTTTGGAAAACATACTGTTAAGTCAGCTGGGGGAAAGGAATGGAGACCTTTTCAAATCCCACCCAGCGTTCCTTCCACCTGGATCCCACATCATCATCTCGCCTGAGACCCAGCCTGCTTTACATTCCTCTTTCTCTCTTCATCTCCTGCCAGGCCACAGTCTACCCAAGCCTCAGTCTGTCACCCCTAATAAGCTGGATCACGTCAGTGTACGGGGATGGATTTTTGCTTTCTCAAAGATACTCTGTTCCAAGAAGCATAATGCCTTTTTATTAATTTTTGAACAGTAAATGTATGTACTGTTCACAGTACATGCCAAAATAGTTTTAAAATGACATTATGGAAAATCATTAGCCAAGCCCTTTGCAACTTTTAAAGATAGAATTTAAATGCTGTTGCAGGCACTCTCATAAAAACAATCTTTATCTTTTTTCTGACTAGGACTGATTTTTAACTCTGCTAGGAAAATCTCAGGGTGGAAATTTCCTGAACTGACAGCAGGTCATGCTAAATTAGAGCCACCACTCTTGGGAGGTGGCAGGAGCTGAAGAATGTGCCTGGATTTATTTCTCATTAGTTATATATCCATAAAAGCATTGAACAGTAACTTTCTAAGTTTCTCAGTTTTAAAAATGGTGGATCAACTTTTCCATTCAGCTTCTCCTAGCAGGATGAGAGCAAAAGATACTGAAAAACAAAATTTCAATGCACAAACAGCATGTGCCAGAATTTTTTTTTCCCCAAAAAAGAAGAAAGTTGTCTTTTTCTTTAAGTTTTTCCATCTCTATGTTATCTTTTCCATGGCACGTGATTGGGATATCAAAAGCAGGTATATTGTACTCCATATATGGAGCTCTAACATTTAAACCTAATTGAAACGCATGCAGAATTTCACTGGAGAGGTGGTTCATGTAGGCTGCTCCATAGATCATCTGTGCCTAACCACCATCCCCCAATTTATTTTTTGTGAGAAAACTAAGCTGTTCCTTTTTCTTATAGACATATTTTATTCACCATTCACATTAGTAGACATCTTAGAAATTTTCAATATGACAATCATTTAACCCGATATTTGAGAGGAGGCCAGGAATTAAAGGTAAAGGGGACTTTGGTTCGTGGTAATGAGTCCCGTTCCTTTCTCAGCTTGAAGTCAGTGTATTTTTCCCTGATGCTTCTATTATGCCTTGGCAGATATATTCAGCACTAGTTGCATCCCTCTCAAAAAGAGAAGCTCTCTCTCTGCTCCTTTCCTGACATCATCCTCAACTTTGTTTTTTCTCATCTCTTCTTTTGATATAAACCCTACCCCCAAATCCAATGTAACTGTCAATCAGTTACAGAGACTATAATGCTGCATAACAAACCACTCAAAAGCAGCTTGTCTCTCCTAGAAATATTCAGGAAAGGTTAAATGGTATTCACAATTATTAGCAAATTTAATATTTCAAGATACAATCCTGTGATCCCAGTTTTCCAAAGTAGTATGCTTATATCCTGACCCACTTATTTATTATTTTATGTGCTTTTTCATTCAACAAGTATTCTTTGAGAATCTACTAAATGTTGTATATGGATCTTGGCATCACGAATACATCAATGAACAAGATAAACAAAATCCTTGACCTTATGAGCCTTACATTCTAGTAAGTGAAACAGATGACAAACTTGTACTAGTAAATAAAACTTACATTCTAGTAAGTGAAACAGATGACAAACTTGTACTAGTATTCTCAGATTGTAATAAGTTCTCTTAAGAAATAAATGTCTTTAAAATTACTTGTTTCAAGAATGTCAAAAAGCATATTTTGTTTGTGCTGTTTTCTTCATTCCAACTCCATCACTTTCAATCTCCTTTAATGTCCATGCTCATAAAAAAATGTTTAAGTCATGATATGCTATAGAAGATAAAGGAATAAATATGCCCTGGACAGATGTGGGTTCATCATTGGCTTGACCATTTCCTAGTTATATTAACTTAATTATCTTAAAAATTAACCTAGCCACTTTGACCATCACTTTCCCTATTTATGAAATATGGGGAAAACAGAAGTAATACTAGTAAAAGGATGAAGTGAGATGAAAATGTGAAATAGTTACCTTTGTTGCTAGTTGTCCATCTGTATAGTCCCCCACCCACTACCATATACCCTTTCCCAGTTTCGTTCTCCCTTCCTTTGCCTAATTCTGTGGCAGAAGGTTGACTGCCAAGGACTACATCTTCTTGTTTTCCTTCTTGATAAGTCAAACCAGTGGAAACATTGGCTGGAGTTTGGAGGGTCCAAGGAGAGGGAAGTCAGAGTGCCTTTTCCCTGATGCTTCTATGCCTTGGCAGGTATATTCAGCACTAGTGGCATCCCTTCAAGTCCAAAGCTCCAAAGCTTCAGCCATAAGTCTAGCTCTTTATGAGATGAAAGAATATAATTTTTTCCTTAACCATTTGGTCTCAGGAGTTGTGTTTTTCTGCTGATGTTAGTCTGTGGGTGCCTCACTATTTCTTTACCCATTCCTCCCCACCTCCCTCGGCCCCCTAACACACACATACACATTCATAAGTAACTCTTTGTTAAAAATCTCTTTATTTGAACCATCTGGGGAAATTTTTGTTTCCAATAGGGATTCTGACTGAGGCAGTACTAGACATCAAGGATAGCCACACGAAGTAAATTTTCAATATGATATTCTAGAACTGGGTTGTTAACATATTTGATAAACATATGGTCTTCCTGAAGTAAAACTAGAGATGAGAAAGAATCTTAGCAATTCTCCACCTGAGGGATGCTAGGATCTGGCTTTAGCTATGGGTATAGAAGCAATGAGAGGTGGTGAGAGTAAGTATTAACAACTACCATCACTTTGTAAGGCAGAATCCAAGATGAGGTCATTGAAAGGTCTTTATGCATGGAAATATCATTTTTTTTACACATGAGTCTTGGGGTGAAATTAAGAAAATTCATCAAAAAAAGAATGTCATCCTTGGAGAGTTTTGTGTGACTGTGTCATGAAAAATAGAAAATAAAGGTGAAGGATGCTACCCTTGTATTAGGTTCTCTTCTTTCTTAGAATCTCTCATTTCAATGGGAATAATGTGCTCTGGGAGTGGAAAGACCATGTGGTAGTGCTTAACCCTCAGAGAAAAGGTGGTTGCAATTACTATAATCGGCCCCAAAGACTGAATGGCAACCACTGTTATGACCTGCAGAAATCTGTGGCTGTGGCTAATTGTTGACAATGTTTTCTGGTATAAACAGGCAGCTGACAAGGTATTACCTGATCTATATAATTGGAAAAAAGTGTATGTCTGGTAAACAAAAATATGACTTGAGTTGCTAAAGGGGGGATTCATTACTTATAGTCTCCCACTCAGTTTCCAGGCAGGTACTATTACATCCCTATTTTACAGATAAGGAAACTGAGTCTCAGAGAGGTTAATTAATGTGCACGTACAACAGCCAGTTGTAGAACTAGGATTCAAATCCAGGTTCATACTACCTGGTATAACACTACACCGTAATGCTACCTCTGTAAAGATGATTTTAAATAAGATTCTAAAGTGGTCCTTGTAATGAATAACAGCAGTAATAAAAACAATCAAATGGTTAATTTGGAAAATGAGGATGCTTAATCAAAATCTGAAAACTTATTTTTCCTTATGTGTTCACCCAATTATTCTCTTGTTGCTTGTTTTTCCTTTTGTTACTTCAGGTAATTATTCTTCAGTGAAACATCTATTTCAGTGGTTCTCAACCTTCCTAATGCCAGGACCCTTTAATACAGTTCCTCATGTTGTGGTGACCCCCAACCATAAAATTATTTTCTTTGTTACTTCCTAACAGTAATTTTGCTACTGTTGTGAATCGTAATGTAAATATCTGTGTTTTCTGATGGTCTTAGGTGACCCCTATGATGGGGTCGATGGACCCCCAAAGGGGTTGCAACCCACAGGTTAAGAACCGCTGATCTATTTGCAAATTACATTACTCCTTAAAAATTCAGAGTATCCACAAGGTGAATGGGAAAGAGTGCTAATAGACACAGTATTGCCTGACAGTACTGTGGGTCCAGCTGAGGTTATAGTCAATGATATTATGTAGTAACTGGACCAATTCGAGTTTCAATAATTAAAACATGATTTAATTGTCACTGGAATAGCTATTCAGATTAATAAAATGAATTAAGTACATTCAGAAAAATTTCCAAGAACATTTATTAAAAAATAACAAAATAACATAACTAAAGTTAAAATTTCCAAGATTAAGAATATTGTCTACTTCATTGTTTTAAGTGGAGAAAATAGCATATGGCGTTTGATGAACTTCTAGACATTTAAAAATTCTCTTTCAAATTATATTAATTCCAGAAAGTTTAATTATATAAGTATAAAAATGAAATAACATATTATGAAAATATACAGAGGAATCTTTATTCAACCCTAGAATAGGCAAAACTATTTAAGCCAACTTCCAAGGCTAAAACCATTTTCTTTTAATTTTTCAACTACAGTTGACATTCAATATTATTTTATAGTAGAGGGCTGGTGCACAAATTCATGCACAGGTGGGGTCCCTCAGCCTGGCTGGCGATAGAGGCCAATCAGCCAATCGGAACCATGGGAGGTTGGCTGTGGAAATGCACTGACCACCAATGGGCATCTCTGGCATTGAGCATCTGCCCCCTGGCAGCCAGTGTGCATCATAGTGACTGGTCAACCAGTTGTTCAGTTGCTTAGGCTTTTATATATATAGATTAGTTTCAGGTATATAGCATAGATATTAGACATTTATATAATTTATGTAGTAATCTCCCTGATAAGTCTAGTGCCCTCCTGGCACCATACAGTTATTAAAATATCATTGATTATATTCCCTATACTGTATTTTACATACCTGGGACTATTTTGTGACTACCAATTTATAGTCATTTAAAAAAATGTCTGCGTATACTCTATGTGGGAAAACCTCTACCATACATCATTTTTTGTATGTTTATAAAGTAGTCAGATATTTCTAACAGAAACAACTAAGGAAATTTTTTAATATATAAATATTTCTTTTCTTGCTAAATTAATTTGCTATTTGACATAGAATAAAATGAACATTTCTTTAGTGTCAGAAAAACAATATAAAATCAACATAGACAAATATTGAAACATTTGGGGACAATGAAGAATTCTCTGGTTATATATTTTTACTTCAGATCACAACTATTGGCAAATAAATTTATTTTTACATGAGATTGCATATGTGATTATTCAGTGACAGACACATGAAATATTTTTTGGATGATGTGAACATTTAATAATATATAGAGACTGACTCTGGGCTTGGGCTTGATGGCTCCTTGTTTTATAATTTTCTAAGCTAGATTTCTTATAATTAAATAGCTGCATTGAACCCAGTGTCATGAATGGGCATGTCTCTTAGGAAAGCAAGTCCTTTTTATAAGCTGAATGCCCTAAATGTTCTTTTACATTTCATTTGGTGAACTTTGATATCAAGTATAAGTAGCAGGTCATAAAAACAGTGCCACTCATGCTACTTTTTTTATTGGACTTTAAGCTTAGTGTCCTAGTCTCACAAGCATAAACCCACCCATTCACCTGATCATAAGTTGTACATCTGATGGCACCATACCAATTTGCTCAATGTAAATTTGAGCAAGAGATTTGATCTCTTGCTTTGTCATGTTTTGTCACTCAAAGTGAATTTTTAATGTATTTATTTCATAGAGTGAAGATTTAGTCACAGTGTCTTGAAATTAATATAAAACATAGAGGCCAGCAAAGAATTCTTTAAATTATAGCCTTTTGTTCCCCATGAAGATTTATTTCTACTCACCAAAAAAAAAAAAGAAATTTTTAGAATTGGCTCAATTATCTTTATTACCAACGTAAAAGTGTAAAAACTGGTTACCATGGGCACTTCAGGTGCCAGAATTTGGACCAAACGCCCTGCTCTCTGTTATTAAGAAAATAAATGGGGCAGTAGCTCTGTATGTCCTGACTTGCCTCAGCGTTACCAATCCCCTCTCTTCCCACGGGCTTTGTTAAAGGTTCTTTGTAAAAAAGGTTTCCTTCTCCAGGATGCTATTGTCTCAGGGCGCTCCAGCCTCTAATCCACCTGGCCCTTTAATTTGGACATATAGACATAGTACCTGCTCTGCATCTATTCCCACAGAGAAAAGTTTCAGAGTTCTTACTTCCTGCGACTATTAAGCCTAAGACACAAATTCTAAGTCCCTTTGTCCCATACTGTATTCACCGGCCAACCTCATGCTCTCCTCTACCTGGTTTCAACTCTGTGACCCCAACATTGAGATGTATGTGCAAACACACACACACACACACACACACACACACACACCTACAAGCATACTGCACAATGACAAATTACAGTAATTCTCTGTAATTACCTTCTCACCCTCCAACTGAGAAAGCTATGCACTGAGTGAATACAAACTATTAGCTCTATTGTTAAGGACATTTCTTAGCTATAGTCACAAGGTGAATGACCAGAATGAGGATATCAGAAAGATGATTGAAAAGGGATACCAACTCAAGTCAGAAAGGTTGCCATTGTCTAAAACGGATCATCCAACAGAAAGGACAGAGAGTAAACACTCATAGCTACAAGAAACGGATTGGTTTCTTTTCTCTTTTTTTCTGTTCTTACTCCTTCCAATCCAATCTCTGCACTAAATAGCCTGTGATAGCCATTTGAAATACAAAGCTAAATAACCACTTCCTCAGTTAAAAGCCCATTAGTAATGCCTTTTTCCTGGTGTTGGATTAGAGCCCTCATCATTAAGAAGACCTAACGACTCTGCATGATCTGACCTCCTAAAATTTAGGACCTAAATGGTCTCACTACCTCCACTCAAGCAAAATTAGACATGCCACAACCCTATTTTAAAATGAAAACAAAACAAAAAAAAAAAAAAAACAACTCAGTGATTCCCTGTAGAATTTGAAATCCAGCGTCCCTGCTTTATCTTCTCTCAAATGTATTCCCTATAATTTTTATAGCCTTTGCTATAGTGAATCAATCACATTCCCCTTACCTACTCATTCTCCCGCTTTCTCTTTTGTTTTTCATGTTCTGCCACTCCCTGACTCGGCACAGCTAAATCCTTTCTGGTAGATTTTAAATCCGACTGCACCTCATGTGCCCTCTTTTAATTCCTTCTATGAGGAAATCATTCCTTCACTTCAATGCTACAATGTTTTACCATAGTCCTTTACCCTTTGCTTCTTTGCTTGTAGATAGCTTTGCCCATGTCTCATCGCTTCTTCTTGCCTGAACACTCCTTCACATGTAAGCAGAGCTGCATCCGATTCACCAATTGTTTCAAAATACCCAGCGGAGTGTTAGGAACCTTAGTTGGCTCTCATTCAGTAAATATTTGTACCATGTACGACTATCTTCAAACGTCAGAAATCAATCTCTCCGAGAATTTACAAAACCAAGCTACTATTGACTTCTTTTGTCTACTGCTGCCTAAGTGGAGAGTGCCAAAGAGTCTCAGAATAAACGAATTAAGTTCCAAAAGATGAAGAAGCATAAAGCAAGGGGAATAAGAGGGACATGATCACACCATGTGCTGATTGTTTTGCCCAGAAGGCTTCAAGGCCTTTAATTAAACAATTTAATCATGGGAGGCAAAAGATGGAATGTGTTTCTAATTAATGCTTTAGACTCATTATGCTCCCAGGCCAGAAACTATAATAACTGCATAAGAATTTGGAAATTATTTCCGCCGAGATTGTGGCAGGCTTTTTTTGATTCATCTCAGGCACAGCTCTTCAGAAAAGCCTGGGCTGTTGCTGAGCTGATATCATGAACCAAAATGGGGAAGGACTTGGAGATGGTGGTTTTACTTACATACGTTTAAAAGAAAAACATCACCATCTTGTAACCTCCATTTTTTTTTCTTAGTCTTAAAATATCATGAAAATGTTCATAATGTGATTGCAATGTATTTAGTGATTAGATTCTATAGACATTTATGGGAAGGATTGCATATGTCAAAATTAACCTTGAAAGTTCTTTAAGTTGTACAGGAAGCAGAAAAACATAGTTTGGGTATCATTATATCTCTCAGGAAATTCACTTCATTAAATAACTTTTCCCTGGAGTGAATAGATTATTGTTTCTTACAGCATCTGAGGATATAATTTGCTTCTAGTTAAGGGCCTGTTTTGTGAAAAACAAAACAAAACAAAAACACTTTTCTTTCTCTTAATTTACAGAGTTGAATTTATAAATTTAAATGTATATAAAATGAAATGTGACCGTAGGTTTCCAACTTAATCTATATTCACTTACTTTTAGAAACTTTAGTATACCTCCACAAAAATTCAGTTGAACTCCATAATTATAATTGTAACAATCAGAGGGCTTATACAAATCATTTTCCCTAGTTAAATCATTCTATAATTTTAAAGTAATTTTTAAAAACATTTGATTTAAAAAATGTTTAATTTTACTGGTTATTCTCCAATAAAGTTATTTTCATGAATTAGACTATTTTTAGCCTTCCTCAACCCTTACTTTACTCTTCAAAAATTCATATGGATGAAATGTTTTAAATTTGATCATAACTCTTATTCTCTCAATTGTATAATATTCAGAGGATTTTGATAAAGCAAGAAAATATCAGCCAGCCGAAACTGGTTTGGCTCAGTGGATAGAGCGTTGGCCTGCAGACTGAAAGGTCCCAGGTTCCATTCCGGTCAAGGGCATGTACATTGGTTGTGGGCACATCCCCAGTAGGGGGCATGCAGGAGGCGGCTGATCGATGACTCTCTCATCGATGTTTCTAACTTTCTATCTCTCTCCCTTCCTCTCTGTGAAAAATCAATAAAATATATTGAAAAAAATTTTTTAAAAAAGAAGAAAATATCAGCCAATCATATCTGTCATTGTGGGTCTTTACAGGGCTAGTGAACCACTTCTAATTCAATGCTTGGATTTCTTCTGTTTATTAGATAATACAATTACACTAAAAATATTTTCCATTTTTAATATGTTTTTATTGATTTGAGAGAGAGAGAGAGAGAGAGACATCGATGAGAAAGAGACATCATCTATCAGCTGCCTCCTGATCACCTCACACTGGGGATCGAGCTAATAACTTGGGCATGTGTCCTAATCAGGAATCAAACTGGTGACCTCCTGATTCATAAGTTGAAGCTCAATCACTGAGCCACACCAGCAGGCATATTTTCTATTTTATAGGCCTGCACATTACATTTCATATTGAAAATATTGATCCTTATACAATATGGAATATTTTTCCAGCAATTGCAATTTAATAAAAAAAAATACTTTTTAGTAGATAGTATATGTAAAACACTAGTTTGAGTCCTGCAGGGAACACAAAGGCAATATTTTATTCCAAACCTCAAATTTTTATAATTTTTAGGATATCTGTGGTAGGCAGGTATTAAGATAGCACTCAATAACCCTCACCTTCTGGTATGTCCAAGTTTGTAGAGAGTCTTCTCACATTGAATTGGGGCTGGCCAGTGGTGTTTTGTGGAAGTGAGGGTGGATAGCTTTCTCAGCTAGGTAACAAAAGTCATCTCAACTTCTGTCTTGGTCTGTTGTATCATTCACTTTGGGAGGGGCCAGCAGGCTGTCAAGAACTGTAAAAAAATCTGAGATTTGACCCTACTTGAGAACTAGCAAGTTATCCTGACACAGTTTCACGGATGGTAGTAGAAGACTCCAGACTCCAGAATCACACTGAATGCATATTTATCACGCAAAACAATGGAAGTCACTAAGCTATCAGCGTTGTGTCAGCCTTGAGCCCCAATTCCCATGGATCAATGCAAAATGGACCAAATGATGCCAATTCCAGAGTGGCGTTGCATTAAGGGAGATGAATCCCAAGTTTAGGGAACCACTTCTTATCATGGGAAATAAACCTGCCTGGTATTTCCCTTAAGGAGACATTACCTTTATCATGTTGGAGAAGAAAAATAAACTGCCCTTTGCTCTGGAGGCAGACTGTCTTTATCTACCAAGGTAATTTGCTACACAAACATCCTGGAAAAGATAATGGAGGACAAGGAAGTTTTCAGTTCCTTTGCTCACTAGATGTGAGAGACCCTGTAGAATTGTCTCCTAATATTGCAAACCGACAAGACGCTCATGGCATCCCATCAAGAGATCCATGTGGTGATAAACTGAGGCCTCTCCCAGCAACCAGCACTACCCTGATAGGCCAATGATTAAACCACCTTGAAAGAGGGCCCATCAGCCCCAGTTAAACCTTTAGGTGACTACTTTCTTAGCTGAAATATAGGAAATACATTTTTTTTTTTTAATGAAAGGACCTCAGACCAGAGCCATCCAGAAAGTTGCTCCAAAATTCTTGGACCACAGAAATTATAAAGGATAATAGTATTGTTGTTTTTAAGCCACTTCATGTTGAGGTATTTTCTTACCTAGTAATGCATAACTGAACCAACTTTCCATGCTAGGAATTGGCGTGCTACACAACAAATGTCTTAGAATATAACCGGGGCTTTTGGATGAGGTAGGGAGAATCTGGAGGCATTCAAAGAGAGGGTTAGGGAAAACATAGGAGGCCTTGAAGAGACTTTCAGCAAAGCCTGACCATTTTTGAAGAGGCTTCTGGGGGAGCATAGAGAAAAGTGAGAGGAGAATGTTGGACACTGAAGAAAAGGGACCTTAGTTGTGCGGTAGTGGCAGAAAGTTAGCAACACCGTTGCCTATAGTAACATCCAAAGTGGAGAGTGTACCTAAGAAACTGGGTGCTCTGGCTAACGAGATTTCCAGACAGTGCCAAAAGTCCCATCTGGCTTCTTCTTCCAGCTTTCAGAGATAGCCATGTTGGTGATCCTTTGGAGGCTTTATAATGTGTGATATCATAGGCAACATAAAGTTTATACATAATTCATCATTTGTACATATTGCATTTTCAGAAGCCAAATCAAAATCATTGTTTTCCGTGTAAAGCACAGTTCCTCATTTTAACGCTGTGACCAAACCGCATCTAAGAAACATAAACCAATTAGAGAGAACGGGAGTGTAAGAACGTTTGTTTTAGCTGACTTGGATGAAGTGATTTTTTTAAAGGTGAGCTTAAGAGAAAAATGTGATTAGAAATAATATTTTCAGTGCTAGTTCCCTGGAGGGTTAAACCAGCCTATTGTCTAGCGCTGGAAGCCAACCACTGTGACCAAAGGAAGATGGGGGACGGTTCCAGGAAGATGAGTGTTGAGGCTGAACTGCTTATTCACCAGGATACGAGAGAAATATGAGGTGTCAACAGTGGCCCACTACTCCTAGCGGAACAGTGTTAAAAACTTATTTTCATGGGCCAATACTTCCCCTTATTCAATAATTATCCCTTCTTACTTTGCAAAATGCTAAAAAACAACAACATATGATTCAATAAGCTCTCAAGATGCCAACTTCAATTTGGCAGTGACACTGAGCTGGTCTGGGAAGGCTGAACACACTGGCCTGATTCAAATGAGGAATAATTTGGAGGGCCATTCAGAGTCATTTCTGAGCTCTTTCTTAATCACCTGCTGTTACAATCAACAATTACAGACTTGCCAAAGTCTGCTGAACATGCTCTGCTTTAAATCCAGAGCTTTTATTTTTAACAAATATAATCAAACAAAACAGTCAGAGAGTACATAAAAAGTTACATTAAAAGTCTTTGATTTAATAAACACTTCTAATTTTTTTTTCTTTATTCAGGATCCAAATACTTAAAAACACATTAATACAGTTTGTATGCGCGTGCGCGCGCACACACACACACACACACACACACACACACACACAGAAAGAACATTGAAAATAGGTCACTAAAAAAAAAGTGTAGTAGCAGTCCTCTTTCTTATTTAGGTTTTATAGGAATATTTGTCTTTAGAAAGATATTGTTGACTTCTCGAAAAAACTCATCAAAATGATAACATCAGTGGGGAAAGGAATTTTGCTTTTTTTCTTAGGCATTGAGTCCTGGTTCTTTTCAAAAGAGAGTAGATGGTTTCTTTTATTCTACACTTATTTAAAGTGAACTGTCAAGTGTCTGGCCTGGCAGAAGCAGTGCCACTGTTTCCTAAGGAGACTTAGTTGACATTTTAGTCTCCACACTCCAACCTTGGTTCCTCTACCTTTTGAATTCTAGATGCAAGAGACAGTGATATGAAATTGAGACAAGTATATCACCCAGAATCTACATGAAAGGTGTTGTAGTATAATGTGAATAGGGCTGGAGGTCTGGCATACCTAGTCTTGACCAAGCTTTGTTCAGAACTTGCTTTGTAGTCACTTGATACCATTAATGTTATATCAAGTGGTCGAAGCTCCCGCCCAATTTAATTAGCCATCTATGATTCTAAAACTTCCTGCCTTTCAGAAGGCTATAATCTGATATCAACTTATGAAGCCTGGCTTTATCAAGCAGTATCACTTGTAGGTAATGTTTTCTCATGATATATTTTTCGCATGAAACTAATGTCCAATTATTTTGAAAGTAAAACACTGTTTTTTAAATTTCTTTATTGATTAAGGTGTTATGTATGTGTCCTTATTCCCCCATTAACTCGCTTCCCCCCCACACTCATGCATTCTCCCCCGTTGTCTGTGTTCATTGCTTAGGCCCATATGCATGCATACAAGTCCTTTGGTTGATCTCTCCCTCTTACCCGCACCCTCCGCTACCTTCCCTCCGAAGTCTGATGGTCTGATCAATGGTGAAACACTATTTAAAATTCACCATCAGTCATTATAATATAAAGACATTTTCTGAGAGTTAGTGAAAACGCCAAGGCCTTTCTATGCTTGGAAAGGTCTTGGTGGTGAGCTATTTTACATGTCTGATGAGTTGTTTGACATAATTGTCACAAAAAATATAATTGTGCATAACTTTCTGTGAAGGTTTTCTATTTATTTATTTATTTATTTATTTATTCATTCATTCATTCATTTTTAGTATTTTTTTAATTTAATAAATCTTTATTGTTCAGATTATTATAATTGTTCCACTTTTTCCCCCCTTAGCTCCCCTCCACCCAGTTCCCACTCCACCATCTGCCCATACCTCCCCCAACTGTCCTCATCAATAGGTATATGATTTTTGTACAGTCTCTTCCCTCACCTCCACACCCCTTTCCCACAAGAATTGTTAGTCCACTCCCTTTCTATGCCCCTGATTCTATTATACTTACCAGTTTATTCTATTCATCAGATTTTTTATTCACTTGATTTTTAGATTCACTTATTGATATTTATGTATTGATTGTTCATAATTTTTATCTTTACCTTTTTCTTCTTCCTCTTCTTAAAGACTACCTTTCAGCATTTCATATAATACTGGTTTGATGGTGATGAACTCCTTTAGCTTTTTCTTCTCTGTGAAACTCTTTATCTGCCCTTCAATTCTGAATGATAGCTTTGCTGGGTAGAGTAATCTTGGTTGTAGGTTCTTGCTATTCATCACTTTGAATATTTCTTGCCACTCTCATCTGGCCGGCATAGTTTCTGTTGAAAAATCAGCTGACAATCATATGGGTGCTCCCTTGTAGGTAACTAACTGTTTTTCTTTTGCTGCTTTTAAGATTTTCTCTTTGTCTTTTGCTCTTGGTATTTTGATTATGATGTGTCTTGGTGTGGTCCTCTTTGGATTCCTCTTGTTTGGCGTTCTGTGCACTTCCTGGACTTGTAAGTCTATTTCTTTGACCAGGTGGGGAAGTTTTCACTCATTATTTCTTCAAATAGGTTTTTAGTACCTTGCTCTCTCTCTTCTTCTGGCACCCCCATAATTCTGATGTTGGTATGCTTGAAGTTGTCCCAGAGGCTCCTTATACTATCTTCAAAGTTTTGGATTCTTTTTGCTTTTCCAGTTGAGTGTTTTTTGCTTCTTTATATTTCAAATCTTTGACTTGATTCTTGCAATCCTCAAGTCTGATGTTAGATCTCTGTGTAATATTTTTTTTTATTTCAGTCAGTGTATGCTTAATTTCTAGTTGGTCCTTTTTCATATCCTCCAAGGTCTCTCTAAATTTACTGGCCTTTTCTAGAAATTCTTGAAAAACCTTATAACTGTAGTTTTGAACTCTGTATCCAGTAATTTGCTTTCTTCCATTTCTTTCATTTGTGATCTGTTTCTTTGTCTTTGCATTGTGACTGCTTCCCTGCGTTGATAGAGTGGCTTTGTCTCCTAGATGTTCTATAGGGCCCAATGGCTCAGCCTCCCCAGTACTGAGGTGGACACTCTTGGTGCATCCCTTTGTGGGCTGTGTGCACAATCTTGTAGGTAAGCCTTGATTGTTGTTGGTACCACTATGAGGAATTGACCTCCAGGCCCATTGCCTGTGAGGATCAGCTGTGTCTATGCTGGGGGAACTTTTGTGCTGGAGACCCTTATGAGATAAGACTTGCAAAATTGCAAAAGCTTCTGCGCTTAGCTTGGATGGGGCAGAGTCTCAGGGCAGAGCAGACAGCATAGGTTTCCTGTCAGTCCTGCCCTAACAGGCCCCTTGTGTCTCAATGTCCCATTGTAATCACTGTAAGCACCTCTGGGAGAAAGCTGCTCTCGAGTTCCACCAGCTGCCAGACAGTCCAATTTCTCCCTGAATGCTTCTGGGTCCCCAGAGTCTCGCCCAGAACTGGAGTTCAATGCAATCAGGAGCTTTTGTCTCCCTCCCACTTGAGAAAGCCAGTCATGTACTCAGTTGCCCACCCTCTCTGTGCGCATGTGCGTGCCTCGGTACCTCTGCCTTCTACGGTTCCTCTGAGCCTTAGTGTGCTTTTCTCTTTCCTGACAGTCCAGTTCACCCATATGAATCTGGGTTCCCAGAGTCTCACTCAGAACTGGAGTTCAGCGCAGTCAGGAGCTTTTGTCTCCCTCCCGATTGAGAAAGCAGCCGTGCACTCAGTTGCCAGTCCTCTCTTTGCATATGCGTGCACCTCAGGACCTCTGCCTCCTGCAGCTCCTCTGAGTCTCAGTGTGCTTTTTTCTCTTCTTCTAGTTGTAGAATTTCTACTCATCCAGCCTTCCTGTGGTTCTGGATGATATCTGTTTTGTCTTTTAGTTGTAGTTTTGAAATTGTTGTGCAAGGCATCAGATTAGGTGTTTACTTATGCCTCCATTTTGGTTTCTCCTGCTGTGAGGGTTTTCTTTGTGAAAGTTGATCTTTGTTGTGGAATATATGTTCTTTCATCAGGTATCTGCTTTTGATTAATTGCTTCAGTCACAAGCATGATAGGATGAGCATTGCAAAGGGTGTGTGTTCTGTATTTAGAGGGTCATTTATTTGAATAAAGATATAAGTTACATTTTGTGTCTGATGGTGTTCAGCTCCAGAAGAAGTTAGCAAGGAACGAGAGGCAGCCGTGAGGCTGGCTTCTGGATTTTTCCGGAGACCAAATGCATGCAGGCAGTGCACAACTTCACAGCACAGTGAGGCCCATGAAGACTTCTAGGTTCCCTAGAATACAGTGAGGTTCTATTTCAAAAACTGTAGGTGCATGCAGCATGTTTTGGAGAGTAGGGTGCTATTGTGCTGGATGAAAAGTATTTTGATATTGAAAAGAGTTTTGTCTGTATTTTCTTAAATAGATATGCTTTCTTTTGAAAATATCTGGTTGGCGATCTTCTTCAAAGGTCAGAAGTCTACAGATACTTTGGTTGATTTTTGGGCATTTTAAGTCAATTGTTTTGTATGTTCTCCCCTGCACCCCTCCAAAAAAAAAATAAATAAACAAAAGGTTAGCAAATTTTCTGAAGTGGAACATTTGCACAGTTCCCCCATATACTTCTAGACTTTTTTTTTTATCTTTAACTAACAGAAAAAATATTCTTAAAAAAAGAGAAAACCCTACCCAGTAAACAGGGTTGACTAAGCAATCGAAATCATCTGAACAGGAGCCAGACATATAGGTAAAATTAATCTTAAACCATTCAATTCACACGTGTTCTCTCCCTGACAAGACAAGACAAGCTAAATAGCATCCAACAGCATTCCTCCGTTTTTCCTTTTGTTGTTTGCCAGTTAATTTTTATTCACTGGAAAGGCCAATTTTCCACATGCTATTCAATGTGGTGTGCTTGTTTGAAAGAGAGCAAGGAAAAAGAACCAAAGATGCTGAGAACTTAACTCATTCCTGCCTTCTTTTCCCTCCTCCTCCCTGACAAGTCCCCTTTCTTTGGGGCTTAGGGAAAAACAAAAGCAGACTCATTCAGCTTCGAACCTTGAACCCATGCCAGTTGAAATATTTTAGGGAGGCTTATCCTCAACTAGGTCAGACCGTATAGGTGGGCCCAGTTAAGTGGTTTTTGTTGGACACCCTGTTTATTATGACTTTACAGTCACACCCTCTGTGCCAAAGTGCAGCTCAGCAAACTGCGTGTGGGGTGGAGGTAAGTGTGTGCTTCATTAAAGAATGTACAGCTAAAGAAAATATGTAGTTTCAGACACTGAGGAAATAATGAAAGCATTTGATCCATTATGAACCTTTGATCTTTAGCCTATAGACCTGAAGGTCAGCAGCTTTCACACCCCCATTATTTCACTCCTAATTAGGTTACCTGGGGTGGGGTGGGGTGGGGGATGGGGAAGTTGCTCAATTACTTGCATCAATACAGGTTAGAATGTCTGGATAAAAAAACAGGAGTACAAACAACACTTTCTTAGTGAATTCTTTTGCCTGCGTCACCAGACAAGTCTCTGCATGGGGGGACGTGGCAAAATAATGCAAATACTGCAATCCAAAAATTCTTACAGGAGGTACAACATCTCTCTGGAGTGGGAAGGATCCCAGTATATTTGGGTTTCAATTGCTACTAACATCTACAACTGACCAGAAGTTCTGGATTCCACAGTTCTATTCAGGCTCTTTTCTTTAGCAATAATGAACTGGATTGTGATTGATGCCTAGGAAAGAAGCAAGAATTCAGTAGTAAAGGCCAGGAGCAAAATTTGGCATCTCAGTATGGACCGGTCAGTACAGAACCATGCACAGTGCATATTGATTAGATCTGTACTAGACTCTGTGATACTCTTCTTGGCCATGCTGATCATGGCTTAAAAGTTCTCAACAAATCCTTAGAAAAGGGGAGCAGACATTGGAATTCTGGTGCCCATTGTACATAATGAATGACCAGAATGCAATTCAAGTCATTTTATAATGTGTGATCCCTTTCCCCCGGTTCTTCCCCACTGGTATCATTTGACCATGGCGACTGACTCTGGAGGGATGACGTTTCTCTTTAAGATAGTATCAGAGAAGCTTTTTAATACAATGTAGTGTTAAAAAGAGGGTACCCCAATTACTTGTGAAAACGTTAGGTTTTGGGAATTTGACATTGTGCCTCAGGGGGATATTTTCTACTTCCAGAAGCAGCTTGATTTAAGAGTGGGCATGTGACTTTAAAGGTCTGAATCTGGGTGAACCTCAGAACTATTGCTTCAAATCCAGGGAGAGAGGCCTCTTCTCTCCCTCTGGACCTTGTGGTGTATACATGGGATTCCAAGACAGTGGCATATTTTGCCTTTATGAGGCATTTTCAGAGCCTGATATTGGACTCAATGCACAGAGGAAAGCTAACCTCAGGAGATCAGAGGGAGATTTTGGACTTAGCTAGCCCTGAAACAAAACCTACTATCTATGGATTTGCCGTTATAAATCCAGTGCATTTCCTTATCTTTAAGGCATTTACCATAAATGTTCTGATCCCTGCACCCAATGCCATAGCCCTATAATTTCTGAAGTGTAAACTGTGTAGCCCTGTTCCAGACTTTGCGATCTAGTTCCTGACAACTTTTCTCCTTTGGTGACTTGTCGCTTTCTAATTTTAACTCCAGTTATCAAGTACCAATGGCAACATGCTGAACACATCGTGCTATTTTCAATCTTTGCATCCCTCTGTTGGAAATGTCCTTTAACACCTTTTTTTTTTTGCCTATCTAATTACACTTATTCTACAAAATATTTCTCCTATGTGATGCCCCTGTGATTTTCAGAATCATCTCCCACCTGGCTTAGACATCCGTTCTTATGTGTGTCCCTGGCTTACCTTCACCATGGTACTTATATTATCATTACTTCCTCCCAACTGGACTGGAAACTACTCAAAGGAGGATTAGTGTGTGTGTTTCTTTTTTCATCACCAGTACCTAAACTAACACTTGTTGACATTCACATGTTCATTGAATTAATGAATGTGCCAGCCAAAGGAATTACAACAAACCTCATTCCAGCTGAGGACAGTGTTTTTCTTTATTTTTGTTTGGTTTGGTTTCATTTGGTTTCAGTTTTGGGGTAAGAGCCAGCAAACCTAATGGATTTTAATTGCTTGGAATGTTTTTCTACTCTTTGGTATGGTTTATTAACCCATTAGTAGATAGGTAACCAGATAGAACACCTAAATTCCTGATGAGTTACCTTCTCTTATTACGTGCCATTAGTCACCAGAGAGAAAAAAGGAAGAGAGATCAAATGGGTCAGTGAAAATCGAGCATCACCGCTTGAAAGTTCTCCAAGCGCATGACTTAGATGACGATGCCATGCTTATTTAGAGTGAGTGTTCCGATGTAATAGAAGATGAGGAGGAATCTAAAGAATAATTATGGAAAATAGTTTTGTATTAGTTGGTATGATGAATGGTTTTGTATTAGCAGAACTTTCTAAGATTTCTATAAGAGATTACCTTCACTAAACATGTCCAAAACATTACTCTGGATCTGTCATTCCATGACTTGGACATTGAGTGGCCCTCATGAAAAATCTCAGTATCATTTCAGAAATTGTTGGATCTGAAAACCTGTGTTCTCTTAAATCACTTAGCGTGGAATTTTTTTTTAAAAAAATGCAATAGAGAAAAATTCTTAGTGAATTCTTTTTTCCTTTTACAGTGAAGCTTGCCAATTTGCCTCTGCATATTCTAAAGTTGGTTTTGGCATGTTTGTTATCAGTCACCTAAATGTCAGTCAGGGTCCTTCCTCACAGGAAACAGATGGTGCACTCACATCAGAGAACATAGGAAAGTTTGTTTACAAAGGGGCTAATTACCAAGTGTGAATGGAGTGGAGGAAATAACTGGATTGTTCATGGACCAGGGACCAACTGCAATAGAGCTCTTACTCCCCACTTAACCCCATGTCCAGAGAGGTGAGAAGCAGACTCACCATGGAAGAGGTGAAAACAGAAGGTCACAGGGGAGGGCAGAGATTTCCCATGAAGGGCACAGCAGTCCTAGTTAATTTCACCAGGAGGGTCTCAAGGGGATAAGTTCCCTGATATCACTCTCTTTCCTACTCCCCTCTGATAGGTCGAGTCTTGATGTAAAGTGTCTGTGTGTTTTGGCTTCCTTCTTCTGCCTTTTTTTGTTTGGGGGATATTTGTACAAAAGGAGTCACCCTTTTTAGCCCCTTAGCACCCAATAATCTCTTCTGGATGGAAAGCTATGTCTGTAACCAGAAAGAACAAAGTCTCATCAGCGGTGGTATTATCATGGGATAATTCAGTCTATTATTTTCCAAAGTCTAAAATTTAGCTGCTACTGCTATGCTTCTTAGAGGAAGTAATGAAAAAAGGGAAGCAAAAAGCAATGGAGTACCATAAAATACAGCTTCTAAAGTCTCCCTCCCTCTCCAGCTATTAGAATAAATGGATTATCATAACTGCATACTTCTACCATTCAATGCCATGTCCCTTTAGCTTTTTGCAAGCACTTCTGTTGGATTATAATTTTTTAACTGGTGGAGTGACTAAAAACTTTATTCTTCTTTTTGTAAATAGGCCTTGTAACCCCAATCCAGGCTACGCTAAGTTTTAACTCACTTACGTGCCCACTGGTGGGTGAGTCAAAAGAGTCAACATTTGTTTATAAGACAAGGGAAATTTAAGGAAATTTGTGGATTCATAGTTCTTAACTAAATCTATGGTATGTCATACTGTCCAATAAAGCACTATTCCATTGTTTCTTAATAATAGTCTTTTCCAGCCCAGCCAGAGTGGTTCAGTGGTTGAGCATTGACTTATGAACCAGGAGATCATGGTTCGATTCTGGTCAGGGCATATGCCTGGGTTGCAGGCTCAATCCTCAGTGTGAGGCATGCAGGAGGTGGCCAATCAATGATTCTCTCTCCTCACAGATGTTTCTATCTCCCTCTCTCTTCTTCTCTGAAATTCATAAAGATATATTTTTAAAATATAATAATAATTGCCTTTCCCGTAGCACAAGAGATTTGGCAGACCTAGGTTGCAATTAGTGCTATGGCTCTGCAACCTTTCCAGTCATACTCTGAACTTGATTGTCAGCTATGTCTTTCAGGTGACTACAGAAGAAAGGGGGCTCCTTCAAAGTTACACAGTAAAATGGGAGAATCTTTGCACATTTGTAATTACATGTTCATAGCTTTAATTCTCCTTTTTCCTACCTGTCTTCTCTAGGACTGTGAGAAGAAGCTAAGTGACTCTAAAATCTTAATTGTCAGAGTAGCTAAGCCATAGCCACTTGGTTTCTACCAGCAGATCACTCATCCAACCATGGTGGTAACCTGAATATTCATCATGCCAAGGATTACCCTATTTGATTCCTCCACTCCCAGAAAGGAGTAGATCTCTGCCCTTCTCACGTGTTATAAGAGATACTAATCCCCAAATCTCCTTTCAAGCAGTTTATTTCTTGGGATTATCTAGTACGAACTACTATATCAGCCAAAGTGTCTGTAGAGAAGAAATCCTTACACAATAATTTATTTACAAAGTGACATATTATAAAAGTTTGAGAGGAGTGGAAGTGAATCACCACTGATAGGACCAGAACAGGGCCAGCAGCAGTGAGTTGTTACCACCTTAATCCCAAAGGACTAAGGAAAGAAAGAAATAAGGAAGAAAGGATCTGAAAGAAATAAAGTCCCAAACTCATCCTAAAGCCAAGAACACCAGGCCTTGTTGCTGTAGTCAGTGCAGGATCATTTTTTTAAGAAAAAAGTAGATGGAAAAGGAGGGAGAGCTGAACACCAAGGTATGTGACACATAGTATTTCTTTGTTTTCTTCCTCTCTGCTCAATCACTTTACCATCTTCCTTCTAAACTAAGCAATCTCACCTTTTCCTTGAACTGTTTGGATTAATTAATTTGTGGTCTCCTATTTTCCATTTATGCATTCTGGGACAGTATTTTATTTATTTGCTAGAGGCCCAGTGCACAAAATTTATGCATAAGGGGGGTGGTTGTCCCTCAGTCCAGCCTGCACCCTCTTCACTCTGGGACCCCTCGAGGACATCCTACCAGGATCAGGCCTAAATGGGCAGTTGGAATCATAATCAATGAGGACTGCTGGCTCCTAACTGCTCACCTGCCTGCCTTCCTGATTGCCCCTAACTGATTCAGCCTGCCAGCCTGATCACCCCCTAACCACTCCCCTGCCATCCTGATTAATGCCTAACTGCTCCCCTGCCAGCCTGATTGCCCTTAACTTCCCTCCCCTGCAGGCTTGGTCACCCCTAACTACCCTCCTCTGCAGGCTTGATCACCCCCAACTGCCCTTCCTTGTAGGCCTGGCCCCTCCTAACAGCCCTTCCCTGCTGGCCATCTTGTGGCAGCCATATTGTGTCCACATGGGGGTGGCCATCTTGTGTATTGGAGTGATGGTCAATTTTCATATTACTCTTTTATTAGATAGGATAGAGGCTTGTTGCATGGGTGGAGGCCAGCTGGTTTGCCCTGAAGAGTGTCCTGGATCAGGTGGGGGTTCCCTTGGCTGTGGGGTGGTCTGGGAAAGGGTCCTGCGGTGGTTTGTAGGCTGGCCATGGTCCCTGGTGACCTAAGAGGAGGCTCTGGTATCTGGGATTTATTTATTTTCTATAATTGAAACTTTGTAGCCTTAAGCAAAGGCATGAGCCAGCCAGAAAGCTTAGCTTCCTCCATCATTTTGGGGAAACCCAAGCCTCCTGCTTGCTCTGTGGCTGCCGCCATTTTTGTTGGGATTTATTTATCTTCTATAATATAATTGAAACTTTGTAGCCTTGAATGGAGGCCTGGGCCAGCCAGGGTGTGCAGGAAGCTTAGCTTCCTACATTCCATGGAAACCCAAGCCTCCTATTCACTCTGTGGCCACAGCCATCTTGGTTGAGTTAATTTGCATACTTGCTCCTGATTGGCTGGTGGGCATGGCTTGTTGGTGTAGTGGAGATATGGTCAAATTGCATATTACTCTTTTATTAGATAGGATTTTATTTTTGATTATCCTCACCTGAGGATATTTATTCATTGATTTTTTTTTAGAGATAGTGGAAGGAAGGGGGGGAGACACAGGGTGAGAAAGCCATCAATGTGAGAGAGACACATGATTAGTTGCCTCCTGCACATGCCCTGGCCAGAGCCCAGGATCAAGCCTGCAACCAAGGTACATGCCCTTGGCTAGAATTGAACCTGGGACCCTTCAGTCCATGAGCCAATACTCTATCCATTGAGCCAGACAACTAGGGCACTGTAATAGTATTTTAAAATGGACCCTTAGACTTGTGTTTTCTAAAATGTGCTCTGGTATTTACATATCCATTCTCATTCACATGTACACATCGATACACATTCACTTACTTCGTCATGAATATAACCAGTAACTATGTCATGTATGTTATTTGGATTGTGGCAAAAACTGTGTACAATTGATATTGTACAAGTACTCATGGCTTCTTAAGTTTAAAGGTGAGAATTAATAACTGTACTTGGAATTGAGTATAATTCTAAGGATTATATTTTTTCCTTCCCTCTTCCCCCAATACAAGTACACATTCTTTCATTTAAAGCATTTACTTTTCAATTTATTTCATCATCTGGGAAAAGTGCTGGTTCTGAAAAGGCAATTTATGAAAGCTTAGCTTTCAAGTTGTGGCAAAAGACATTTTTAGTCTTATGAGGAGTCCACAAGTTTTCTTTAATGGTATTTCAGTACTGAATTCTTATTTTCTTTATAGAAATTTGAGTTGTTTTATAAAAATAATCCCTTTTAATTAACTCAATTTTTTATTTGAAAAAGAGTGGGCTTATCTAAATAATGCTCCAAAGAGAGATCATAACCACATTAGTTGAAAAACCAAGGATATATGTTGACCATCTTGATGTCTAGTCTAATTTCACCTCTGCACATTTAAATTATAATAATAATAAACTAGCAGGTAAAAAAGCCTAAAAAAACATTTTAAAAGATCATTTTATTATAAAATGCCGTTGTTCTAAGCCCAATTCTCATTTATAACAACTTAAAACTCAAATGGCAATTGTATTATCATGGTTTCCAGACTCATAAATTATCAGAAGGCATTTCCAACATCATTTAATGTTTGCCTTCCAAGGTTCTCAAACTGATCCATAGATAAACTATTATTATTTGGGACATAGAGCATCTAAATCATTTTGCAATGCGAAAAGTAAAATAAAAAACATATTTTTGCAGTTGAGCCAATGTACCTCAAGTCACATCTCATGTCTGTGAGAAAGAAAGAAATAGAAACAAGAAATTATGATTCTGGATTCTGCACTGTGGTCATTTAGGCTGCCATATTTCCATTTCATACCTCGGTAATATAACTTTAGTGACTCTACTTAAGTCCTCTTTATTGGCTCCACAGTTATAGAAGACTTGCCTTTTGTGTATTAGTTAGGTTTTCTGAAGCATGGTTTCAATATGCTGGTTCCAAATCTACATATATACTAGTATGTAGAAGTACAGGTTTCTGCCACTCTCAAGAACCAAGATAAAAATAAAGAAATATGTAAAAACTTAAGGTCACTCCTCTTTCCAGTTTTGAGAGACTCAGAACAGATGGCTAGACAGATTTATTTTTTCCTAATAAATGAAAGGGGAAAAAATCTTACTACTAGGATTTTAGTACCTAAATAATCAACAGGGGACCCACCAATGGCTTAAAAAGTTGTTTTTTTTCTGGCCAAAAATATGATTGACACATGACTCAGTGGGTACAAAGATGATTTCCAAACTCTCTACATAAAGCGTGGCTTCAGATACTTTTAAATAGTGCGAACATGCCTGATGTGAAAATGCCATTAAATATCCATTGGAATTTGATAGTGAACAGAGGACATTTAATGATGGGTCTGAATAGGAAATGGCCATTTAAAATGTGATCATGTGCTTCTAATTTTGATGTAGTAACACACTCTACGCTGAAACAGTGTGACCAACTAAAGGAGATTGAGCAATAAAGGAATGGAAAAAATTAACAGCAGGACAGTTTGAAACGTTTTGAAGACTTTTAGGAGAAAACATCTTGTAACCTGTTTTTGTACTCTTAACCTAGAGAAACACGGATAGAAATTCAAGGAACTAAAAAATGTGGCAGAAATGGTTTCATCCGTGATGAGAAAGGGCCAGGGTAGAAGACAATGGCTTTCCTGCCACGCTGGTCCAAAGGTAGGTCCAGAAAAGAGGCCTCGCATTCCCAAGATCCTCCCTTGAGTCCCAATCTCACACTTTTTCCACTGCATCGTGCATTTCCAGTAAGTGTTGCCTAAGAAAATATTGGCTAAAAGGCCAGTTTGGATTAGAAATTGGTGTGTCTGAAGCTAGAGTTCACAGTTTTTACCACATCGTTCTCCTGTTCAAAAATCCTTCAGTGGCCTTCCTTTTCAATGTGCTGTGCTAACAAAGCGCATCATTCTCTTGGCATTCCACTTAGACACGCTCTGTCTTGCCAGTTTCATCGCCCACTGCTTCCCAACAGCAAGGCTCTGCTGCATCCAAATCAGTCCGGTGCTCAATCTTTGGGCTCTTCCATCTAAATATGCTCCCTCAGGCTGTTCCTCCAAATGGCATACCCCCCCCCCCAATCTCCTTCTGTCCTCTGTGTATTGCAATCCTACCTCAAATCCAATGTTGGGATCAAAAGATCACCCCTTTGTAGATGTTCCCTGAAAAGCCCAGCCGGACCCTAATTCTTGTTTCTTCCCTGGGCACCTCTAGTCCACACTCTCAAGACCACTTACTTGTCCTTTATCAGATTCTCCTTAGTGTTGCTGTAGGCTTTATCTCCTGCAAAGCCTCTACAATCTTACAGAATCTCATTTCATAGTACAGTGCCTCCATCATGATGGATTAAGTAGATAAGCTCTCACACAATGTCATGTACAACATTTGCATTATATAATTTATAGGGCATATTCGCTTCTTTTGTCTTATCTTTCACCAGGAAGAATTAAAACACAAACTCTCCTACTCCCAGATCAAAGAGCTTACAGAGAGCTTTTACATATGTCTTATTTTACAATATCCCTAGAGGAAGGCCTGACTGATGTGATCTTCATTTTACAGATGAAGAAACCAAGCCAAGAAATTAAGGTTGCACTCGTCAAAGGACAGCACAGGGATTTAGGGCCATCTTTTCTAATTTGCTAAAGCTCATTTGGCTTAATAGCTCTTCTGTACCTGATCATTTCAATTTTGTAGTTTTAAACCTTGTGGTTAGGGGTGTGGATAAACCATTAAAATTGTAAAGAAAACAATGACTTGATACTAAGAGATCACAAAGATGCAAAGCTAATCTACACTAATAAAAGAGAAACATGCAAATTGACCATCACTCCCCTCCACCCACTAGCTAATCAGGAGGGAATATGCAAATTAAAAGGACAAAGGTGATGGTCATCCAGCTGCTCCAGGTGCAGAGTGGCCAGGTGCGGCAGGGTGCCTGCTATGAGAGGGAGGGTGGGGTGCAAAGGGATCTACAGGAGTGGCACTCTGGCTGCAGCGAAGATGAAGATGGCAGACTCCATCCAGAGTCTGCAGCAAAGATGAAGACAGCAGTCTGCAGAGAAGATGGCAGACTCCAGCTGGAGTCTGCAGCAAAGACAAAGACAGCAGACTCCAGCCAGAGTCTGCAGCAAAGGTGGCAGGCTCTGGCCAGAGCTAAGGCCTGGGTCCAGGGTGCCAGAGGAAAACCAGTGCTGGAAGCCAAGGGAAGGAAGGCCTAGTGCACGAATGTCTTCATGCAATGGGCCTCTAGTAAACATTATAAAGGAATATGATTAGTACTTTAAATGACATGGCAATTCATGTAAAACAAAAGAGAGAGCATGAGGATGCCCTTAATGTCGAATTAAATCCTGGAGGCTAATCCAGTTAAGCATAAAGAACAATGAGACAAAAGTCTAGAAACAATGGTTTTGGAGTAGGCATGTTTGAAGTTTCTTTCTGGAATTTTAAATCATGTATTTTAAAAGAAAATGAACATTATACAAAATCCATTTAAAATTAGAAGAGGATGTATTCACAGGTATGGATTCTGTTGACTAATCTGTCCTATTGTTGAATTGCTAACATGTCTTAAATTACAAACCATGAGTCAGACATAGTCAAGAGTACTTTGCATGGATTATCCATTGTCCTTTGTAACAGCACTCTGGGGTATCATTATCCCAACTTCTCAGGGGAACTGAGGCAAACAATAGGTGTTGATACAGATGAGATTTTCTACATATACCACCTATGCTTAAACTGTATCTAATACCCTTTTAGTCAGGGAAATCTGAATCCAATGATTCCAGTCCATTTTAAGTTAAAGTAAGTATATTTGGGCTGCATCGTGTTTCTTAATAATTGTCCATTTGATTAAAAAATTATTAAAACCTCTTGTGTTCTTGCTAGAACCACATACAACTTCAATGACTTAATATTTCCCTAGAGAACTGGAATGTCAAGTGTGTAACAAAATAGTCTCCAACACAAGCTCCTCTGTGCTTTGCAGTGTCTGCACATCTGTTTGCTGCCCTGTATGTAAGTGATGAACACATGTGGCTCAGTGAGGATTGCCAAACATTTCTGAGTGTGAAAGGTGACATTTGCTATAGGAGGATATCTAGCTCTCTGTCGTCTTCAGCCTTGTTAAATTTAACCATAAATGCATAGATTATCATTTTCAGGGAATTTAACATGTTTCCCCACTTAAAAATGTTTTTGTTACTCTAGTGCAGTGACCGGCAAACTCAATAGCCAACAGAGCCAAATATCAACAGTACAGCAATTGAAATTTCTTTTGTGAGTCAAATTTTTTAAACTTCTTCTAATGCCACTTCTTCAAAATAGACTCGCCCAGGCCGTGGTATTTTGTGGAAGAGCCACACCCAAGGGGCCAAAGAGCCTCATGTTGCTCGCAAGCCGTGATTTGCCGACCACTGCTCTAGTGGATAATAGATCTTCAAGCATATTTATATTTGTGACCTCCCTTGCAATACTGGCAATAAGCAGTAAGAGCTAAAAATTGGCCATTGGAATCAGACAGACCTGGGTATGAATCTCAATCCTTCCTTTACTAACTGTGTTTTTAATTGAACTTCTTTGAACTTAGTTTTCTCATCTGTAAAATATACTGCCCAATTCATAGGATTTGAGCAAGGATAAAATGAAGCAATAAGTAGAAAATCTAGGAATCATGGCTAACACATGTTCCATAAATATTAGCTTAAAAAGTAATTACAGAAAAAACATGAAGCTATATGTGTATGTGTATATATACATACATACATACATACATACATATATAATGAATTTTGTTGACAGGCAAATATAAATATATCAACATAGTTGTTGGAGAACATATGATTATGGATGTTTTCTTTTTCCCTTTTTATTTTAATTTTCTGTATCTTCCAGGATTTACATTAAAAACAAAGTTAGATTTTGCCACAGTAAGTGGCTAGAAAATAACATCATGTTACTGGCAGCAGCAAGAAATCTCAGCACACGTAGGTTGAAATCAATGTCCATCTCAGGTCCCTTGTAAGAAATCAGACATAGGCTCTTGAAGTTTTATATTAAGTACATGTTAACAACCAATTTTGCTTTCTCTGTTTAGTTCTGTGAACACATTTCTAGTGTTTAAAATATCCTAGACTCAGTTTTTCCTTAGGCGTAAAGATATTGGGTATTTCAGTGAGAAGAAGTGTTTAAATATGAAGACTTAAGTTAAACTGGCTCACCAAAAACACTGAACTTGGAAAAGATGCCTCTAGCACAGCCCCAGGAAGCTCTGAAGCTATAATCTCAAATAGGCAGCCCAAGCCCATTAGTAAGCAGTGGTCTAGGATGAAGACCTGGCAACACCCAGGTGAAGGGGTGTCAGTCTAGCTGGGAGCACTTGCTTTCCTTGTAACTGGTGATCCCTTTCTAAAGGAATCTGGATCTTCAGCAGGATGTCCACTTGCAACACCTGCTGTAGCACTCTGAATACCAGCTATTCCCACATAAATTCGGCTCTAATATGATAAAAAATAATCTTTACAAAGACAGGTCTTTTCTGAATAGAGATATCTAATATGAGATAGTGAGCTTGAAAAAAATGAAAACAAGTATAGTTCCCGGCCAGGTGAGCCCCATCATGAAAAATATTATGAAATGTGACACTCTGAACCATTTTTGGCATTCCCTTTTGTAATTAGTCCAGTGTAAATTATTGAACATTAGAAGGTGTTCAAAATTTCTTCAGTGATGAAATCAGTGACTCATATAATTCAGGCTTATGTGAGTTGAGCCCTTGTGAGTCAGTTCTTCCTGTAAATCCTAGAGAGCTGACAACTGAAGTTAAAGATATTGAAAAATAAAGGCTCAAATATATAGGAGGTTTAGCAAATGTTCTAAGCATGCAATGAACCCACCGAAAGAGCATGCTAGAGTGCATTAAATTGAATAATAAACCATGGGTCACGTATAGTTTTACTATTCTCTTTTGCCCCTTCAATTCTAGATCTGTTGCTTATAAACTTTAAGATAAAATGTATGAATTTGTTTTGAGAATATACCCCAAACACGATCATTTGTACATCTGAAGACAGAGCATGCTTTGTATGTCCAAAATAGGAATTTCCCTCGGGATCCAGCAGGGCGCAGGGAGCTGAATGTTGGGGACCAATGCTTTCCATGGCAATTTCAGTTAGAAAAAGATGCTCCTCAAGGCAGCTCTCCTCCCACTGCTTCTCACACTTCTGTCTGCGCTCAGTGGTGGTTATGGTTACCAGTGCTTTCTCTATAGGCAGCAGGTTCTGTGACACCCATCTCCCAGTAAAACTCTGGATACATTTGATGTCCTATACATTCTCATTGTGACCCCAGGTCCCTTTGAGGCCACAATGCTCAGTGTGACCCTCCCTCTGGGACAGTTAATAATCTATACTAATAAAAGAGAAACATGCAAATTGACCATACCACTTTGATGCCCACCAGCCAATCAGGAGTGAGTATGCAAATTAACCCAACAAAGATGTTGGGTTAATTTGCATATACAGGCTCAGAGCAGCTGGGTGGGGCAGGATGCCTGCTCTGAGGGGGAGGGCAGGGGGCAGAGGGAGCTATAGGAGCAGTATTCTGGCTGGAGTAAAAACTGAAGGCTCTGGCCAGAGCAAAGACTCCAGCTGGAGGGTGGAAGGTGGTGGCCAGAGCAAAGGCCTGGATCCCAGGTGCCGGAGAAAAACCAATGCTGGCAGCCAGGGAAACAAAGGCCTATTCTTGCATGAATCTTCATGCAACGGGCCTCTAGTGTTTTTTATATTCTCCAATTATTCATTGAACACCTACACTGCTATAAGCACAGTGTATACATCAATGGTAAATGGTTCAGATGGGATTATTGTGACAGGAAATATGCAGTGGGGTAAGGAGAAACACTTCCCCTGTGAGGTTCTCCAACCAGCCAACCATGCTCAGCTCTCTCCTTTGTAGCATTGGGAGTTGACCTGTGTATCATGTTCTCTTTGGAGTTTCCACAGCTCGAAAGCAGATTACACTGCCCTGGACTCCACTTTCCCTCGGAGGAAGCTCCCAGGACTGCTAGTGAGGCTAGCATGGGCAAGCCTCAGGTTGCCCTAGGATAGTCACTCACTCTCTTCTAGGCAGGTCCAAAAGCAGTTCACCAGGTGAGGTGGTGATTCTTCTTCACAGCACATACAAAAAAATAAATGCTGACATGTCTTTGATTTTCCTTTTAGTGTCCCAGGATGGTTATATAAAACAAATATAAATGGTCCTGGAGTGCATAAAAAATGATGAGCACTTAACCTGTGTTTCAATCTTTTCCATGAGTTCTACCCAATGCAACCCAAAAGTAAAGAATTGTGAAAGAAGCAATTCACTAATTTCTCTCTCCGTTGCTTGGCAATTTACATGTTGGGTAGAGAGAAACAAACAAACAAAAAAAATGAAGAGGTGATGTCCTTGGGTTTACTGTTGATGCTATAGCATAAACTTGGATTACTTGGTTCAAAGCAGTGCTATCGGTAAGTATTTCTATATAGACAAAAATAACGCATTATAATTGTGTTGTCATATTCTTTGTTTTCTTGTGAGCCATTTTATAATTTAGAAAAGTAGTTTGCATATTCAGGAATAAACACAAATGCAAATATATCACATATTATAAAAACTCTCTGAAATATCAAAATTTCCTTCATATTATATTGCACATCATCTAGTTTTATTCATTTGCAATAGATAGCTCTTATTTTATATACATTGCTTATTTTACAGAAGTTGATAGATAGATGATAGAGAGATAGATAGATGATAGATAGATAGATAATTGATAAATAGACTATTGACACACACATTAGGTTACATTCTGAAGGACATTTCTATGTTTCACTTTCTAAAGTAACAATTTCAAGGAAGACACCCAGACAAAGTATGGGAACCTACATTATACTAACATTAAAAAGCAATAAAATAAAACTTTCCAAAGCTCTTAGCTTTGGAATTGTGAATGTGGTTAACTAAAAATGATTTCCTGTTTCCAAAATATTTTTTTTCAATAAGAAAATCCTCTCTCTGGAACTATCAGATGTCCTCATAGTTACTTGATATTACTGCCCAGAAGAATTTGTGGAGAAAAAGAGAAGAAAGTGGGAAAGGCAAACAGAGCACAGGAAACCCCTCTTGGAATTTCAAAGGCAGCGAAATGTGGAATAAGTTAGCTATGCCAAGACACTTTATATCAAAACCCTAAAAAACTGAAAAAAAGAGAGAGAAAAACACATTTATATGGTCTTGGCCAGTGTGGCTCAGTTTGTTGGAAAATCATCCCATACACCAAAGGGCTATACCCAGGTTTCTCATTCAACCCCCACTTGGGCCATGTATGGCAGGCAAACAATTGATGTTTCTCATGTCGATGTTTCTCTCTCTCTCCCTCTCATCAATAAAAACGTATCAAGTAAGGATTTTAAAAGAAAAGATTCATATGAAGAGCCATATAGCCATTATACATGTAGTTTCATCTGATACTGTAAATTAAACTGAAAAAAGAGAAGATGTAATCATTAAAACCTCTTAAAAGAGATATTTAGAAAATATTTGATACAAATAAATGAATGAATAATTGGAATGACAGAAAAATATTGGAGTAGTTACTCCAATGTGTTTCTAAAATGATACAGTTGTTGCTGCTTTTGTTAATTTTTTCATACCAAAGGTAGTTGTTAGGATTCTCCTAAAACCAGAACCAATAGGATATATAGACATATATTGACAGACATATAGCTAGAAAAACAGATAGATACATTTATTATGATGAATTGGCTCACATGATTATAGTGGCTGAGGAATGTGGTGATCTACAAGCTGGAGACTCAGAGGAGCCAATGGTATCAATTCTAGACTGAGGTTAAGGAAAGATGAAATGAGATGTCTCAGCTCAAGGAGTAAGAAAAAAAAGAGGGTGAATTCCTCCTTCCTCCATCTTTTATTCTAATTCAGGCCCTCAGTGGATGGATAATGCCCATTCACAGTGGGGAGAGAAATCTACTCCACTGACACGCTATCCCAGACACCCCAGGAATAACATTTAATCTGGGTACCCTATAGATAGTCAAGTTGACCTATAAAATTAATATTATAGTAGTTCCTTGTCATTTGTTAATAGTTCTCATATTTTATATAAAATAATAAACAATAATTTTAGAAAATGAAATATTTTATTATATTTCAATTTGTGTTGTCTCTTGTCATGCCATTCCTCACTGCTGTCACAAAGGAGTGGGAGAGGAAACATCCAAGGCAAGAATCCAAAGAATTATGACAAATTCAAAGCCCAAAAATAAAGCAGAAAAAAAATTGTGCTACCTCGTTTTTGGTCCAACAAAGAATGCTTTAGCACACTAGATAGCAGTCCTGCTAAAAATAAATATAACCTGGCCAGCATGGCTCAATGGTTGAGCATCGATCTATGAACCAAGAGGTCAATGGTTTGATTCTTGTCAGAACATATGCCTGGGTTTCGGCTCAGTCCTCAGTGAGAGGCATGCAGGAGGCAGTCAATCAATGATGCTCTCTCATCATTGGTGTTTCTATCTCTTTCTCCCTTTCCCTTCCTCTCTGAAATCAATAAAAATATATTTAAAAAATGAAATATATTAGAACTCCTGTTTTTTTCAAA
The DNA here is from genome assembly GCA_011751065.1 of Lasiurus cinereus. Lineage (NCBI taxonomy): Eukaryota > Metazoa > Chordata > Mammalia > Chiroptera > Vespertilionidae > Lasiurus > Lasiurus cinereus. The sequence continues at coordinate 3,239,081 of JAAGEH010000018.1, read as the reverse complement.
CTAACAATCATAAAAAAAATGGCTAGTGATTTGAAAAGGAAAAAATACAGTAAGTATAGGTAAATTTTAAATAGAAACATGAATACTTTTTAGGTATCTTGTTTTCCATGTAAGATTAAAACATGAGTTGAGACATTGTCTAAGAATGAAAAGTTAACCAAAACTAACATATGTGTCATTGTAAAGCACCTGTAAAGTATGTGACATTGTAGTTGCTTAATATAGGCTTTATAGACTGATTCTCAACTCTGTCTAAAGACTATAAAACACTATATTGTATATTTGGAAGCTTCAAAGAGAGTGAATCTTAATAGTTCTCATCACAGAAAAAAAATGTATCACTATGTGAGGTGATGAATATTAAATAACCTTACTGTGGTAATTATTTGACAGTGCATACATATGTTAAATCATGTTGTACATCTAAAACTTGTACAATGTTATGTCAGTTATAGCTCTATAAAACTGGAAAAAATTAAATCTTTTTGGAATGGGGACAAAGACTATTTAATGGTTTGCTATCAGTTTAGATTATATATATCCTATCTAATAAAAGAATAATATGCAAATTGACCATATCTCTGCTACACCCACAAGCCATGCCCACCAGCCATGCCCAACAGCCAATCAGAGTGAGTATGCAAATTAACCCAACCAAGATGGCTACAGAGAGAGCAGGAGGGAGGCTTGGGTTGCTCCTGGCAATGAAGGAAGCCAACCTTCAAAGCCTGGCTGGAGGAGGCCTCTGCTTAAGGCAATAAAGTTTCAATGGCTGTGCAAGCAGAAGGCTTGGCTCCACTCCAGGCTACAAAGTTTCAATTGTAGAAGTTAGATAACACCCAGATACCATGGCCTCTGCTTGGGTTACTAGTGGGTGTGGCCAGCCTGCAAACCACTACAGGACCCTCACCCAGGCCACCCCACATCCCAAGGAAACACCCACCCTGATCCAGGACACCCTTCAGAGCAGCTGCCCCCCACCTGTACACCAGGCTTCTATCCTATCTAATAAAAGAGTCATATGCAGATTGACCATTACTCCAACACACAAGATGACTGCCCCTAAGTGATCAAAAGATCCTGCCCCCATGTGGACACAAGATGGCCAGCAGGGGAGGGCAGTTAGGAGGGACCAGGCCTGCAAGGGAGGGCAGTTGGGGGTGATCAAGCCTGCAGGGTAGGGCAGTTAGGGACAAACAGATTGGCAGGGGACTGGTTAGGGAGTGATCAGGCTGGCAGGCAGAAACGGTTAGGGGCAGTCAGGAAGACAGGCAGGTGAGCTGTTGGGAGCCAGCAGTCCTGGATTGTGAGAGGGATGCCCGACTGTCCATTTAGGCTTGATCATACCTTGATTGGGCCTAAAAGGGCAGTTGGACATCCATCAAAAGGTCCCAGATTGGAGAGGGAGCAGCCTGGGCTTAAGAATACCACCATGCATGAATTTCGTACACTGGGCCTCTAGTAAATATATATATTTTACTTGCTAATTTTGAACATATTTACTTTCCTTAAGAAGAATTTTATTTTGGAAAAATGTGAAAAGGAATAGTGAGGGTGCCCTTTGGAGCTATACATTAAAACATATGATTTTAATAATTAAAAAATCCCATAACTGATACTAGAATAGAGAAAACTTAACGTAATATTCTGTAAGTCCAGAAACAAACAAGTCTATATAAAAATCTAATATATGATAGAGGTGAAATTTCAAATGATTAAGAAAGGAAAATTTATTTAGTAAATGAGCAAGCCAACCAGTTGAGAAAAAAATAATCCCTACTTTATGCCACATAGCAAAATAGCTTACAAAACGTACTAAAATTTAAATGTAAATTTGAAATACTAGAAAAAATATAATGGAAATGTAATTTTCAGGTGAGAGATAGTACTTTAAATTAAAAGTAATATATTTATGAAAATTGGCCATACTTTTCAAAACAAACACAAATTTAGTGAGCAGAGTATCATTATTTTAGATTTTTGCAAATCTCTTTAATGTCTGGCTTAATAGAAAACATCTGGTTTCTCATATGTGCTTCAACATTCATCTGTGATGATATCATATGTCGTGTAGCTTCTGAAAAACTCCACCATAAACTTGTGAAAGGAATTAAAGTTAAAAGGGCAGATGTATCTTAATATTATTATGAAAATAGTTTTGACTTTTTAGGCCTCTAGAAAAAGTCTCTGTGACATTCAGGGAACTCCAAATCATACTTTAAAAACTACTGTTATAGGGTAACCTTTATCTTTAAATTAACTATATCTCTAAGGGACAATTTCATTTGTATTGCTTAGTCCTAGTTTCCCTTCTTGAGAAATAATATCTCAAATTAAATTCTTTATGATTGTCCCTTCTAAAAGTATGTATTTGAAAAAGGAAAAAATATAGGTGGGAGGGTTCCAATCTATAAATGATACTAGAGGCCTGGTGTACAAAAATTCATGCACTGGATGGGTCAAATTCTTGCACTGGAGGGTTGGGGTCCCTCAGCCTGGCCTACTCGATCTCACAGTCCGTGAACCCTCAGGGGATATCCTACTGATGGCTTAGGCCCACTCCCCATGGGAAGTGGGCCTATGTCGCAGTCTGGCCTCCCTCTGTGGGAGGCAACCCACTGATCAAGGAAAGCCACTGCCTCCATCACCCTGCTGTTGCTGCCTCTGCCGGCTACTGTGGCTGTCTGCCCCTGGCAGCCATCACGGCTTTGTCTGGGAGGATATTCTGCTGTCTGGTCTAATTAGCATATTATGCTTTTATTATTTTAGACTAGAGACCCAGTGTATGAAATCTGTGCATGGGGAAGGGGGATATCTCTTAGGCTGGCCTGCGCCCTCTCCAATCCTAGACCCCTCAGAGGATGTCCGACTGATAGTTTAGGCCCAATCACAGGATCAGGCCTAAACTGGCGGTCGGATATCCCTTTCACAATCTGGGACTGCTGGCTCCTAAGCACTCACCTGCCTGCCTGCCTGATCGCCCCTAACCTCTCTGCCTGCTGCCCTGATTGCCCCTAACCAGTCTCCCCTGCTGGCCTGATCTCCCATAACTGCTCTCCCCTTCTGGCCTAATTGCTCCTAACCACTCCTCTTGGCCTCCATCACCATAGCTTTGTCCAGAAGGACATCTGAAAGGATGTCTGGAAGATGTCAGTCTAATTAGCATATTACCCTTTTATTAGTATATATATTCATAAAAGCTTATACCAACAATGGAGACACAAGTAAGACTGAGCAGATCAGATGTGAACATTTACCAAACTTGCATTGCCTTATTTTGTGTGTTTTTTTAAGATAGGGAAGATAAGACAGTCAATAATCTCACTACCAATAATCTTAGTGTGTCATTAATCCTCATCTGATTTAGGGAATACAGGAACTGGTTCTTTCCTCACATTCTCAGTGCCACACTAAAGTCACGAGGAAGTGCACGTGTGATTCTAGAGACAGAAAATGAGCTAACTTGGACCACAAGGGATCCACCTTTCGTGAGCTATACCATAAAATCCCCCTCCCCACCTTTCCTCCTCTTTCTTCCCTTCCTCCTTCTACTCCTCCTTCTTCCTGAATAAAAACAGACATGGCAGCAATATGAAGCTTTTAGTCTCAATCACTCTGACCAGTGAATCAAACCTGCCCGGCTCCCTGCCTGTTGTTTCATAGCCCACAAGTAGGAACGTTTTTTAAATGGTTGCCATCGGTGAAAAAGACTAATAATGTTTCACAATACATTAAAGCTTTATGAAGTGCAAGTTTCAGGATTTATAACTGAAGTAGTATTGGAACCCAGCCACACTCATTTCTGTACGTGTTATGTATCGGCTTCCGTGCTATCCTGGCCGCATCAAGGAGCTGCAACAGAGACCATATGTGGCACTCTCATCACTGCCACTCCTGCTCAGTGCACTGCGAGGCATAGCGATGCAATTATAACTCAACAGCATTTCAAGTGCCATGCATCTTGCTGCCCCAGAGCGTGATTTTTATAAATTACCAATGTGTACCTCTCATGTCAACACAAGGCAAGAAGAGAAAATTGGACGTGAAGAGTTGTGTTTTTAAGGCACAGTGACATGTGGGTTGGGTTATTTTATTATTGAACCGGAGGCCCGATGCATGAAATTTGTGCAAGGGGCTTGACCTTCACAGCTGGGGTGGCTTGCCTCGGCCCTCACTGCCCCCGCTCCGGCTTCTCCGGAAGGACATCTGGAAGGTCATTTGTCTGTCTGGTCTAATTAGCATAGTACGCTTTTATTATTATAGATTCGGTGGTAAAGGATGGTGTTTACTATGTGGTGACACTACAGCTATGCTAAAAGAACACAATATACAACAACATTACCAGATTTTGCATTTTATGCAATATTTTCAACTTCCAGTAATGACCAGAAAAAATTGGAAAATTTAATGTGGACTATTAACATGGAAAATACAAAAATGTTAACACTTACAAATTGTCCCTCGTTAATATTTTTTTGAAACATTTTAACCATACATCCAAAAGATAGATTACAATGAGCTCTTTATGCTAGAACCTCTCTCTGAGTGTTAGCGATGAATAACATTTTGCCATATTTCATTTTATTTTTCCTTTGCTGGAGTATATAAAGCCCATCCTAGATGTCATTACATTTTACCTCTAAATACTTGAGTGTACAGCCCCACACACAAAAAATATCCATCGCACCTAACAAAACTGACAACAATCCCTCCATCTAATATTCAGTCTAACGTGAAATATTTTATCACACCAGAATGTCTTCACTAAAATAAAATTTTTAAAAAATGAGCTGAAACCGGTTTGGCTCAGTGGACAGAGCATCGGCCTGCAGTCTCTATTCCGGTCAAGGGCATGTACTTTGGTTACGGGCACATCCCCATTAGGGGGTGTGCAGGAGGCGGCTGATAGATGTGTCTCTCTCTCTCATCGATGTTTCTAACTCTCTATTCCTCTCCTTTCCTCTCTGTAAAAAAATCAATAAGATATATTAAAAAAAAAAAAAAAAGAAAATCAGGCTCCAACAAAGTGAGTATCCAAACTGCTCATTTGTTAGCCAAGCAAGAAAAGCCATTTCCACACGGTGAATTAATTAGATCATACTTGCTTGCTGTAGTTGAGGAAAAGTAGCGGGATAAAATAAACCTGCTTAAGTATTTAACCCTTCCAAAGGCTTACAGCCTTTATAAGTAACTCCCTGTATCTCCTTGATGGTGTTTCCCTCTTGGCCCACATAGCTTACAATATTGACTACCTGGACCTTGACAGCAAAGTTTGCCAACCTCTGATCGAAACGAAGTCCATTTGAATTCTGCCTTCCCCAGAGGAACGCAGCGGACACTATTGCAGGGAACAGGGGGTGGGGGCCACACATCCCTGGAGCTGGTGAGCAGGGAGAGAGACAGGCCTCCAGAGTCCTGTCTGAGCTTTTTTTTCTCCAAAAGAGAGCAGTGGCTAGACCAGCAGTTCTCAACCTGTGGGTCGTGGCCTGTTTTCTGATGGTCTCAGGCTCTACAGCAGTGACCCACAGGTTGAGAACCACTAGCAGGGTCGCCTAAGACCATCAGAAAACACAGATATTTACATTATGATTCACCACAACACGAGGAACTGTATTAAATGGTCGCAGCATTAGAAAGGTTGAGACCACTTGGTTAGACTGAGGGGTGATCTTCCTGGTGTCAGAGTTAGCTGGGGATTTTTGAGACGTTTTTTGCCCCCAAACCCTGGACCAAAGTTACGTTGTTTTGTTGTTTGAATTTATCTTTATTGTTGAAAATATTACAGTTGTTCCCTTTCTTCTCCACCCCCACTGACACCCTCTACCCCGCACCTGCCCTTCCCAGACCTTCACCGCACTATGGTCTGTGTCCGAGTTTTTAAATTGAACGGATATAGAAATGCAGCATTGTTTTAATTCCCACAGTTGCTGAAACTAGGTGCTGATTGTGCACACATGAAAAAAGTTCTGAAGGGTGCCTAGCAACATGTTAATATTGATTCTCTCTGGGTCACAGGGCTGTAGATAATTTTACTTTTTTTTCTTTTCTCTATTTTTTTTTCTCCTGAGTTTTCAACTGTAGTTATTTGTTAGTTTACTCTTTCATTTGTCTCATTCCCTGCCCTCCCCCACCCCATGTTTAAAATAATATTTTATTTATTTTAAGATTTATACTTTAACATTTACTCAATTTTAAAAAAGCATGTTCTTATCTGTGAATGTACCAAAATCATCCTGGGAGAGAACAAATGTTTACTATTTATTTTCTGATTACTCATAAAGAAAAAAGATAGGTAGTTGAGAAGAAAGGAGGATCATTAAGCCAGCTATCTTGTTTTTCCTGCAAATATTTTTTTTTCATTTTACTTCTTAAAAAAAACAGGTTTTTTTTTTTAAATATATTTTATTGATTTTTTTTACATAGAGGAAGGGATAGGGATAGAGAGTTAGAAACATGGATGAGAGAGAGACATCGATCAGCCGCCTCCTGCACGCCCCCTACTGGGAATGTTCCCACAACCAGGATACATGCCCTTGACTGGAATCGAACCTGAGACCTTTCAGTCTGCAGGCCGATGCTCTATCCACTGAGCCAAACCGGTTTTGGCAAAAAAACAGGTGTTTTTAAAAAAAAAAAATTAAAAGAATATGCACTGAGAAACTAGAAAATAATGTTCTAAAGTAACTGAATATACCAGTATTATTAACAAACATAGAAGGCAGTAATGTTGCTAAAAAACAAAAAAAAAGTGAGATTGTTATCTCTTCAAAAATAATGTATACCGAAGACAGTCCAGAAAAGCAATTAACAGGAATTATAGCAATGTTTTTATAGAATGCAAAATTACTTTTGTGTGCATCCATAAAAAAAACTGTATATTTAAAATTTTTCAATTATGTATATTATTCCAGCTTGCTCACAGCCCTGAGAGTTATGAATTCCTCTTAGATTATAACTTTGTGATGTGCCAAGTCCTTTTCACATGCTAAGATCATTACATGTGTGTAACTGTGAACCCGAGGAGCATCGGGGTCTAAAAGAAGTCAGTGGTCCTAGACACCCGGGAGCAAGGCGAAGGAAGCATGCTGTCAGCCCCCGCCCTCCTCCCTGGGATGCTGAGACACTATCATTTTTCCTTCCAACGACTTTCTGTTTGTTTCCACATTTATACATTTCTAGGAAAACTTTATATCTGCTCTAAACAGATGTTTGTGTTTGTTTATTCTGTTGACATAGAGAACTCAGAAAACTTGGATAATTTCAGTGTTAAGAGATGACATTGGCCAATCTGAGGATCACTCAAGCACACTTGCGGTGCCTAATAGATTGCATATATTAAACCACAAACCACAAGTTTGCTTCTTCAGATTGACTCTTCATGTCTTCTTATTAGCTTCCAATATTTTCAGAAGTAAATAAAAAAAGATTCAGAGAAAATTAGAACAGGGCTTTTAGAATCGTTTTTAATTTCCCAACATCTTGGAAAAAGGCTTAGCCTGTGAACAGACCAGTATGAGAGGATTATGTCTTATCTGACAGAAGGAGACCAGGAAAATAACCTTTTCCCACTTTATACTTGTTTCCAAGTTCGTAATCCAAACCCTGATATTTACCATTCCTAAGTTCTTTAAAGATATGGAGGATAAAGGCTTTTCTAGCAATCTCTTTAGAATAGATTTTTGTGGGAAGCACAGACAGAATCACCAGTGGTTTCTTTTTTTAAGCTTTATCACTCTCAACAAACACACATCTGAAAGCGTATCAACAGAGCATCTTCTAACAACAACACCGAACAAGGCAATTGTGTTTACAGGAAGTTTTCAGTAAAAACTCCACACAATGCACTGGACTCCTGGCACCTGGTTCTCTGTTCTTGGTGGTGTCTTATTGTTTGTGAGTTGTTTTTCATAGCTGAATGGGACTCTGAAGTGTAGATGTGATCAGTAACGAGAAGTTCTTTTGTCAAATCCCTAAACCTGATGTGTGTTCAAGTCTTTTAAAATTGTTTTTCTTGCTGAAGAGCAAAGAACCTTTATTTTCCACTCTTCTATGTATGGGCACCGTGTTTCAGTCAACCAGGGTTTTTGTTTTGTTTGTTTTTGTTGTTGTGTGTGTGTGTATTTTTGTCAGCCTACCTCTGGAGGTACCTTAGGATTAAGTCTACTGGAATCACTGTTAGCTGACAAAGGTGGCCTTGAAACTAACAAGTTTAAACGTGGAGTTTGCACCTGTAGGAAAAAAGTGAAAACAAGATCAAGTCAAAGCTAGTCTTCTTCATTTGTCTGGGCAATCAATCCTTCCAGAGAAAGCTGCCTGTTTTACATACAAACTATTTGCTTCGATATGCTTTAGAAATACAAGATGTGCATTAGAAACAGCCTCTCTTCCTTCATTTTCTTGGTTTCATAACTTCTTTAAAGTAGCTCACTTTTTTTTAAGTGTAATTTTTTTTATCACATTTAATGTCATTATTCTACAGAGTAATCCTTTCCTGTCGGTTATAAAGTGCAATAATTAGCATAGAATAGTCAGGGGAAATGGCTTTCCTGAGGATGAGAAATATATACCAAATCTCATTTGCTTATTAAATATATTGTTATATTTCAGAAAATACACAAAGATATTTAGCTTATACAATTATTTATTTTAAGTGTAGCTTTGGGAATATGGAGTCTAGTCATTTTCACTAAATAATAAAAAGAAGTTTATGTACCTTAAGTAGGTTTAGCTTCCAGTTTTAACTCACCACTTTTTAAAGAACTTTATGGTCAAATTTGCCAAAGTGAGAGCAACCTCCCAGGTACAGAAAAGACAAGGTAGTAAAAGAAATGGGTGGGGCCCAACTAGCGTGGCTCAGTGGTTGAGCATTGACCTATGAACCAGAAGGTTACGGTTTAGTTCCCATGCCCGGGGTCATGGGCTCAATCCCCAGTGTGGAGTGTGCAGGAGGCAGCTGATCAAGGATTCTCTCTCATCATTGATGTTTCAATCTCTCTCTTCCTTCTCCTTTCCTCTCTGAAATGAATTTAAAAAAGAAGAAGAAGGAGGAGGAGGAGGAGGAGGAGAAGAAGAAGAAGAAGAAGTCAGTGAGGACAGTAGATTGCAGTGCCTGGAGAGAGGAACCCTTTCTCTAAGACACATTTGTTCGATGGAATCAGGAGGAGGGGGATACAGAGTTTGTAATCTGGATCCCAAGTAACAGAAATTTGACAAAGTTTTTAAGAATTGGTAAAGACGTCTCCTTACCTCTCTTTCTCTATTCAATCATGTACTCAATCTTAGTGGTTCTGCCTTAAGAATTCCTCTTAGACACACTAAATAAATATATAAATTTATTCATTAAAACATGGGTGAACGAATGAACAAATGAATGAATCAACGAATGAGGCGTACCAGGGAAAGGTCTTTTGCCTTATTGTCACAGGTGAGAACTGCATCCTTACTTCTGGGAGACCCATCCAAGCACAACACTGAGCCCGGCAGTGGGTGGGCTCCTCAATCAGCATGTGGTGCTGGAAAAGAGAAATGGTTTGAATCGAGGCCTTTGTTTTACAGTACAGCAAGGTGCTTAGGAAAATTAGAGCAGAAGAAAATGTTGAAACTCACAAGCTAGTATGTGACTGCGTCTTACCCCTGACACACTCATCATGTCTTGCTGGGGATGTGACTTCCTTTTAAAACCAAACACTGATAGGCTGAGCTTGAAACACTTACTTCCTAAACTCCCATGATTACTCCTGTAGGCCTACTTGTGGCCACTAAGGGATAGAGTGGTAGGATGTTGAAGACGGAAAAGGTGGGAAAAATAGGCAGAAACCAACCAAATTAGGCTAACTTTAGCCACCGGCCTCACTTTTAGTATCTTAGGTTATACTTTTTAATTATTATACCGTTATTATCATTATATTCTATAATTGGTTAAGTCTTTTGTTTTCTTTGGACACACAAATAATTTGTAGACCATTGGACCACAAAACCACCAAGTGGCTATCTTTTTTTTTAAAACTCTTAAAAGATCCTCTGCTCAACTGAAAGTAAGCAAAAACAGAGAATCTTCTCTAAATGTCACAAAACCTTCATATGAGTTGGAAACTCAAGGGGTTTGGGTAACTCAGGTATGTGCCCAAACATGTGGATGCTTGTCAACTGTAAGTTGTTTTTTAGTTGTTCAGTTTTTTGGTGTCCGTTACTGAAAACAACCTTCAGGCAGGGCCTGGATATCTTTCATATTTCTATCAGTTGAAAGTTTCAAAATAAAAACATTTTTTATAGGCAAAGCTTGTGGAAGTCCTCTCTCTAATTGCATCTATTTTATACAGAATAGTAGAGGCCCAGTGCATGATGTTCATGCATGGGAGGGGGGGGGGCCTCAGCCTGCCCTGTGCCCTCTTGCAGTCCGCCTGCCGGCTTAGGCCCACTCCCTGCTCTCTTGAGCCCAGCTTCTGGCTGAGCAGCACTCCCACTATGGGTGGGATGCATTGACCACCAGGGGGAAGCTTCTGCATTGAGCATCTATCCCCTGGTGGTCAGTGCATGTCATAGCAACCAGTCGTTCCTCCGTTTGGTCAATTTTCATATTAGCCTTTTATTATATAGGATATCCCTAAGAAAGGTAAAGCAAGTTTTGTTAGGGGCAAGGGAATACGGGCACCTCATAAGACATGCATAATGATGTGGTTTCTGGCTTATTTCACAAGGCTGTGCTTTGCTACAACAATGTTTACCTTGATTTGGGGTTTCTCATCTTCTTCTTCCTGGCTTGGCCTTAGCCTTTAAAATAAAAACAAAAATAAATGAAGGCAGAGAACAACTTTTACAAGCAAGTGTATTTCAAGAAATAATTGGAGTCTCATAAAGTTTTATCTTTTTTTATTTGTTGCGATTTGAGATGTAATAAAAACTTAAGACAAAGTTTAACATCATGTCCCTTAATCAAAATACAGTACTTTCCCATCTACTCGCATCTACGGAATGTACATTTAAAATATTTGTACACTAAGACTTCACAGTTTTCAGTGCTGTCGGAGCCTGCTAGGATTCTCCGCACACGTTTCGCAGAGGGATGGAGTGCACATAGGAAACTTGGCAACACATCTAAAGTTACCAAAGAGTGACAGGATGGCTAAGTTTTCAACAAATCCCATTTCAACAAATGCCAGTTTTGCAGGCAATCCCACTGAAACCTGAAGGATAATATTTCACATCAGATAGAAGACCGTACATAAAGTTCTAATTTTTTTTTAAAATATGTAACATTTGGTTTCATATAGATTTTGGAGGCTAAGTTTTAAAAACACTTTGGATACTTAATACCAAGTTATGGAAAAGAGCATAGCTGAGTTTTAATTTTTCCAAGTAAACATGCACTCTACAAACACTAACTAAACTGACGAGCACATGTTTTCTTCCCTGGAAATGTATTATGTTTTTAAATCAAAGACTTATTTTTTTTAAATGGTACTTTGCTCCTCACAGTGGGGCTGTGGAGATTACAATCACTCTTATATTAAGACAATACTACTAGAAATCTCTTAAGATGTCAAGCTAATGTTTAGTAGTGTTCTAAAATGTCTGTGAAGCTTCTAATTACAAACATTCTTGTAAATAGACACATTTTTAAATTGAAGAAGTCTTGCTTTATACTAAGGAGTAGTTGAATGGCCTATGAAACTTGTTAGATCTTTCTAAACGAAGTTTCTTGACTAACCAAACGAAAATGACATGCCACTTGAGGCCATTCCTTCCAACTAAGTCACTAACTCAGGGGCAGATCATGGCGTTTAAATGGCAGTGGCACCGAAACCGGTTTGGCTCAGTGGATAGAGCGTCGGCCTATAGACTGAAAGGTCCCAGGTTTGATTCCAGTTAAGGGTATGTACCTTGGTTGTGGGCACATCTCCGGTAGGGGGTGTGCAGGAGGCAGCTGATCAATGTCTCTCTCTCATTGATGTTTCTAACTCTCTTTCCCTTCCTCTCTGTAAAAAAAATCAATAAAATATATTTTAAAAGAAACACTGATGTAAATACCAGTGGAGACATAGCCTTCTGACTATGATCCTTTCAATGGCACAGTCTCATATTTTGTTTATCCCTAATTTAATAAAATTTAAATCATGTTTACTGTCACAATCTGGGAGTTCCTTATGTGCAAATATTTTGTCTAATTTTCCATTGGTGCTCCCCAAAGATCTCCAGATAGCAGGGACTGACCCAATGTTCACTGAGTTGAATTCATCCAAGGGGGGTTATCTTATCTCCCAATAATCGCACATGGCGACATCTGCCCTGATTTCTTTGTGGTATTTCTCTGATTAGACCACCATTTACTAATTTTTGCATTACTTAACAGGATCAGGATGGTACTGGAATTGCCTACTTGGTTGTGAGCCTGAAGTAAATTATCAGTGATATTTAGAAAGCTCCAGGAAGGGGTAGGAGTGGAAGGAATGTGCTGTCAGGGATTTGTTTTCGTTTTCTGATTTTTGTTTTTTGTCTACTTGGAGGATTTGGTGTGGTGGAAGACAAACCAGGTCTAGAAGTCAAATAGGCTTGTTTTCAAACTCCTGCCATTTCCTAGGAGGAGTGACAACTTTTCAGTGGGCTTTAGTTTATCATCTATTAAGTGGGAAGAACAAGGTTTACCCTTTGGGATGCTGAGAAGATAAAATAAGATGTCAACATGTGAAACATTCAGGATAATGTCAGACACACAAGTGGTACTTATTAAAATGTGAAACAAAGCCCTGGCTGGTTTGGCTCAGTGGCTAGAGCGTCGGCCTGTGGACTGAAAGGTCCCAGGTTCCATTCCGGTCAAGGGCATGTACTTTGTGGGCACATCTCCAGTAGGAGGTGTGCAGGAGGCAGCTGATCAATGTTTCTCTCTCATCTATGTTTTTAGCTCTCTGTCCCTCTCCTTTCTTCTCTGTAAAAAATCAATAAAATATATATATTTTTAAAAATGTGAAACAAAAGAATAAGGTGATACATAATGAGACATTTCTTTGTAGGTCACATGCCTAGCTAGAATTGACACGTCTTGTCAAAAGAGGTTTAAAGTGTCCACCTACACTTCGATATGTGAAGAAGGCTGAACCCATTCAGAGAATTCAACTACTGAAGAGAAGACAATTGAATGTTCCACCATTACATAGCAAGTCATTGCAAAGTCAGAGGATATATTTTTGGTAAGCTCTTGGAAGTAAGCAGCTTCCCTTAGAATCAAACAATCAAGATCAAGTCCTTAGAAATCTCTCTGGTAAAACAAAGAGTCATACATTGGCTTATAAAATAAAATCCAACAATAAAAACAGCATGCTGGACTAAAGTGGTACAGAATTAAAAAAACAATAAATAAATGGATAGACAAAAATGTAGGCATTGAATACAAAACTGAAGGAAATCTGTAAGTATAATTAAGCATGAAAAGCATCTATCGTTCAATGGGTGGAACTTAATCTTATTCTTTACCTCCTCCTGCTCAGTTTAAATGATTCCTTCCAAACAATAGAATATGTAAAGGTGGGAGCTGGAGAAAGCTGGTAAAAACTGCCTTGGCCAAGTAATGAAGGTTAACATCATGTTGATAGCACACATCCCTGATATAATGTAAAGAAGGGCACTTCACCTCTGTATATTCCTCCTAAAACCGATAGCTCCAGAGAAAACATCAGACATAGCCAACTTGAGGGACATTCCACAAAATAACTAACCAGTGTTTCTTAAAACTGTCACGATGATGCAAAACAAGGAAACACTGACCAACTATCACTGAATAAAGGAGATAAAGGCTGCACAATAACTAAACTTAATGTCTTATGTTGAAGGAGATCCTGGAAGAGAAAAAGGACATTAGTTAGTTAAAAAACAAACAACAGAAAAAAAAAGACGTGAAATCTGAATAAAGTCTGGGGTTCGGTTAATAGTAAGTACCCATTTTGGCATCTTATTGTGACAAATGTATCATGGTAATGTAAGATGTTAATAACAGGGGAAACTAGCTGAGGGGTATTATCTTTATAAACTTTCTATGAATCTAAAAGTATTTTTAAAATATTATTTTAAGTGAGGAAAAATCATTTATCATAGTTTTTATGTGTTGAAAAATATGCAATCCACAATGAAGTTATAATAGTCATGACAAACATGGGCATTTAGCATCAAACTATATGTAAGTCAAAACTTTTTTATTAACATGGTTTTATTAATTTGAGACAGAGAGGAAGGAAGAGGGGGAGAGAGAGAGAAAGAGAAACATGGATTGGCTGTCCACCCACCCACCCCCGAATACACCTCGACTGGGGATTGAACCTACAACCTAGGAATGTGCCTGACTGGGAATCGAACTAGTGACCCTTTGGTGCATGGGATGACATTCAGTCAACTGAGCCACATCCACCAGAGCTATAAGTCAAAACTTTTAAATGCAACTTTAGTGAAGAAATTTAAGACTTTCCTCAGTCCTTGATCTCAAAGAGGCAAAATTAAAAATGAAGAAATTTACAATAAAATATCTAATACAGTTTAATTAGGGCACCATATCTATATTAAAATGTGCATAATGGTTACTGATATATGAGGACATAAAGAAAACTATACGTTCCCAAAAGTTGAAAGGAAGCTGGAAGCTCAGCTGGGGAACACTTCCATATTGAACGTACAGATTGGTTAACTTCTTCACAACCTGGCAGCCCCAGTGCAGCCAACTTCTTACCAGATGACCCGGTACTCCAAAGGGCAACTTCCAGCAAGCAGAGTCGAGGCCTCCTCTCCTTCCTGCCACCTTCCTTTGGTGACAAGCAAACAAGTTCATCCAACTTTAAGGGAAAGAAAGAGAACCATCTCATAAAAAGACAAAGGGTCAGATGATATATAGCCCCAAATTATTTACATTCTTCCCACATAAAAAATGCCTTCAGCCCTTCCAAGACCCCTGATAAGTGTTTCCTCATTATGATATCAGGCTTCACCTCAGCCTAAATCCTCTTCAGCAGGTCTAGATCCAGATGAGGCTCCTCCAGTATACTCTCTTGAGTTCAACTATTCGAATATAGTTCCTGTCAATTGAAGATCCTTGGCGTAATGAACCAAGTTATACACATCCTGTATGAGCCGGGGCTCTCCAGAGAAACAGAGCCAATAGGATGTACATAAATCGTATATATACATCTGCATGTTATATGTTCAGGAGTTCCAAAGGCTTCTCTTAAACTGTCTTTATCTCTTTTAGTTCAATCTGATAAAAAAAAATTATGAGCTATTCAGACTTTCTTTTTATCAAATTTCTTTTTACCTTGTTAGATAAAAGCCCTACCAACATATATCTTCCGTCCCTCTCTGTCTTGGGCTTCCCAGGCTGGAGAAGGAAGTTTGTGTGTCATTAATGAAATAGTAATTGAAGCCGCATGGATAGATGAAACTCCTACTAAAGTAGCAGAATAGGTAGAAATTAGAGGAATACCTATAATCAAACCTCTGGTATACCCTCCTAAATTAACAAATTTAAAAGGCAAAGGCAACCTGGGTCATTTCTATTTACAATGAATAAGATTGACCATAATCTGCTAGCCTTAACATATACAATTTTTTTTATAAATAAAAACAAAATTGTTAACTTATCAGAAGTGAAATGGTCAAAGGGATAGAGAGGTAGATAAATAGAAGATAGATAGATAGATGATAGATGATAGATAGATAGATAGATAGATAGATAGATAGATAGGTAGATAGAGGTATCTCCAGACAATAAAATACAAATGTCCCACAACAAACTATTAATGTCCTGCAAATGGAAAACAAAACAAAACAACAAAAACTCCTTTAAAAAAGTAATCAAACTGAAGAAAACTCTTTAGAAGTATTGAATTCAAAGTCAGAAAAAGTAGGTTAGATTGGCATTCATGAATACTACTGGTGGGAATGTATTTTGACAGGAAAAGGCAATGTTTGGGCAATACATAACATATGCATATAGAAGGTTTATTTATGTAGTAAATCCATTCCTAGAAAATAAATTTAGAGAAGTTGTTAAATATTTATGTGTGAGGATATTCCCTAAAACACCATTTATGTACAAGACTAATAGTTGAAGCATCTTTAAATAAAGGAAAATCAGAAATGGTCAACAGTCCCAACAATAGAGGCATGGTTAAGTAAACTATGAGGCATGCATAGGATTAGCAATTAAAATGCTAATAATAATTATGCTTTAATAAACTAGAAACTTGTTCACAATATGATACTCATTGAAGAAAGCAAGGCATAAAACCATGTCAAATATGATTCCAATTTGGTTAAAAATATATACATATTAAAATTCAGAAGGAAATATATCAAAATGTTAGCACCATTTATCTTTGTGGTGCCGTTATGCATGATTTATATTTTCTCCTTTATTCTATCCAGTCTTCTTCTTCATTTTCCCACAAGAAGCACGGATTTCTTCAAAAGCCAGAAAACAATAAAAATAATAAAAACGAGCTTCAAAGAGTGATACTTAAAGGCTTTTCTTTGAGCCATTGCACAACAAAGGCTAAAAGCTGGGTCCTAAAGGCCCGGAGGAACAGTGGCCATCCCAGCACAAAGGGTTGGGCAAGAATGCAATATGGGGGACGCAGAAAAGATCCCATGGAATCAAAACAGAGACAATTCTCTTCTGTGGGTGGTTTGCAAAAAAATTGGCACAGTCACTTATCCAGAGCTTACCCAGGAGCATTAAAAAATACACACACATACCCCAAAACACACATACAACCAAACAGCTACTGGGGCTGCAGACAGAGACAGGCCCTGGGGCTCTGCCACCTGCCACTCTTGATCCCCACTGTCTGCCTTCCCTGCCCCAGGGTCCCTGCAGCAGGCTTGGCAGAAGCAGACCGCCTAAGAAGCACAGTTTAAAAACTGAGAGAATCCTCTTATGTTAAGGTTTATCATCGCTCTTATGGTTTCTCTAGCTTTTTTTTTTTTAATGTGACTACCAGAGAATGGAAAATTGTTTATGTGTCTCACATTTATGACTGGCATGACATTTCCATTGGACAGTACTATCAGAAAATAAACGGAATTGGAACTAGAATTGTTAGTCCCTCTGGTCTTATTTGGGATTTGTGTGTGTGTGTGTGTGTGTGTGTGTGTGTGTGTGTGGAGAGGAGAGCACTCCTTGTTCTATAGATGAAGAGCGAGAAAATAGCCCTGTCCTCTTGAGTCTTTGATGTATCAATCGTGGATTGAGTTTCTTTCTGGAATCAGGAAATACCAGTTCTATTCCATAATAAAAGAGGGAAATGTGGACTAACTCAAAAAAAAAAAAAATGCACCCAGAATAGGTTAGGAGCTGGCTTGAGTCCTTTGGTCAGTTTGAATCTGTCTGTTTGACAACATGAAGAGGGGAAAATTATCTGTATAGATTTTTTTTAAAGAAAACTCATTTTTATTCAGGAATAGGTCCTCTTATATTTAGGTCTAAACCTTCAGGCAGTATACTTTTCTCTGAAATTGAGCATTAGTCTCTTAAAGCCCATGAATCTAACATTTTAAGTTCTATATCTCTGCAAAAGCATCTTCATCTATCATTTAAATATATTTTGACAGCCTGGCTAACATAATAGTAGTTTCTAAGATGGATTTGACATTATACAGTCCCAACTTTCAAGGGCCTTACTATTTTCATTAATTTATTCAACAGATCTGCACTGAGCACTTACTATATGTCAGGCCCTCTTCCAGGCATGAGAGATGCGAATAAGACCCCTGACCTTACAGAAATTACAGTCCCATGTGGGAGATGAACATTTATCCAATAATCACTGATTTGAAGAGCAGGAGGCATGGAGAATTGAAAGCTCAAGTGAGAGGGGGAGGTACATCTCCTCCAAATAGAGCAGGAATGATGCCCTGACTCCAAATAGCTATAAAACAAGCCTACATGTTTGGCATAAAATATATAAAGAGGAGAGCAAATGTAGCTGGGATGCTTAATATATCCCAGCTACATTACCTAGGCATGATAATCACTCATTATCTGGACATAACCAATTACTCAAAGCAATATTTAATTTCAGAGAAAAGCCAGGGTTTAGGAATAAACTCATTTGTTAAGGCTGAGTTTCAGGTTAATGGCGGGCAGGCCCAGCCAGTAGCAACAGGAGACACTTGGCAGTATAGACAGGCTTGTCGTCACCATCTAGGAGATGTATTGTGTATGAAGACTGAGCTTCCATCTGGCAGAGATCCGTGATAAGATCTAAATAGTAAGGCAAGATACCATTGCAAAAAAAAAATGTGAAAAGTAGGTCAAGACAGAGGTCTAATGACTGGGCATGCAGAATGTGGGGGAATGGGACATAGAAAAGAAGAGGAGTGATGAGACTTGAGATTAAAAAAAACACACAAAACAGTCATAGGAGCTTTGCATAATCGGGACAACTTGGACTTCTAGAACATCGCGGAAGCCCAGTGACCAATGCTAGCCATGAACTGGGTAGATTAGTCATTGTGGTTAATGCTGGAACACCATGACCCAGGTCAGTCTGTTGGAGAATACTGTTTCCAAGTCCCCCAGCTAGAAAGAGGAAGCGGAGACAGATAGATTCTAGTTTTTTTCTGTCTTAAGGCAATATTGCCCCCAAATGATTTTGATACACTTTGAGAAACACTACTTTGGATTCAAATATTTTTAGGTATTTTTTGTATGTATGGTTGGCTGAGGGGCTAGGCTACAAATATAGGCTTCAGAGGAGACTGTTCTCAATGATTCTGAGATACACGCCTCCCTAGAAAAGTACAGCTGCTCTAGAAACCGAGAGAGAGAATGATTAGTGATCTTACCCCCATACAAACTGGGGAAGGCAACAATGTGATAATGGGCAAGTTCCTGAGGAGATGCCACCTTCAATGGCCTTTGAAAGAGAATCACCATTTAGAAAGTTGAAAGGGACAAGAATGGTCAATGCTACGTACAATAAATCTATAGCCACTTAAATTCATGTAAAACTTGTATCATATGGCATGTCATGTGGCTTATAAAATATGCCATACAGTTTCTATTTCTCATACCTAAATCACGATGAAAATATGTTCCTTTTATTCTCTAATTATACATTCTTTAAACCTTCTCTATCTTGCTTACCATGTCCACATTTGTAATAATCATTATTCATCAAGGCATTCCAATGATTTTTAAAGCCATTAGTGTAAATTTGCTTGACAGGGTTCTCACTGGTTAAATGATGGTCTTTTCTTAGACTAGATTTTATGTATAAAATCCTTCCAAAGACTTCTTGATTAAAGTGAAGCTCATTGGGTGACGAGGGACGCTCTGAGGCACCTGAGAGTGAAGGCTTATCCTGCTGCCACGTCTTAATGTCAACTTTCCCTGGCAGAGGTCACTCGCTGGTCCTTTGTCATGAGCCTCTGGACAGGAGTATGGAAACCAGAGGGAGGGGGAACGGGGATAAATGTATATTAATCATGTTTCTAGTATCCATAGACCTGATACTTTAACTTGTGTCCTACATGCATATGCCAGACACACCTTGTTCCCAGAAAACATGACATCGTGGCTGAGTCACCTTGTCTAGGTCTTCTGTGTCCTCCTCCCATCACGAGGAATCCTCCTCCCAGGGGCACTCTTTTCAATACAAAGCAGCCACAGGGTCTGCACCCCACCTCCCTTTCAGGCTTTCTTCTCTGGGCCACTGGATATCTGCTCTAATCACCAAGGGCCAGAGGGGAGACGAGTGGGTAGAGCCCCAAGGCACTAAGCCCATTGAAATTATTCTTTCCAGTGAATTCGAAACCCACTTGCACTGCTTCATCTGTTGCTTCTCAGGGAAACCATGACAAAGGCTCTTTTCCCAGTTCTCTTTCCCTCTGACTCCCCATTGACCCTGGTGCTTCCCCATGTCCTTGCCCCACCCCTCCACCCCCCACCCCCCACACTGTGGTGTGACATGCACTCCTTCTCCTGGTATTTGTGTTATAATGAACTATTTTTCCCCAGTGGCAATGGTCTCCTGATCTATTGGCCTCACCATACCCAAATAATGACCAATCCAGTTAAAACAAAGATGAGGCAAACGAGGGACCGAGGAGGGTGGTTATTAGCCAATTTTTGTTACCTGAGTTAAAAATCTGCAAGTTTTGTCTATTTTTTTTCTACCAAAAAGGGTAAGATGGTTGTCTCCCTTCAAAGTCCAGTTAAGAAACAAGTGTTTTATTTGGCACTTGTTTGGAGACAACTAGTTGAAGTTCAGTTCCTAGGTAAGACAAATGCAGATGGAAAGAAAAAGAAAAAAGAAGAAACAGAAGGACAATTTCTACCAGACTCAGCAAGTACTGGTGCTTGGAGGAATTTGCAGAAGCAATCAAGAGTTGGGGTGGGCTGAAACCAATTTGGCTCAGTGGATAGAGCATCGGCCTGTGGACTGAAGGGTCCCGGGTTCGATTCCGGGCAAGGGCACATACCTTGGTTGCGGGCACATCCCCAGAAGTGGGTGTGCAAAAGGCAGCTGATCGATATTTCTCTCTCATTGATGTTTCTAGCTCTCTATCTCTCTCCCTTCCTCTCTGTAAAAAAATCAATTAAAAAAAAAAAGGGTTGGGATGGTGAGGGGTAATACATGTTGAGGTAGGTATCTGCACTGGGAGAACTGGCCACCGGCTGTAGGGAGCACTCAGTGTCACATCTTACAGTACCTATTGTTTTAACCCTTACAAGATACCCTTAGACCTCCTCACCTTGTGCAGGGATGCTTGTGCCTCTAGAGGGAATTTCCTAGCCATGGTTACGTCAGTGATTAACACCACTACCTGAGACTTAAGCCTCACTTGTGTTGTCTCTGGACCAGGGTCCTCCTCAATGTGGCCATGTGGCCTTCCCTTCTCGTAACCAAGGTCACCTGAACCCCCACCCCCAAATTCTTAACACCTGAAACAAATAAGAGAATGTCTTCAGCAGGCCTCTCAATTTTGTGTTGTAGTGCCCACTCCCCTAACCAACTCCCCCCCCACCCGCCACACACACACACACAAAAAATCATGGGATTAGAGCAATATTTGGTTTCTGAGGGGAAAAAAAAGTGATAGGATTTATTCATTTTAGTACTTATCACATTTACTCATCATTTCCCAGATGATAGAAAAATCTTGTAATATTTAATAACTAGTGTGTCTACACTAATGTGTACCCCCTGAGTATAAGCCCTGGATTGTTCTATTTAAGAGAAACAGACTTAGCACTCCAAAGAAGAACAAACTTTCATTGACCCAAAGAGATGTCAGATAAAAAATTCACACATACACACATATATACATACTTACATACATACATAGACAATCATATATACATAGACATACAAGCAGATTGTATGTCTACACACACACACACACACACACACACACACAACTAACTGAAACTACTTTAAATGCACACAGTATATCTGAGTGTAGAAATATCTTTTCACAGATTTGCAGTTGGACAGTCCCAGTGGTAGAGGGTCTCCACACCACCAGGAGTACTCTCGCTGGCAGCATGAAAGGCTCTTTGTTACTGTGTTCTTGTGCTACTTTTCTATTCAGCATGTTGCAGAATACCACAGTTATTCTCCACCCTATTCAGTATGTTGCAGCATACCACCGTTATTCTCCATTTTATTACAAAGAAAAGCAAAACAAAAGATGCTTCAGAAAATTGGTAGGATTTGTAGAAAGGAAGAGAAGACTTTTTAATCTGTAATTATAATGTTTTTTGATTCTCTTACTTATAGACAAGTCAAGGTCATGTTTTCCAAAAGAATGAGGGTCGCTGAGAATGTTAACAATGCCTTTTAAGATCCTCTACCAACAATTAAGTGCAGTCCCACAATTTCCAGGGGACCTCCAGACCACTCAAGAAAAGACTCCACAGTGTTTGAGTATCACGGCAGACAGTAGGGCAGGAGACATCTATCTCTTCCTTCCCCACCACACTTTGTTTGGCAACATAACGAGATGTACCTTTGGGGAACTTCTCCACTCTTGTTCTCAGTCCGCACGGTTTAGGTGGAACTAACCTTACACCCTAGCTCTGGAAATGAGGCCATGACTCCAAGCCAAATGGATAATCAGAGGACCTTCGCTGAAACTTTTTTTATAACAGAGACTCTTCTTCTAAAGTTGCCAAATTGGAAAAACATGTCTGAAGCTCTGGGTGAACACCATTGCCATAATTTTGGCAAAGCTTCGGAATGAAGCTGGCACACAGGGAAGAGAGCAGAGTCCAGGATGGTGAAGTAGACCTGGAGATGTGCCACTGATGTTTCTCCTCAAGGAAGGACTGGTTGCTCAATGAGAGGGGGTGTGTTCAATGATGACCTCCACCTGTCAGCTGCTTCAGTCTGTCTCAGCTACAGAATAGAGCTGCCTCACCGAGGTCATGTGCTTCTACATTAGTGGAAGGCCACAGTCGTTCCTGAGCCGGGTCAAGCACAAAGCCTGGCCACCTTGGGCCCACCATGGGAAAGGCTTCAGGGTCAATATTTATTACCGAGCTTTCCACTGGGTTGGCCAAGGCATTTTAGAGCCTGTATCTTTGTTTTCCTCCCCACTCTGGGCCTCCCTTCACAGATATTGGTCTGTAATAGGGGCTTGTCCCCTCAGCTCCACCTTAGCATGTGATTCTGAGAAACTCTACCTGTGAAAGATGAGGAATCAAAACAAACAGGTGACTGATAAATTGTTTGAAAAACCAGCTATGGCTAAAATAATTTCTCCCTTTGGACTTCCAGCAGATCAAGCCAATAAAGTGTCTTGCAATGAAAAGGTTCTTAATGAAAATATCAATAAAAATATTTTTTTTAAAAAGAAGAAAATAGGCAAAGGAGCTGAATAGACACTTTCCCAAAGAGGACATACAAATGGCTAAGAGACATATAAAAAATGCTCATGGTCACTAATCATCAGAGAGATGCAAATAAAACCCACAATAAGATATCTATCACCTCACACCTACCAGAATGGTGATATCTGTAAATCAACAAACAAGTGCTGGCGAGGATGTGGAGAAAAAGAGGATCCTAGTGCACTGCTGGTGGGAATACAGACTGGCGTGGCCACTGTAAAAAACGGTATGGACTTTCCTCAAAAAAAAAAAAAATTAAAACTGAAGGTGCCTTTTGACCCAGTGATTCCACTGCTGAGAACATATACTAGTACTAAGAATCTCAAAATAGGAATCAAAAAGAATATATTCACCCCTGTGTTTGTAGCAGCACAATTTACAATAGCTGAGATCTGGAAATAGCCCAAGTGCCCATCAGTAGATGAGTGGGTAGAAACCTGGTCCATTTCACAGAGGAATACTAAGTGGCTGTGAAAAAGAAGAGAATCTTACTCTTCGTGACAGCATGGTTGGGCCTGGAGGTTATTATGCTAAGTGAAATAAGCCAGTCAGAGAAGGACAAATACCATATGGTCTTATGGTATTTGTGGTATCTTATGCTATTCAACTTATATGTTGAATCTAATGAACCCAATAAACTGATGAACTAGATAGAAACAGAAGCACGGATACAGGGAACAGACTGACAGCTGTCAGAGCAGAGAGGAGAGAGGAGGTCTGGATGAAAGAAGATGAAGGGACTAGCCAAAGAAGATGTATGCATAAACCATAGAAACAACAGTGTGGTGATAGCCAGAGGGGAAGTGGGTGCAGAATGGAAGTGGGCAAAGGGAGGAAAAGGGAACATCTCTAATAGTATCAACAATAAAATAATTTTTAAAAAAATAGAAATCATAAGCCTAAGGAACTGTTATTCTGTGTAAATGCATAACATTAACTTGAGTGTACCCTTGCTAATAACTAGAATTTTTTTATTTGTTTACCTCTCAGCTAAGTTAATGCAACAGAGAGTCGGTTGAGTCCCACCTATATTATTGAGCACCAATTATGCTGGACATTGAAAATTCAAATGATGAAGACCTGCTTTCTTGAGGGATTAATAATCTAGTGTTTGCAGTATTTGTTTATAGTGTAGTGTTTATGTCTTTGGCAGATCCCGCAAAACAATGGTTATGATAATATGAAAGTATGAATGATTGATGATTAATTAATTAATCATGATTTACAAAAACTGAGTTTGAGGAAGTAGATGGGAAGAGCTGGCAGGGGAAAGAATGAGTCGCCGGTGGTTTTAGAACAAAGGTAGCAGTGTTGAAAACAACATGCTGTGTTCGAGGAATACCAAGCCGCTCTATTTTGCTAAATCTTCCACTTTGAGGGGTTGAGAAAGGCGTAATAAAAATAAGCCAAAAAAGGGAGGTGTCAAGTCATGAAGATTTTGGATGCCCACGTATAATGAGTTATTGAGATTTTACCCTATGGACTGAGTAAATAAAGAGTTTCGTACAGGAGAGAGACATAATCATATTGAAATTTTAAAAAGATCATTTGAGGACAGAGGTGAGGTCAAGGCAAGATGGATGCAAGGAGGTAAGGTGACCAATAATTGTTGCCAAACTGGTACACTTTGTGACTGAAAAGGAGCACTATGATCATCTCGTTCCCAAAATAGGCGTACACTGAAGCTCTCCCAACACAACTGGGATGCATGCTTACCATAATTTGAGGGGATTTAAGGGCACAGGAACCTTTTCTAAAGTTTCTGAAAAGGCCTAAGTTGGTGACAAAGAAGACTGAAGGAAAGCAGTAGCCGTGGGGTTTAAAAGGGGCGATGCATTTAAGAGGTAAAAGATAAAACTAGGAATCTTGATCGATTGGTTGTGAAGGCTGAAGAAGAGAAGAGAACTTTTTTTTTTTTTAGCTCTAGCAGTTTTTAAAATTTAGAATCTTTCCTTACCGAAAAAGAAAAAAATGGAACAAACTGAAAAAACAATGACTTTTCTTGGATCCGGACAGCTAAAGCCACAAGGCAAACTACCACCTCTGCATCTGGAGAGACAGGAGAATCCAGTCACAGCTAAGATATGTTTACCTTGGGAGGAAGCCTGTGGAACCATAAACTAGCAGGAACACTTAAATGATAATTGTGGTGAATTACTAGAGGCCAAGTTTGGGCTAGCATGACAGTGAGAAACTCCTTAGGGTCACCATCTTAGGGACACCCTCTCTCCCTCTCTCCCTCCCCCCACCCCCTCGCATCCTTTTATGGGTTCCACCCAGACATCATACCAGGTTCTTTTGGCGAAAAGCCAGAAAAATCCCCATGGTTCTGGTAGGGGGAGGGAAAAAGCATTCATCTGAAATAGGTGCAGAGCCCCAGAATGTTCTCAGTACAGAAGCCTATTTCCAGAGGAACAGACTTTAATAGGAGCCTTATTCAACCTGTGGATAGGACATGGTCCAAGCTCCCACACAGACTCCTGCCCTCTCTAACTTTTCTGTCTCATAAAGAGAGGAAAGATGTGAAAAACAGTTCTGAAGGTCACATCTCAGGAACCCAGGCTTGCTAAAAGACTAAGAACTATTTATAAGAATATAGAGTGCTTTCCTGTCCCTCATCTTACTACTACATGAACAAGACTCAAGTGTAAAAGCTGTGTATTACAGGATACAAAGTTGCCTATTGCAGACTCTATTTAAAAATGAATTCTTAGAGAGGCTCATAGTCAACAAGAAAGACAAAGTCAAGAACATAAGGAATTTGAAGTCCCTGGCATCTATAGCAAACGTGGCCAACCCAAATTCTAGGCAGTAAAACCTCACACTAAAAAAAACTATTTATTTTAATTATTATTATCCAATATGCTATAGCTTTCCCTGCACCCAAAGAGAAGAAAAAAAATTTAAAGAAAAATATAAGACATGCTAAAAGGCAAGAAAGAGTGACTTGAAGAGACAAAGGAAGCATTAGAATCAGACTCAGATATTGCATAATTTGGAATTATCAGACAGGAAATTTAAAATAATTGTAGTTAATATTTTAAAAAGCTGTAATAGTAAAAGTAGGTAGCATACATAAGCAGCATGATAATGTAAACTGAGATGAAAACCCTAAGAAAAAAAATAAAATGAAATTCTAAAATAAAATAAAAACACTGTAAGAGACCTAAAGCAATGTCATTGATGGACCCATGGATATACCTGGATATAGTTGAGCAGAGAATCAGTGAGTTTAAAGATAAGTAAATAGAAACTTCTCAAACTAGAATGCAGAGGAAAAGGAATTAAAAAATACAAGAGAACATCAAAGAAGAGTGGGATAATTTCAAAAGATACAATATAATTAGAACACTAGTGAAAAAGGAATATTTGAAGTAACAATGGCTAAGAATTTTCCAAAATTAATGACAGACACCAAGTCACATATCCAAGGTCGGAGAACACCAACCAGGATAAATACAAAAAAATTTACACTTAGGCATATCATATTCAACTGCAGAAAACCAAAGAAAAAATATCTTGAAGAAAAAAAGGAGAGTGAATGATTAAAAGTAATTCTCAGGCCCCAACTGGTTTTACTCAGTGGATAGAGCATCAGCACACAGACTGTAGGGTACTGGGTTCAATTCCGGGCATGCACCTCCGTTGCAGGCTTGATACCTGGGCCTGGTTGGGGGTGCATGTGGGAGGCAACCAATTGATGTGTCTCACATCGGTGTTTCTGTCTCTCTATCTCTCCTCCTCCCTTCAACTCTCTCTAAAAATAATTGTAAAATATCCTCAGGTGGGGTTTAACAAAACAAACAAACAAAAAGAATAATTCTCAGGCATCTGGTAAGAGTGGTACCTATGCAATAAAGAATATAGCCTAGAAAAATGTTCACCTTGAATTCAGCCCTGAATTATTTCTTTTACCTCTGTAACCTTCATAGTATCTGCCAGCACCCAGGCCAAAACCTCTTTATTCTAGACCAGGGCTTTACACCAATATTTAAGTATCATCCCAGAATTCATTTTCTCCTTTCCCTTCTCTTATCCAGCTTGAGTACTGTTCCACATAATTTTCAAAAAAATACTATTACTCAGAGGTTCTACTGTTTTGCAATGTCACTGAAATTTTACTCTCTTGGATACTTAAACATTTTAAAATAAGGTAATATGGTTTCCTTTTTTCATTCATATATATATATAACGTGCTTTCATTGCAGAAAACTAAGAGTGTTCAAACAGTATAAGGAAAACAAAAATCATTTATAATTCTACAGTCCAGAGTTAACTACTAAACAGTATATAGTTTTTTAGTATTTTAGTATTTGTCTCTATTTAATGCGTCCAGCTCTTTACATAGGCTGCTCTATATGCCTGGAATGTTCTTTCCCCAACTTACGTGCTTTCAGGAACAGTAACTGAGCAAAATGAACCAAAAAGAGCTGAGTCCTTACCATTCTTACGAGCCAGGGAAAAGCAGAATCAGAGAGTATCTGCTCAGGCACAGTTTACTGTTAGAATCGGGGCAAACCCTCACATTCACCTCTTTGATGTAAGTTCCTAGGGTTCCTGGGTGATTGATTTTATTTGGGGCAGGAAGGAAGAAGGACTTAACGAGAGATACTGTTGTTTTTCCTGTTGCTGTTGTTTCTAAAAAGAAGTGTAGAGGAATAAGTGATAGATTGGGGGGAGGGTAGAGATGATTCTATTATATATACCTCAACTTTGAATTTGAAACAGGTCATGCTATTCCCAGTGTGCATGCTCCTCATTCTATCCTCTTGAGCTCCAGTGGAGCAGGAACTGTATGTTCCCTGTAGGACCCATTCCTAAAAGCCAGACATCTACTCCATCAAAACTGATGCTAGCTGAATTATGATCTTGTTCTACTTTTAAAATCAAAACACATTTTTTCTCAATGTACTCACCAGTCTATAAATTAATGAAAATTGGGACACTTCTCTTTTTCTTCAATGCTTATTCATTCATTCATCTGGGCTAAATTTTTTGTTACTTCTGACATTGCAAAAGAAAGTACATAGCCCTTCATCAAAGAGACTCATTAAATAGCACTTCAGTCAAGAACAAAACCAGTGATGATATACAATATTGCCCAACTAATGCCAATAGTTACAATTATAACAGACCTTTCATGATACTGGCTGATAAATGTTTAAAGGTCAATGTTCTATTCAAAGACTACAACTACATGTATATATAATCACTGTGGAAGAAAAAAGCAGCACAAGACGTTAAAACTCTTCAATAGAGCTTATGTTTTTGAATGAATTTTCACTACTGTAATGCCTTTTTTTCTAAACAGTCTCAGTACAACTCCTTTCGCGTTTGAGGCTATCACAGTAAAATAGATACTTCTTTCTCACAAAGAGAAATTGCAAACAGCTAAGATTTTTAAGGTGTATTCAGTTGTATGTTTTTTGTTTTTGTTTTTAAAGTCATTCTGTGCAAGAAAAACAACTTCTGCGATGGCTGAGGAAAGAGAAAAGCCTCGCCATGTTCCTTCTAAGTAGCAGCATTGCATAAGATAAAGAGAAGAAAACAGCTATTCCATTCTGCAGTAAGCATCCAACTTGGACTGAGAGTTACATAAACTCAAAGTGCCACTGCAAGGGAGGGGGTGGGAAGAAGGCCGTCCTTTTATGCCATGGCAGGGCAATGCCCAGAGCCAGGGCGCCTGCATTCAGCTTCTTGAAAGGGACAAAGGCAGGGCCAGCCCCCCACTTTTCAGTGGATGCAGAATGAATAAAGAAAATGCCTGGTGTTCAGGAGCCAACTCTCAAGTGGGCTTCAGGTTTAGCCTTCTGGCTTCTCAGGGGTCGAAGAACCTAAAAATGTTTGAGAAAATGTAGATATTTCTATTGCGAATGGAATGTGGCTGGGTCTTTGCTTATTTGGTCTCCAATCTCCGATCTTTTTGATGGGAAGGGGGTGGGGGAGCAAGTGTGAGAGAGAAAGGTAGCACCATGAGGCAAGTTTTTTTTCTCTTTCTCTTTTATAAATTTGGGTTGTTAATCAAGGTCAATGCCTTCAAGAGCCTTGAAAGCATGGAAACAGCAGAAAAAGTGTCCATTAGCGGGGAAAATAGTGATACATGTGCTTCTGATTTAGTTCACACTGTTGTCCACAAACCCCTGTTTTTCAGAGTCCTGGCCAAGTCTACCTCTGCCATGAGACTTTCCCAGACACTCTCAGCCTCAGGTCATCTTGATCCACAGATCTTACCACTGATAATACTCATTTGGCACTAAATACTTATTACCTTAAATTACCACTTGGATATGCTGGATTTGAAGTGACTTTAAAGTGTTTTAGTAAAGAATTTCAATAGAAAATTGAAGTCTGTCACCCAAAGAACAAGTCCAGTATAGAGATATAGATGTGGGAATCATCAGGAAATATGTGGACTGAAACTAGAAGAATGAAATGAGGTACACACGTTAAAAAAAAAAGAAAGAAAGAAAAAGTAAAGCAAGAAAAGAAGAGGGCTTGAAAAGAATTCTGAACAACACTATTACTTAAGAAGTATATAGTAGGAAAATTAGTGAAAGAGAATTTTAAGATGTCAGAAAAGTATCAAGAACATTGCTTTTTGTGTACTTCTTTTAATTTACCCAAGGAGAGAGGGAAGAATTGTGTAATTGGTGATTTCAGAATTTTCCAGAACACACCTATTACAATTCTTTGCATACAGTATGCTGAATATTTATTTAGTGCAAAAGGAATTGTGGAATAAATTCCCATACATTTGCTTTTGTTTTCCTCTTGGTTATTTTCTTAGCAAAACAACAACAAAAACAGCCCAAAGTCCCTCCTGTTCCAGATTATTTATCCCATCTTTTCAGAAGACAGTGACAGTAGGGAGCCTGTTAGTGCCAAACTCTCACCTCTAGGGGGAGCTCAAGGAGAGGCATACTGAGTAAAGGTTAAATCTAAAACTTTATTGGGTCATGGTAGTAGTGGATTGAGTTTCAGTGATTTAAGAGATTAGGAGGAATTGACCTCCACGGGATAAATCGTTAGTTCTTTTGAAATCACACCTTTTTAAAGATTTCACATGACAGAAAGAAGATCCAGATTTGTCTCTATCTTGGAAAAATTGTCCTCACCTGGAAAAATGAAACAAACCACCAGAGTAGAATTCATGGGTTAAAAATAATGAACCAAGTGTTACATATAGCCAGTCACTGACATGTTTGCTCAAGGTATGAGTATCTGTGTGTGTGTGTGTGTGTGTGTGTGTGTGTGTGTGTGTGTGTGTTTTCGACAATTTGAACACTGTTGAAACAGGCACAAACTACTATCCCTTCCCCCTGCCCCCTACCCCCACCCCTATTCCCACCCTCACCTTGTCCCTACCGCTCCAGTTATCTGCCATCTGGCTCACTTCACAGGTTTTCGTTATCTTTTTGGTTGCTATAGCATTTGAGTTTGCAAATATTGTTTACATTTGTAAAAGTACATCTTTATAGTTTAAACTCTCATAGTTAAGCATGAGGTGTTTAAGTAGAGATATGAAGCCCCAAACAAGAAGATTAGGACAAACTGTGGCAAATTTTGTGGCCTGTGCACAGGATCCTCTGTCTATCCTGCTAAGCTCCTTACATAAACAAAACATGTCTTCAGTGAAAAAAACTGAAATAAAATTTTTCACGGTGGGAAATGCAGGAATTTGTGAGATATTAATGTGTCCTCCGCAACCCCGTTGAAATCCTGGGAGCATCCCCTTTACAGAGAACAAGTGTGAATTCTCTTATGGAATGTGAGTCATTGCTTTATTCTTGTCTCCAACAATTCCCATGGAAAAGAAAAATAAGATCTGAAAACAAAGTGTCCGTACTACGTGTTAGTCAAACCTTGTTTTTCTTGCACTTAAAAAGGAAACAGCCAAAACCGGTTTGGCTCAGTGGATAGAGCATCAGCCTGCGGACTGAAAGGTCCCGGGTTCGATTCCGGTCAAGGGCACGTACCTTGGTTGCAGGCACATCCCCAGGTGGGGTGTGTAGGAGGCAGCAGATCGATGTTTCTCTCTCATGGATGTTTCTGACTCTCTATCCCTCTCCCTTCCTCTCTGTAAAATTCAATAAAATATATTTAAAAGAAAAAAGAAAAGGAAACAAAGAGTACTGAGGTGAAAGCCTGTCCCTATAGTTCTATGATCATAGCCAAGGTAGGAGAGTGCACATCCCAACACCAACGAGCCCTCCAAAGCAGAAGGGATTCTACAACCTCCACAAAGCAGGCACACTGCCATTGGCCTGCATGCCTGGTGTAAAAAGTCCTTCTTTCCTCAAAGGTCTCACCATGGGGACTGGGGAAAGAGGGTGGGAAAAAGGCTTCCAAATGGTAAACCATCTATTTGTTTGATACATATTTTGTCAGCTCAGTAAACAAATCTATTTAATTTATTCATCCAATCTTGAAAACATTCATTAAGCACCTAACCAGTTTGGCTCAGGGGATAGAGCTTTGGACTATGGACTGAAGGGCCCTGGGTTCGATTCCAAGCAAGGGCATAAGCCCAGGTTGTGGGCTCCATCCCCAGTAGGGGAGTGTAGGAGGCAGCCGATCAATGATTCTCTCTCCTCATTGATGTTTCTCTCTTTCTCTCCTTCTCCCTCTCCGAAATCAATAAAAATAAAATATAAAAACTCTTATAAAGCATCTACCATGTGTGGGGTTTTGCACCTGCACAAACATATAAGACAAGGTCCCCGCCCTAAGAAGTTGATAGTCTAGCACTGCTGGGAAATAGTAATGGATTTCCTTTTTCCACCATGGTCTACAGCAATATTTTATTATAAATCCATTTACTTGAGAGAATTGTGAACTCATTGGTCATAATCTCTGCAGTAAAACGAAGTACTTAATAGTCGTTCCCAGGTATGAGGCATTCCAGACATATTTTTTAAATGGCAGTTTTCAGAGTCCCATGGCAAAGATTTTAAATTGATTTGACCAAATGTCAAGAGGAGCTTTTTCACATGCTCTTGCTGAGAAACTTGGCATTGGGACTGTACCTAATTGAGAGACTTTGTTGGCTCAAATGTGTTGGCTTCAAGCCCAATCACAGGACCCCTTGAAACAATGGGTAAGGCCATTAGTTTGCATGCCTGATCCCAAGTGACCTTGCATGAGTCTCTCTCTTCCTTGGAATTTGTAGGTCCCATGGTTCGGTAGCATGGGAGAGGGACCTGTTAACTCTGCCTTTTTCTCTCTCATCCTTATAGATTGCTACAGGCCAGAGACTATCCTGTAAATGGAGACTGAGTCACTTTTATTTATTTTTTTAACAACTTGACAGTGAAGCTTACGTCAAGTGAGAAACGTTAAAGTTACAGATGTTATTAACTTTGAACAGCAATCTCACTATAGTTACTTTCTTTTGGTCTTGTTAATAACTCCCCTCCTTTTAAAAAGACAACTTTATTTAAATATACCCCAACTGTATCTTGTTTAAATACTATCGGTTAATTTAAATTTTTTTCTTTAATCGTTATTTCTTCTTATTAGAGTTGATTTTTTTTTAACATATTGGATTTGCACCTTTTTTTTTTTGTTTTGTTAACTTCAGGGTGACTAACCAAATATAGTAACTAGCTATCTTAAATACTTCTAGCATATTACTTAATCCGTCAGAGATGCCCTCTATATTTTTGTTTTTTAAAAAGAAAACAACAGCAGCAACAACAAAATAAACAAGCAAACAAATAGAGTTATTGCAACAAAACCTTTATAAGCAGTTTTTTCATTCCTTGAGGTAAAAACAAAACCTGTAAATGATCTGAACTTCATCTTCCCATTATCCCGGGCTAGTTCTGACAATTCCCTCTTGCCAAATTGTTTGATCTTTGTTGTTTAGGAGATATTTCTAGAAAAATAACTTGGAAGAACCGGAGGAAATAGTTCTCTAAGTAAAAGAAATGTAAACAGTTGTCTAAAATCATTATCAGTGAGGTTATAATAACTAGATTCCAAGTAGTAGCAGCAGGTTTTAAAAGGGGGGATTCCCAGGGGTTTTCTTAATGAGAAGGTGCCCCCTCCCTGAAGCCTGACTGGGGTTGGAGAAGTTTGGGCAACTCTTCCTTCTAAGACTGATTCCCGAAGAGCTGAATGAGGCCATTGGAGAGCGGCCACTGGCACAGAGATCCGCCACCATGAACTTTAAGACCTTGCCATGAACTTCCATGGGATAGACTTGTCTGAAGCTTCTGAGGCCGGAGCCAGTTTGGCTCAGTGGATAGAGCGTTGGCCTGCAGACTGAAAGGTCCCGGGGTGTGATTCCGGTCAAGAGCATGTACTTTGGTTGTGGGCACATCCCCAGTGGGGGTCGTGCAGGAGGCAGCTGATCGATGTTTCTAACTCTCTATCCCTCTCCCTTCCTCTCTGTAAAAAAAAAAAATATATATATATATATATATATATATATATATATATTTATGAAGCTTCTGAGGAAGAAGCCCCCATTTAGGATTCAGTGGGAAACATGTGTTTGTCCAAAAAGAAAACAGGGTGAAAATTATCTTGAGATTTTTCAAGTAGAACTAACATCATTAATTTCAAGGAACAATTGTATGTGTATGCTTTTAAACTTATGTAGAAATTTATTGAACCTGAAACAAATGTAGAAATAGCAAATACTTTCTTTTCCTGTAATAAATAGCCACACTTTTGTGATATTCAATACCTATTATTTTTGCAAAAGTTGTAGCTCACTTTGCCCGTACACCCAGCACCCTCCTCCCCTACAAATCACAGTTCAACTTCTTTCTCCATTCCTGGCTCCACCCTCCTGCCCTGGCAGAGGGTTCAACTTGGCCAAGTAGAGGTCACAAAGACACGCACATTGTTAGAGAATCTTTGTGTAGCTAGGTTCAAAGCCTAGCTCTGTAGCCAAGTTTCTATGACTGTATGAATCAATCTTTTTTTTTTCTTTTTGCTGTTTGTGATTAAAAACGAAGTTTTGCTTTATTTTAGTGTTAAATTGAAAAAGATCTACAGTTTGGTAGAAAAACACGAATCAAAATCAGTAAAGACAATTTAGCTTTTTTATCATATAAACTCATTAAATACTGTCAAAATAAAAAAAAAACTGAATCTACACTAATAAAAGAGAAAGATGCAAATTGACCATACCTTTGTGATGCCCACCAGCCAATCAGGAGTGAGTATGCAAATTGACCCACAAAGATGGTGGGTTAATTTGCATACACTGTTGCCAAACAGCCGGGGCAAGATGCATCACTTTGGCGATGATGCAGGTGTTCCACACTGCCCCAGCTGCTCTGGGCCTCTGGGCAGCATGGGAAGGCAGTAAGACGGCTCCAGCTGGAGTGAAGGTGGTGCTGGCAACCCCTGGAAAGAAGGCTCGTTCTTGCATGAATCTTTATACTTCTAGTAATAGTATAAAAGTCTTATTCTGGCCCTGGCTGGTGTTGCTTAGTAATTAGCATGCCAGTCCTCACACCAAAGGGTCTTGGATTCGACTCTCAGTCAAGGGCACATATCTGGGTTGCAGTTTCATCTCCAACCCAGTTGAAGCATTTGTGGGAGGTAATTAACCAATGTTCTCTTCTCTCTCTCTCTCTCTCTCTCTCTCTCTCTCTCTTTCTCTCTCTCTCTCAAAATCAATAGGAAAAATATCTTTCAAAGAGGGTCAAAAAAAAAAAAAGTTTTACCCTAATGGATGACTAGGTAATATAATCAGGAGTGCCCGAGTGAAATAAGACTGTTACCGAAGAGGAGGTTTGCTGATGGCTGCTGCTTATTAAATTATCAGTGCTTGCAGTGCCTTTAGTATAATCTTTTGCATTTCTTTTTCTTCCTACTTGTAGGAATTCCTAAACTACCCATCCAAGAGTTAAAACATTCCACCCAGAAAGCAAAAGAAAACAAACCCACAATAATAAGACTCTAGTGAATTACTTTTTTACAAATAATAAAATTTAATCATGAGACATTCCCTTATAAAGATTATGACAAGTTTTTTTTTTTTCCCCAGAAAGCCTAACGTGTCTTTAGTCACAGATGTGTACTCCCTATGGACAAAAACCAGGCAACTGTTTCTGAGTGCCTTTTATCGGTTCTGACACATCATTGCTCCTGTTTCTTCAGAAGTTCCAGAGGATGGAAACGAATAGCACCCGCCTCACTATAATTAGTGTCCTTATCTAATAAAGGTGCCAGGATTCCGCTTTGGGCTCTATCTGGGCTCACAGCCTGTGTGTTGGAGGGAAGGGAGAGGGACTTTCATCGAGCCCCGCTTAGTGATGGCGGCCACCCTGTTCTATTTCAGAGACTTTGACTCACTCATAATTCAAGGTGACAAAAATGGAAACCACTACTTTGGATTTTGAGTTATGACAAATAAAAGATGCGATTAAATGTAAAATAGGTTACAAGGACCTCTGAAATGGTAAATTTCCCCCCACGGAGGCCATGAAAAGTAAATCAGAAAATAACCGCAAACACACTCAGCCTTTTGGCAAGGTCTAAATCCCTAAACTTTTTGATAACCTATCTGAAGTGTGTTTTCTTG
Source organism: Lasiurus cinereus (assembly GCA_011751065.1). Taxonomy (NCBI): domain Eukaryota; kingdom Metazoa; phylum Chordata; class Mammalia; order Chiroptera; family Vespertilionidae; genus Lasiurus; species Lasiurus cinereus. The sequence goes on along the minus strand of JAAGEH010000018.1, from coordinate 3,203,664 downwards.
TACCATAGTAACACAACTTTCCATTCTGGAGTTCCTATTTCTGCATCGCAATTATTGCTGTCACTCTGCCATAAAATGTCTTCCTAGCTTTCACTCGCATTAGTATTTTCAACCTCTTTGATTCATCTTAAGTCCCATGCACAGGGGACAGTGAAATGTAGTGTTCCTAAATTCTTCACACTTGAACTTCTGTGTGCATGCTGTTTTACCCCGATGATAACAACACAGTATTGTACCAGATTTCCCCCTCCCTCCCCTCTGTGGATGTTAGACCTGTGTTGTCCATTGCAGTAGCCACTAACCATATGTCACTATTGTGCCCTTGACTTGTGCCTACTGTCTATTAAAATGTGCTCTAAGTGTAAAATACACACTGTATTCTGAATAATTAGTATGAAAAAAGAATTTGAAATATCTCAATCATTTTAATACCAGTTATACATTAAAATGAAAATATTTAGAATGTATTGGTTTAAATGGATTACCTTAGTATGATTATTTTTACTCATTTTTCCCACTTTTTAAAATATAGATATAAGAATGTTCAAAATGATCTATGTGGTTCATGTTATATTTCTATTGGGCAGTATGGGTAAGAATATGAAGCCCTGAATCTAACTAGTTACCTGTGATTTCCAATGTCCCTTCCTTATTCGGAATCCTTTTGATAGAGCTCCTTTTTCACTTGAATTTCTAATCTCTAGAGTCTGTTGTTTCATGTGTTCACACTGCAAGCTCAAGGAATCCTCTTAAACTTACAGTCTTGTATTCAATCAGCATGTAATGAATGACTCTGTGGTGCCAGGTATTCTATCAGGAACTAAAGGCAAGTTGGGGGCTGGAGTGTGTTTTGAAAACTGCAGTTACATCTCTGTGACTTAAGATGAGGGTGCAAGAAAAAAGTGATGACATACAAGGTACCCAGAACAGAAGAGTCCCATCATTAAATGCCTGTGATCCATATGATGGTATTCAGCTTTTAGATGGAAGGTGGTCAGTGAGGAGTTTTCAATAATGGAATAACAGTAATCAGATTTATTTTATTTTTTTTAGAAAAATTAGGTTGTAGCAGGATAAAAAAAGAATTAAATGGCTCTTATAACAAAAATATTTTAAAAGTTTAAACTGAAACTAATGACGGTAGTTGAATTCAGATTCCGTAGTCATATAGTATATAGACTCTGTAGAACATGGTTACTATTTAGAAATGAAGAGCAAGGAAATGAGGTAGGTCAAGGATGAGAACTTGCCTAAACATTTGGATTTTGTAAATGATGGTGCTGTTTACCAAAACTCAGAATGTGGAGATTGTTGAAACTGATAAATTTCAAATCTGATTCATTGAATCTGGACTTCTTAGAAGATACTAGAGTCAAGTTATGTTGTAGCCAAGGTTCTTAGAAGATACGAGAGTCAAGTTATGTTGTAGCCAAGGATGGACAAGTATGGTACACAGAATTAAAATGTGGATTAGAGATATAAGTGGTGTAAAAAATAAAATTGAAAAAAAGTCACAATGGGCAGTCTCCTTCCAAGGACTGTCTATGCCTTTAAATTTCCCTTCCTGCTCCTTGCCTCATGCACATTACTATTAGCTTTCTCACTCCCAAACTCCCAGGGTCCTTCTTTTACTTCTATAACTTGTTTCCTAAGCCCATTTCTTTTAGAAATTACTTCTTCTATCTCTGTGATTTAACAAATAAATGTTCTCTTACAAAAAGAAAATAAATCACAATGCAATAGAATGCAAATTAATGGTACATCTCCAGGAAACATTTTGTGAAAAACTGAAAGTAAATATTTAAAGTTCTACACCTAAATATAAAATTACAACGTTTACGGTTCTACAGCTACACAAAGAAAAGTTTATATAGTTGTTGCTTCAGAGACATGAGGTTATAAACGAATTTTTGGCTTAACATCATTTTCTAAGTTGTCTATAATAGACATGTATTAATTAGGGTGCTTTCCAAATGTTTTAATGGCAAAAGAAATAAGATTAATATATTCGTCAGGCATCTTCAAACAATACTTTAATGAATACAGTGAAAAAAGAACATTTTCCATGGTTTCTGTTACCTGTGGTCAACCACAGTTTGAAAATATTAAATGGAAAATTCCAGAAATAAGCAATTTAATAAGTTTTAAATTGCCCACGATCCTGAATAACATGATCAAATCTCCTGCTATCCCACTCCATCCTGCCCAAGACATGAGTCATCTCTTTGTCCACTGTGTCCACCCTGTATATGATACCTGCCCGTTAGTCACTTAGTAGCCATCTCAGATATCAGATTGGTGATCAGACAGAGCAAGAGAGATTATATCCACGTAACTTTTATTCCAGTATATTGTTAGAATTATTCTATTTTATTAGTAGTTATTGTTGTTAATCTCTTACTGTGCCTACTTTACAAATTAAACTTTACATAGATAGGTATGTATGGATAGAAAAATATAGTCTATTTAGGGTTCAGTACTATCCACAGTTTCAGATATCCACTGGGAGTCTTGAGACGTATCCCCATGGATTACAGGGGCCTACTGTACACACATTGCTTAATTTAATCCTTGAAACAATGGTTATAAATAAATGCTCTTATTAGTCTGTTTTACAGTTGGAGACACTGAGGCAGAGAAAAGCAGTTATGTGTGCAAATCACTACATTTTAAGTGGCAGAGACAGAGGTTGACCTCAGGCAGTCCGCTTCATCTCCATGCCTTCGGCCACCATTAGTATTCTGGCTGGGCCCAGAAAGCTATGGTTGGTTTAGTTCTGTCCTTGTGCTTTATGCTGGTGTCTGCTGCTGACAGCTATACCTAATGAACTTGTAGTTAGGTCTTCTTGGTTTGTACAGGGACTGGCTGTCGACTCAGCATTCACATTACACAGGACCTGTGGGAGCAAATGGGGAAGTGGGACCAGAACCCTGATGACTGTCTCATTCCCCTATTTCTGTCTCACCTTTTCTTTCTCTTTCTAAGCTACTGGGCCAAAGAGGGGCTGGCTGCCTATTTTGTAACATGAGTTTTCATCTTCCTTTTTTCCCGACATATTTGTCACCACCCCTTTCCCATGGACTACACCGACAGAATCTCTACGACAGAACACAGTTTATAGGAGAGAGGGCTAAAACACATAGGTTAATACTTTCCAGATATTAGCCATACCTCTTTGGTATGTTCCCCCTGGTAGAACAGGCTAATGACTGTAGAAGCTTTGGCCTGCCCTTGTCTACAGACCAGTTTGCTGACTTCTAAATCTCAGCTGTTTGCTTCCTTAAAACATATGGCCTATTTATCATGTATATGACCCTAATAAAGGCCGGTATGATTCTTAGAAAAATAAAAGACATTGTAAAGCCTTTCATCCATCAAATGTCTGTCATCCTGCCAGGCCAGGTGGAGTAATAATTATGCTTGCATGTATCAGCAAAGAACCGTGCTAACAGATGAAAATGCTTCAAGTAATTAACTTACTCATAGCATTTTTTTTTTTTTAGAATGAGACTAGAATGTCTGAAGTCAAGAAGAGCAGGAAAGAATGAAGCATGTAAAAAAGGTAGCCATAGTATCTCACTCTCTGTTTAAATACTGAAAGACAAATCATAACTGCATACACATGTACACACAGATACACAGACACACACACACACACACAGTCAATCACCAGAAAAGAACTGTAATTACTGGGTAAATACCAAAATGAATGAATGATTAACCTTGGTAGATACACTAACGCAAAAGGAAACAATTCACTGTATATTGTAGTTAAAACTTGCTGAATGTATTAATTTTCTGTGGCTGCTGCAAAAACTTACCACAACTTTGGTGACTTAAGACAACCGAAATTTATTCTCTCACATTTCTAGAGGCCAGAAGTCCAAATGGGCAGGACCATCCCCCCTCAGAGATTCTGGGGAGAACCTGTTCCTTGAGTCTTCTAGCTTCTGGTAGCTGCCAGCATTCCTTGACTTCTTTGCCTTACACTGCATCCCTCCATTTTGCCTCTTTCTACAGCATCCTCTCTGTCAAATCTCCTTCTCCCTATCTCTTATAAGGACACATATGATGGCATTGAAAGCCACCCAGATCATCTAAAATAATCTCTCAGGCCAGGACAGGACAGGACACATAAGAAGAAGAAAAATATCTAAATTTTGGCAATATACAGAATGAGGTAAAAGTACATTTACAGTTGTGAGTATAAGAAACACCGTTTATTCTTATATTATTAACTATTGCATTATTTTCGTATGAGGAACTGTAAATCTACTTTTGCCCCACCCTGTATCCACCAGGATTTGAAAAAAAAAATGGCCTTTAGACCTTTCTAGATTTTCATGGCCAAGGATATCCTATCCTTCAATGTTCCTGCTTTCTTATAAATGAGCTTACTATTACCATTTCCCTAGATTTCTCAAATTAACTTTACCTTTCATAATTTTTATGCTCATTTAAAATTAATTTCTTGGTGCTTTTGACCATTACAAATTAATATTTACCCAAACATTGCTATGATGTAAGTATCTATTCTCTCAATGCAAATTAAGCACTATAACTACTCTAGAGGCCTAGTGCATGAAATTCGTGCAAGAATAGGCCTTTCTTCCCCCAGCTGCCAGCACTGCCTTCCCTCTGGTACTTGGGACCTGGGGTTCCTTAGCAGCTCTGCTTCCTCTGAAGGTCATTCAGGTGTAATTAGCATATTATGCTTTTATTATTATAGATATCCAAAGACAGAAGAGTAAAAACTCATCATTTATTTTCATCCATCTTCCAATTGTGCCTCACTTCCAGCTCAGATTTCACTCCACACCATAAGTAAAATGAGGATCGGTGAATGGAAAAATAACTATACACTTTGGTACTGCCAAGTCCAGGGAAAGTTTTAAACTCTTTTTGAAAAAGTAGAAGGCACAAAAGCTCTCCAAATAAAAACGCAGTTTAATAATAAAGTTGAATTAATTACGTTGGATTACCTGGATACTACTAGTAAAATTTTTCTTCATTTAATTTACATTAATTTTCATATCACTTTTGTCTTGGGATAAAAAGAGACCACAAACGATCACTGGGCTTGCATAGTAGCTCTATGAACATGAACAACAAAGGCTCCTTCTATTTTATTGCTCTAACCTTCATGACATGTGGCTTCCATCTTGTGTTCAATTGATAGCCTAGCCCTCTCATTTCCATAACTGGAAAAGGCAAAGGGAATAAGGAGAAGGCTTCTTTTTAAGGAGAAATCCTGAAAGCACACACTATTTCTGCTTTGAAAACCAGAACTGAATCATATAACCACAACCAGCTGCTAGGAAAGCTAGAAAAGGTATTCTTTATTTTGGATGGCCTCGTAAGAGTTAGAATTCCATTACCATGGATGAGGAGAACACATATTGAGGATCAGTTAACCATTTCTCCCACAATCCGCCCGTTTGCCTACCCATGTAATTGTGGCACTCTTCTCCTGTACAGAGCATGTTCAAACCCTCTCCCATGTAGCATCTGACAACCTATAAAATCAAAGTCAAGTTAGGTGCCTCTCCCCACACATACATACACCAAATTTACAACAGGAAAACTGTCATAAGTATCTAATTTTAAATGGGGAAAATGGTAAACACTGAAAAGTTATCTGTCCATGGAGACTATCAAAAGTTATTGCATAAGAAGTATAAACACTCCCTGTGTTAGAGTAAATTCTTTTATAGATAGACTGACTACCCTTGACTTTCCTCTCTGAGGAGCCCTGGAGTTTGCCTTTTGGGAACCTCTGTGGCCATCTCTGAAGTATGTCTGAGGGCTGCTCAGTTTTTGCAATCTGATTTCTTCTGGTACAAAATGATCTGATTTAGAGCTTGAACCGTAAAAGACTTTGTGAATTTAGCTTATAGATTCCTTGACAATACAACATCTTCAGTGTTTTTTATTCTATTCAATTCCAATTGGAAGTAACCTGAAATTTACTAGTTTTGTAATTTACTAGTTTTTGTGTTTTACTCTCCCATCCCACCTTTTCAACATAATGAATACTACCTAGAGGCTGATGGAAACATTTGCCTTAGATAAAAAAGCAGTGCCCTTAATCTGACCTTTAGTTCCTGGCTGGTTTCCAATTTCAAGCAGATGTTTTGAGAACCCAAATCACCAGCATAAATATTATCCATCTACGAGAGTAGAGATCTTGAAAGGTGAGCATAAGTAAAGTGAAGATATGAAGGAGGGATGATTCAGCTAGAGGAAACAGCAGGAATAAAGGCATGATAAATGTGGTGAATGAAAAGAAATATTGGCAAGCAAACTGAGACTTGGGAATAGAACTAAAAATATATCAGAGTACAGATGATAAAACATTATATACTGGGTCAAGTAGGGCCATTTTGTAGGTTGAAGAGGATGGTAACCAGATACTACATTTGATACTCCATTCTGATGTAAGAAGGATAGATTTAAGCAACAAAAATTTTGAGACAGAGAGACAACCTAAAAGGTTATTTTATATCAATCCAAGGAAGAAATACTGAGAGAGTAATAACAGGGTGAAGAAGTATTTTAACAAAGTCTGTAGGACTTGGTGGTGGTTTGTTTGTAATAATATAAGTGAGAAAAAGGAAGAAGGCAAGTCATGGGATCATAGGAGGAGTAGGGAAAGAAGACTGATTCCACTAGGTAGCTACTGAGATGAAAGCCTGTATGAATTCAGAGGAGGTAAAAATAAGATATCTTTTTCTCATGAGAAGACTATACTGGAGAAATCCATTGGGGGAGTCTTTAGTGATCAGGTAATAGTTAAAACCTTAAAACAAAATGATATTTCTCAGATAAAGTATATGCTGTAAAAAGAAAATACACATTTTAGAGGAAGGTGGAAAAAAGAAGCCCTTCATGAGACCAAAGAGGAAAGTCAAAGTAAGATGAGAAACAGGGAGTGGTGCAAGAATTGCAGTCGGTTGAAGAGTGAGTGGGGAAATTATGAAAAGGTAAGTAAATACTGCATCTGCAGGGGAAGGAAAAAGAAAGGTGGAAATAACTGGAGGAGAAAAAAGTTCAAGATGGGATTTTAAAAATAGGAAAGTTTTGTCTGTAATATACAGCACAGACAAAGGTGAAGAGAAGAGGGTTAAAAGTGTTGGAGTGGGGATAACGGATGGAGTGAGGCCATACCATGAAGAAAGAAAATTGTGAGTGTGGTAGAGAGATTGACTTTGATCATGAGGGAAGTCTCATCTTCTGAGAATGGAAGGTGTGCGTACAAACCAGGGTCTCAGACTTGGGCAAAAGAAAGGTAAGGGATTTTTTACACTTATGGACTCAATTTTGCAGCTGAACATAAAAGTGTTGTGAGCATGATTTGGAATCTGCTGCTCTCTTAACATTCTCTGCTCTTACACACTATATTTAGATCAAGACCAAAGAAATAGGCATTAAATGTCCCCGCAGAGGGCAGGAATAGCAGAGAGTGAGCAGCATAAAAACTCAGAAGTGGGTCTGAGCTGGGCCTGGTGTGGGGGTTCGGGGCCTATCACTTACATCTCTATGAGGTGCTGCCTGGAGAAGGCAGAGCCTGAGAAAGCCTGCTTCCCCTCCCTTGACATCTGCTTTGACCACCTGCTCTTACAGAGTGGAGATCCTCGAGTTCACATTTGATCTATAATGAGTCCAGAATACTCAGCAGGGACAAACTGGACACAGTTATTGTTTAAAACTGGATTTTAAAGATCAACAGGATTTTGCCAAATCTGTGCTTTTAAATAACACTTCTTTGATAGCGGATCAAACATCCAGCGTATTTGAACCAACATTCCTAACAACCGTTCTGTGATTGTACTGTTTAAGCCATTTTCTCATAAGTTTCTCTGAGCTTGATCAAATATAAGCCAGTAGTAGTACCATTTTTTAAAACCATAAATAAAAGGAGAGAGAGAGAGAGAGAGAGAGAGAGAGAGAGGGAGAGAGAGAGAGAGGAGAAGAAAGATGATGATGATGATGATGATGATGATGATGATGATGATGATGATGATGATGATGGGGACCAGAAGGAGATGGATTAAAAAAAAGGAATATTTTGAAAACTCAAGTTAACAAATGAGCTGAACTTACAGAGCCAAAAACTATTTCACCTGGGAAAGGAGGACTCTGAATAGCTTTCCATAATTGCTTGTGTGGGCAGGAGTTTCAGCCAAGGCTTTTTGAAACTCATACCTAAATTTTCTCTTCTTTCCCCATTCTTCTTTTCAAACTATTTCATAATGAGTCTTTTGAGATCTCTATTGAGAGGGGGAACAAATCAAAGGATTTTAGGAGATCCTGGCACATGGGCAATATGTAAAAAATGAATGCTAAGACACTACAGAATTTAATTTCTTTTGAGAAACACCTCCGGCTACCTCTGTACCTTGGAGAGTCTAAGGTTATAGCATTGAGCTGCTTTCATACAATCATCTAAAGAAGGCATAGCATCTTTATTTTAAAGCACAAAATATACTTTTTTGAATTTAGTGGTTTGTCTGATTATCTATAGCCCATGGAAGTCCTGGTCATCCTAAATCTTATTCCTCTCCTTGAGAATTCATATCGAGTTGCATATGGCACTATTTTCTCCTTATCAGTCTCTTCACTTTAATCTTTTCTTACCCTGATAACATCAGTTCAAATTTCATATCAGCAGAGAAACCCAGTTTCATCATTCTCAGATTTTTTTTCTCTGCTCTCTTTGCTAAGAGATGATTTCTGCTCCATATAAAGGCAGGATGAGTACATAACCACATATACCAGTATAAATATACCCTCCCTCCCCATAAAAACACACACATACACACACACACACACACACACATGCACAAACACAAACACAAGCTTTCTACAGGAGGAGGAGAACACTTGAGACAAACGAACTTCTGTAACAAATTTCCCAAACTGAGCCAAAAATAGCCCTTCTGCAAAAAAAAAAAACAAACAAAAAAAAAAACACAAAAAACAAAAAACAAAAACCCCCCAAAACTACTGATTCAAAGCAAAAAAAGAAAAGAAAAGAAAACAACCTTACCATCTGGTTACTGTCAGGTCTGCAAGTGCATAAAAGAAGACTTGTTTTTATACTTTGATTTATTTTTCTTTCACCAAACATGCTGGGTTTCTTCCCCACTGTGTGTACTGTGTCTAGAAAAGGCATATTTGGTTCTTCTTGTCCTGTTAGTCTTCATGGGACAATATGAAAGCGCAATTAATAGTTTGTGTCTATGTCACCCCCACATGTGACAAGCTACATTCTCTTTTCTGAATGGCAAGTCTCAAATCCTATAGAGGGCAGTTATAGAATAGTCTAGCTTACTGTTTTATGCAGATTAAGACCACATAGCTTTATCTAGCTTTCACGTATGTTCCCATGCAGGATTTCGATTCCAGAACAAATTGAACTCACAACTCTAGAGAGGAGTGAAACTCTGACCAAGGCCCAGAAATGTCCCTGTTTGAAGATGCTCGTGATGTAAATCCTGGTCTATACTGCCAGCTATTCTAACTCCCAGACTATGAGGGCCTCGCCGACAGCCTCCCATGCACACAAGCCCCGCACAGCTGCTTTTATTTCCCTAATAATGAAAATAGCAGAAACACATCTGTTTTCGTGCTTCATTGTTGACAATTCCCCAAAAAATGTGCATCCAATAGTTTTTATCCAAATAGACAGAGACATATTGGGTCCAAAAACACAGAGAGCTTATACTTTGCTTTGGTTTTAAGTTTGTGCAAGAAATTCAAAGTTTTGTATTTTATGTCATGTCTAAAACAAATCCTTCTCAAATTTTGACAATATTCATACTCAGGTTCCAGGCTATTTCCTGGAGTGTCACTTCAGTGCCTTAAAGTTTGTTTCTACTTTTTATATAGTGTATTTTGAGAGTTATCTGACAAAAAAAAATGAATTGTGTGAAGTATTTTGGTCTTTCAAGCAGGAAATAGTAAAGCACAAATGTATATATAGTGCACACATGATGTAGGAGAAAGATGTGAGCAAAGAGATTATTGTTTCTGTACTATTACTTAGCATATATGTATTTGCTCTTTATTTCCATTTTTAACCCCCCAAAACCTACCTTAAAAAATGTTAGTCCTCCCCCTAATTGGTTTGGTTCAGTAGATAGAGTGCTGGCCTGCAGAATGAAGAGTTTCAGGTTCGATCCAGGGGAAGGGCACATATACCTCAGTTGCAGACTGGATCCCCAACCCCAGATGGGGCACTGGCAGGCGGCAACCAATGGATGTATCTCTCTCACATCAATGTTTCTCTCTCCCTATCTCTCCCTCCCTTCCACTCTCTCTAAAAAATCAATGGAAAAATATTCTTGAGTGAGGGTTAACAAAAAAAAAAAGTTATTTCTCTTGGATAAAAACTTTTATGTTAAAATGTTCAGTTTAACAGATGAATATTTTTCACAGTCTTGGGATAACATGCAGTATGATTTTACCACTCATGAACCACAGAGAAGGAGAGACAGCAGAAGAAACACAGCATGTAAGACCTTTTAGCCCTCAAAGAAATGACGTTTTCAAACATGTCTTTTCAGTATGCCCAGCGTAAGTGTCAGGTGAGTAGCTATGATCAACAGCGAAGGTTTTGGGAGGAGAACAAAGAAATGGAAAGCTGTTGGCTTTCATCTTAGAGTTTGTTTCAACCACATTAAATAGACATTTAAATGCATATAACCACGTGGTAGTTAATAATAATAATCATGTCATTATCATAATACTTTAGATTATTAGAATCAAAATGTTTTAAACACACACCTAACTTTTTACCTATGCCATTAGTTCAGTTTCAGAACTAAGTCTTCTGAGAAACCTCCTTTTTGTTACTATCAATTTGAGATTCTTCCATATAATAGTACATAGCTAATTGGTTGTCAAGATGAAGACAGAATATAGTTTTTGTTTCAGGTGGAAAAACTGAAGAACTCAAAGTGAACCTCACCATTATCCACGGGTGTCCCAAAAGTTTATACTGCAGAAGAACCCACGTGTATCTAAATAGACCAGTGAGAAGAGTCAAGTTGTTTTCCAAGATGTGAACAACTGAAACATTTTTAAGGCATTGTATTACTTTGAAGTGTCTTAGATCTGCACTGCCAGAGGATCAATCAATACACAACCTGATGGTCGTCTAGCAGAGGTGCGCAGAATTATTCAACTGAGTTTCAAGATAAAGTTTCTTAAAGATTCCTCTCAAGGGAAGTAGGGAGCTTCATTGTTGGTACATGATTTAGTCTACATCTGCACTCCTTTTTATCAAGTCAGCCACAACCTATGATCAGTGTCCGTTTCCAGACTCATATGTACCTGCTTGAATATGTTGAGACTCAACTTCAGATATGATGCCTATATTCTTTGGAAAGGCATTTATTAGCTCATTGAACCAATAGTAAGTAATCACTGTCTTTTCATAATTAAAAAGACCAGCTAGCCCGGCCAGCATGGCTCAGTGGTTGAGCATCGACCTATGAACCAGGAGGTCATGGTTTGATTCCTGGTCTGGGCACATGCCAAGGTTGCAGACTCAGTTTCCCATGGGGGGTTGTGCAGGAGGCAGCCAATCAATGATTCTACTCATCATTGATATTTTCTCTCTCTCTCCCTCTCCCTTCCTCCCTGAAATTAATAAAAAGAAAAAAGCCCAGCTAAATCACCTTTAAAAATATTTGCTACATGCCCTGACTGGTTTGGCTCAGTGGATAGAGCATCAGCCTGGGGACTGAAAGGTCCCAGGTTTGATTCCAGTCAAGGGCATATACCTTGGTTGCAGGCATATCCCCAGTGGGGAAAGTGGGGTGTGTGTGTATGCAGGAGGCAACTGATCGATGTTTCTCTCTCATGGATGTTTCCAACTCTCTATCCCTCTCCCTTCCTCTCTGTAAAAAAAAATAAATAAAATATATTTTTTTAAAAAGAAAACATTTGCCATATATTCACACACAGCAGTGAATCCACAGATTCTCTGTACAGAATCCACAGATGATGCGGTTCCTGCTTTCCAGATGCTTAACAACTAAACATTTCTGTAGTGTATGTGTGTGTGTGTGTTGTTGTTGTTGTTGTTGTTGTTGTTGTTTTTTAACCCAAAGTTAATCTATAGGGTTAAAATGGGAGAAAATGCATAGTTTTAAAAACTAAAGTAATCTAAGAACTGACTTCCCTAGTTGTAAATTAGGTGTGAGTGAGAAACCAGCAGTTTAATTTTTTTTCTTAATCTTAAAACAATTGACATTTTCCAGGAAAAGAAATGCCTAGAAATGGGAGAAGAAAGGCTTAAGCAATACTTCCCTCTCAGCTTTTGAACTTCTCAGCTTGGTTCTTCCTCACCATTTTGCCTGTTAAGCATTCTTTACTGGGCAGAATGCTGTTCTCTGCAGCTTTTCTCTGCAGTCTTGTTCAGACCAAGAGTCCAAAATTGTGTTCTGCCAAACATTGTTCTCTGTGATGAGTCATTATTACAGAGAAGAAGGGGTCTATCAGAAAGGGTTCTGCACCAAAACTGAGGTACCTGAAAAGTCCAATTCCTCCATTAATTGAGAATTCATATTGGCCAAGTCCACTAAATTGATCCATAACTCATTTCAACTGATTGATAAAATAAGTTAATAATGTTATTGTCTTACTAAAATTGAAAGAATTGAGAGAATTTTGAGCATTGCATATATTCTATATTACTTTGTTAGTAAACCTGCAAAAAAATAATTCTAAATTTAAAACTAAAAGCCACAGATGAATTTTTTAATTTACTGAGTCATATGAAATCTTGAAGCACAATTAAAAATCTCAAAGTGGCCCTAGGAAATAATTGAGCGATCAAACAAACCAGTTTTGTAAAATCCAAGTCATAAAATCTTCCCTCTTCCCCCAGCCACACTGGTCTTCTTCCGATTCCCACTCACAGCTTTTCATATAATCAATGAATTCACTGATTTCAGTACACGTCTGGGAAGAAAGCAGTGAGTACTATTTTAAGGTTCTTGTTTTCCTCTTCAAGCATATCTCACGGCATTTCCCTTCTGTCACTATGCTCCAGCTATCATGGGCTCCTGTTTATATCAGCCTTTGTCATGGTGTCAGGACTTTTTCCTTGAAACTATTCATCCTTTCCCCATATTGTCACCTGGCCAATTCATTCTTATCGCTCTGATCTCTATTCTACTCAAATATTACCTTCACGAAGAGCCTTCCATGACCATGCTCTCTCCATATACATAAAGATGTCTCTACTACTAATCCCTATCACATCACTCACAAAGTATTTACCGCTTTTATTTCATTTATTTGTCCAGGATGCAATCAAATGAAAATGGAATCAATCTATCAGCTTCTAGTTCCAAAATGTATTCAGTAAATGTTTACTGAGCTCCACCGCTATTAAAATGCTATCTAGCCACCGGCATCACTACTTTAGATTACTGTACTATCCCTCTAGTTGAAAGACCTCTTTTCAATTTATTCCCACATGTCAATTATTTTGATAGTCATAATGTGTTTTTTTTAAGTTGGATTCCTTAAATACCCACTTAAAATTTCCCAACACCTAGAAAGAGATCCAAATTTCTTACCATGGCTTTCAAGACATGCCTACTTCTCTATCCTCACCAACTACCATCTTTCCTCACTCTGCCCAGCATACTTCTTTTATTTTTTATTTATGTTATTGATTTTTTACAGAGAGGAAGAGAGAGGGATAGAGAATTAGAAACATCGATGAGAGAGAAACTGATCAACTGCCTCCTGCACACCTCCCACCAGAGATGTGCCTGCAATCAAGGTACATGCCCCCGACCAGAATTGAACCTGGGACCCTTCAGTCTGCAGGCCAACGCTCTGTCCACTGAGCCAAACTGGTCAGGGCCTTCCAGCCATACTTCTGTTGGCCCTTCTTTCTGTTCTACTCAGGACATTCATTTGTTGCCTATGCTTTAACACATGTCCCTCTGGCCTTCAGATAACTGGTTTACCCTCATCCTTCAGCCCAAATGCAATCTGCTTAGACATGCCCTTCCTGACCATTCTCCACTCTCTGTCACTTCTCATCACTCCATGTTCTCCACAGCACATATCACTATCTGAAATAATCCTATTCTCCAATAAGTTTTTCATCTCTCCCACTAATGTGTTACACCTTTGAGGGCAGGGGCATTCTTTGTCTTATTCATCATGATTTCCTTAGGATATATCAAAATAGTAGGTATTTAATTCACATATTATCTAAATAAATTAATAAATGGTTCATTGGCTGTCCTCACAAAAATGTGGAAAGAACTTACTTGTCACATACACTGCTGTATTCCCACCCAGACTAGTTGCTTGGTACAGTACTTATGTTTTAGATGTTTGTTAAATGCAAGACAAATAAATGACTGAGTCTGAAAAAGATAATAGAGATAAGCATTCTGGGGCTATAAATCAAAATTTATTTGTAATGGATACTGTGGTAATGAAAGTTAGAAACTCTTTCTAGTATCTTTGGCAGCCTAGACAAAGGGCAGTTTGCCAAAAAATTTCCTTTGAAAGATATGATGGTGTCAGTGAGAATAGATTATCATTCCAGACTAAAGTATTCATTCCCTTAGCTGCTAGGATCCTTGCCTACTGATGGCTCACAGCTGAGTCCCTCCCCAGGAATCACACACCCTCAACTCAAGAGAGTTTCTTGACCCCAAATGATGTTACCCACATCTAGTGTAAAGCATAAACCCCTTTGGCTAAAATCCTCTGTAGAACTGCATCACATATTGGGTACCTCTCTTCCCAGTTTTGCTTCCCTCTTTCCTTAAGAGGTGTTATTCTGCATTTCAAATCTCTATCAGAGTCCCTTTCCCAGGGTAACTCATCTCAGAGAGTTGGCTCTAGGAACCACCTGTAAAATGGGATTTTCAAGTTGTATCCACCTCCCTCCAGCAGCAGTGAAGACCTATCTCTGATACTAGGTAGAGTTCAGACTGCCTCTGGCTTGCTACCACAATGCAATTGGGACAGGATACAAGTCGAAGGAAATATGCTGACAATAAAAATAAGTATATGAGAGGTTCAGGAAAAGTAGTAATTACAAGGATTACGGAATCAGATGGTTGTTGGCAAAAGTCACGGAGACATTAGAAAAACGAAATAAAAAGGATGTGAGCAACTAATTACCAATACAAGTGAAATGTGAAAGCTAGGAGTCCTTGGCAGCATTTTTTTTTTCTCTAAGAATTAAACAGTATTTGGAGGGCAGGTGCTGGGCTTTACAAATTTTTTACAGGTCTATGGATAAATGAGACAAATAGGGACAATGCACTCATATATATATATATATATATATATATATATATATATATATATATATAAATCTGAGTTTATTCCTTCTGAAAGACTGATATCTGAGTGTCAACCTATGAACCATGAGGTCACGGTTTGATTCCTAGTCAGGGCACATGCCTGGGTTGCAAGCTTGATTCTCAGTGGTGGTGGTGGTGGGGGTGGGGGGGTGCAGGAGGCAGCCGGTTGGTGGTTCTCTCTCATTAATGTTTCTATCTCTCTCCCTCTCTTTTCCTCTCTGAAATTAATAAAACAACATTTTAAAAGATGATGAGGGTAGTAGGGAGTATAAGTTTGTATTTTTAAAATGCTCTTATTTAACAACAACAGCAAAAGTTGGCAGTTCAATATCAACTTCTTTTTGTTTTTAACCCTACTGATCCTTGAATTCCATAAGCCTGCTAAGTGCTCCTGCAGTCCCATTCTCCATTTCTCAGGGAAGAAACTGAGGCCCAGAGAGGTAAAACCTTTCTCAGATCTGCCAATTCATCAGTGGCAGCACCCAGGTCAAGCCGAGAAACCAGCCCTTTCCAGTATTTTCCAATGGTCATTTCCATCTCCTTTTTGAAAAATAAAAATATCCTTATTTCCACCCAGCATTTTGAACATATTTTTTTCTAAAAATAGATTATTATTTAACTTGCAGTGTTTGTTGTCTTGTCAAAACCGTATCACATGTATCTAAATTTATTTATATTTGAGCAGAGAATCTAATATAAAAATATTGCCTCCCCGCTTGTGTTTATTTTCATTTTGATTCACCCTTTCAGAAATACCTAACGCATCAGGAAATTCTGCTCTAATAAATGATAAAAGCTGTATCACAACATGTCAGCCCAGCAGGTGACAAACACTCACATGCAGGAGGGCAAGTGCTTAGAATTCCCCACTAGGTAGTTTTTAAGTGTTTTGCAGAAGTTCTCTTTCTAGTATCTTTTGGCAGCCTATTGGAAGGGCAGGTAGCCAAGAATTTTACTTTAAAAGATGTAATTGGGTCAGTAATACTGGGTGATTTTTGCGGTTAATGATAAAGATAAGCAACATTGGTTTGGAAGTAGTGAGAGAGCAATTTGCATATCTGCAGAGAGGACAAAAGGCAGCCTCCCCCAGAGACCTGACTCGGGCTTTTCCAAGTCTTGAAAAGTGACAGAGTCCTTTCCTTAGCTGCTTGGAAGCATTTCGTAAGGTATATTCTTAAATAGAACACAAGGGTGTAATTTGAATCACCAGGCATGCTCCCCTTAGATTGGTTTACTCCTGTTGTCTGAAAAGGAAAGTTTTTACAGTTGTGTACGTAATGTCTTTGAACTCTGAACATCTGCCTGAAATAGCTGTTTTTGATTAAAATTAAACCAAAGCTTTTCACAAGTCGAAAATCTGTGGCAGATAAAAAGAAAAAAAAAAAACCCATGGCTGTTATGGGTACTGTGCAAGCTTCGACTTTCTTCTTCTCATGCCAAATTATGTGTCAGGGGCCCTTGCTCTTTTATTTCAAAAAATAATAGGAGTTTGATGTTAAAAGTTTGTAAATTTTTGAAGACATGGGACCTCTTTGCAGGTGTCAATGTAAGAAATGTCCAAATCTGTAGAGAATTTTTATGAGTTTATTTGAGCCAAACTGAGGACATATGCTGGGAAGCAAGATCTCAAATGATTCTAAGAACAATAACAGGTTTGCATCCTCTTTTATTCATTTGGAACTAGGAGAAACATACATGGGAGTGGGAGAAAGCAAGATGGAGATTGATTACGGGATAGTTAATAAAATTAACTGCTCTCTTGAGGGTTAATCCTCTCTTTGAGAGGTATTACTTCTGATAATTTAAAGGTGTATTAACCTAGATGCACAAGAACAATGACCGAAGCTGGATTAAAATCTTTCGCTAAAGAAGGTATAGATCTGGGGCATGACTGCCCACCGTCACCTGCCCAGTTAGGAATTTGTTCAGATCACTTTGTGAGCTTATTTTCCATAGAATTTCTTTTTACCCACACAGGTACGATGCAAAGACTTAAGCCAGTTTGCTAATAAGTATTTTAATTGTTCAACAACAAAAACCAATGTGTAGTTTACTTCTTTGTCAATGTAAGAAAGTTCAAAAGTGTCAATAATTTTTTCTGAATATTTTATTCTATTTTTATTAAATGTATTGGGGTGACATTGGTTAATGATATTATACAGGTTTCAAGTGTACAACTCTATAATACTCATCTGAACATTGCATTTGTATGTTCAGCACCCAAAGTCAAAACTCCTTTCATCACTATGTATTCAGTACTCTACATTCTGCTACCACGTGGTCACTCTCCTTTCCCTTTGGTAACCCCCATACTGTTGTCTGCGCCAATAACTTTTTGTTTATCTGTTTGTCCTGGCTTGTTCATTTGTTGCTTTTAGTTTTATATCCCACATGTGAGCGAAATCATGTGATTTTTTACTTTTTCTGTCTTACTTTGATTAGCATGATATTCTCAAGATGCATCCATGTTATTGCAAATGGCAGTATTTCACCTTTTCTTATGGCTGAGTTGTGTTCCATTGTATATATGTACCACATCTTCTTTATGTAATCAATTATTAAAGGATACCTCAGTTGTTTCTATGTCTTGGCCACCATGAATAATGCTGCATATTTGAGCCCTGGCCAGTATAGCTCAGTGGTAGAGCATCCTTGCCCTGAAGGGTTGAGGGTTTGATTCCTGGTCAAGGGCATATACCTGGATTGCAGGTTTGATCCTTGGCCCCAGTTGAGGCACACGTGGTAGGCAACCAATCCATGTATCTCTCTCACATTAATGTTTATCTCTCCCCCTCCCTCCCTTTCACTCTCTTTCTAAAAAAAATAAGAGAGGGGTGTGATATCTTCAGGTGAGGATTAACAACCAAAAGTATGAGTCAAACTGACAATAATATGCTTGGGAGCAAGATCTCAAGCGTTCTGTAGAAAAACAGTTTTACAATTTCTTTTATACATTTGAAATTAAGGAGGAGACATAAGTAACATTACATGAAAGTAGGAGAAAGCAAAGTGGAGATTAGATTACAGGATACTTAAGGTTATTTGTTCCCTTGAGGGTGCTTAGAAGGGATCTGAAAGGGTGGTTCACACATTAGAAGGAGGGGTCTGAAACAGGCATTTCAAAGATTTGTTAACCCATTCCGACAGGGCTTGCTTAAGGAAAAGACAGAGTTAAAATGACTGCGCACTGCAATCTGCCCAAATAGGGATTTTTGCTTTATCTAGGAATTGCTGTGAAGGTATTTTGTAGAGTGCTTAGAATTTATAAGTCAGCTGAACTAAAGTAAAGGAGATTATTCTCCATAAAGAGGGTGAGCCTCATCAGTTCAAAGGCCTTTCAAAGCAAACACTGAGGTTTCCTGAGGACAAAGTGCTACCTAAAGACTCCTAAAGACTCATGAGGCAGGAATCTGAAATATTATCACCACAAATATTCAAATGTTTATTTGAAATAGATGTTTTCTTTGCATCAACATAAAAAATCAAAAGCCGTTGTAATGAGTAACAAATTTAAGAAATGTGCTTAGTTAAATGCACATTCTTTTTTCTTTTGTAGGTGTAAAAATGTTAACTGCTAATATCACAAAAACACAAAATACATTTTTTTAGAAGTTTCTCTGTGCCTTAGCTTCTCATTAGGTCATGTAAACTAAAATCTCTGAATAAGCTTGAGTTAAAAATCAGGTTGTGACCCTCGCTGGTTTGGATCAGTGGAGGGAGGGTTGACCTGTGGACTGAATGGTCCAGGGTTCAAGTCTGGTCAAGGACACATGCCTGGGTTGCAGTTTGAAATCCAGTGGGGCGGGGGGCATGCAGGAGGCAGCCAATCAATGATTCTTTCTCATCCTTGATGTTTCTATCCCTCTGTCCCTCTCCCTTCCTCTCTACAATCAATAAAAATATATATATTTTTAAAATTCAGGTTGTGCTCGGTCAGTGTGACTCAGTGGTTGAATGTCAACCCATAAAACCAGGAGGTCATGGTGAGATTCCTGGTCAGGGCACATGTCTAATTTGCGGGCTCGATCCCCAATAGGCAGCCGATCAATGATTCTCTCTCATCATTGATGTTTCTATCTCTCCCTCTTCCTTCCTCTCTGAAATCAATAAAAATCAGGTTAATAAGAAATTGCTGAGGGGTTTTCCCCAGGGCTGTGTCTCTAGATGCCGAAGAATGAGCTTCATAGACCAGAAATTTTAAGCAAAAGTGTGAAAAACTTATTACAAACAGATGCAGTCTCCCCACATGGGGAGGGGCTCCAATAATGGGCTGCCCATGAAAGCTTTGTGGTCCAGGAGGATACGTTTTCTACCAGCCTGCTCTGTATCTACCCATGTCATCACTTGATTGAGTCCCTCAATTGTCCTTGCCCAGCCGCGGACCTGAACTTTCCCTGTCTCTGTATGTTCTTTCTCTGTTCCGATGCTGAACTTCCTGTTTTTGTATGTGTCAGTACATTTCCCTGGCTTTCCCATGCCTCCCGCTTTGAGCCCAGAAACGTTTATTTCTGCCTGGTTGGTTCCTGTGATCAGGCTGGCTCAAACTGCCCCATCTGTCCCTGCCTATGTTCCACCTGTCTGTGTTTCCCACTGGAGCCAGCCTGCCTGCCTTTCAAGTCGTCAATAGACCACCAGTGATAACAATTTAAATGGTCTCCTTTGC
Source organism: Lasiurus cinereus (assembly GCA_011751065.1). Lineage (NCBI taxonomy): Eukaryota > Metazoa > Chordata > Mammalia > Chiroptera > Vespertilionidae > Lasiurus > Lasiurus cinereus. The sequence continues at coordinate 3,183,645 of JAAGEH010000018.1, read as the reverse complement.
CTGATGTTGATTAAGTCATTGGGAGCAGCTTGATTTGGCATCTCTTCTATTTGCTGTGGAGTGAACACACTTACTCTTGTTTGCTTGGCAGTTTCCGTTTTCCTTACAAGTTTGACACTAGACTCCCTATAAATCAGTTTCTAGTAAGTTTACCGCGTGTCAGTTTAGCTGACAAAAGTTTCTAAGGATCTAGAAAGCTGGAGAACTGACCTCCAGATGCCACACCCTGCCTAAAGCGTCTTCCTTTCCAAAGCTCTGTCTGAGTAGGCTTCTGAAGATGAAATGGCAGTGTGAGTCCTCCCCTTATTTTTTCCCCTTCACCTTGAATAAATCGAAACGGGATCTAGTGAAGATTAAAAATCCCAAAGGAACAATACAGGACTTCCGTCAGAGGGGTGAGAAAATAAAAAATCCTTTGCTCTACTACTGAAAAGACCTGCGACTTTATTTTTTTACAAGTTCCTTAGTCTCTCTGAATTTTTATATTTTGCATGGCATATCAGGAAGAACCACAGGGAGAATGATCAGACAGGAATTCAACTTTGACACTGTGTGTCATGTCGCATTAAAACATCACCTCGGTTTTTTAGATCTCAGTTCCTCTCCAAGACTAGCCAATAGAGAAACCACGGGAACCCAAACCTGAGCTCAAGGCTATTTCAACTAGAATTTACCAGAGAACTTTTTACTCTTTCCTTTATTGGCCGCCATTGAAATAGTAAATTTGCATTGTGTCATTATATTACCTTTAGCAGAACATTTTTATTTTGCTGTTTACTCTTAACATTATTGTATGCTAATAGCCCACTGTGTGATATTGCACACAGTAGGCCGCCCTGTGATGCTCATGCGGGAGCCGGTGAGAACTGCAGCGCACTACTGGGAGCCCAGAGGGACTTGTGCTGATTCTGTGGGAGGCAGGAGGGACCCATGTTGCTTCTGCGGGACACAGGTCTGCCGTCCCCTCTCCAGGCCTGTGCTTGAATGTAGAGGCTGCAGGCTGGTCCCCCTGTCCCTTCCATGTCTGCTCCAGCCCCAGGGGGCCGGCCTGAGCCAGGCACAGTGATGAAGCAAGCATTCCACCTGCCACTCATGCTGCCTGCTCTCAGTGGCCGCTCCTGTGCTCACCCCCACCCTGGGACTAGGAGAGTCTGGCGGGCCTGAGAGGACTGAGTACCAACATCTTGTGGCTATGGGAACCACGCATCTTTGTGACGGAGTGATGGTTAATTTGCATATTATCCTTTTATTTGGTAGGCTAGTCCTGTTACCAATCTATGCAAAACACAGATTTTGAAAACCCTTCATCAAAACAATAGAAATGAAAGGCCTTAAAGCTCAATTATTGCAAAGAAATACTGAGAGGAACCCAAGAGAAACTATTTGTATAGGAACTTAATACTTTGAATGTTTATAAAGCACTTGTTTTTTCCCATCTGTCACCCAAGCTACCTTTTAAGGAAACAAAATATATTTGGAATAATTTGGGAAATATTTCTGATTCAAGGGAAAAATCAGGAATCATGTGTTTTCCATAATACACAGAAATTTAAGCTCTATTCCAAGAAGATAGAAATATTTGGGAAAGACAAATGTAGTTTTAATTACTAAAATCAAAAGAATTACATAGAAGAAAGATGATTTTTTTTCCCTAAATCAGGAAAATTTAAAAACTAAGACAATATTTTTCTGCAGATTTCTCTGGAAATGTACGCACTTCTCAAAGGCATTTAGTGCTCATTCACAAGAGAAAACCACACATTGTTATCCTGTCTCAGATTAGGCAAGTTTATTTGTAAAGATTTCAAAATGCTTGATGCTTATCACATTCTAGTACATAGGCTCTCCCAGTAGGCAGGGGCATGAATGGAGGCATTTTCTTATTAAACTTACCAGAAAGGGATCTTGAAAGCATAACTAAGATTTTTCAGATAAGGAAAAAATCACATAGTACCTTTTAAAAAACGGTTAGGGTGACCCTGATTTTGCAGAAACCTTTTTATTTCTTTTTTTTCTGCACAGAAATCTGGAACACACTTTGGAGTTTTGAATTTGTTAGCAGAAATGGGCAAAGTGTACTTTAATAACTACAGATAACTAGCCAATTTCCCTGTCTGTGCTCTCACAATCTAGCAATGTTTGAGACATGGAGCCTATAAACATGTCAGCTACTGGAATTCTGACCTCAATTTTGTTCTGTTCTTTTCTGTATTCCTCACGTGAATGAAATGAACTAGGGAGTTAGCAATAATTATGAAATGCTTTAATGTACACTAAATTTTTAATACGAGCTAAGGTTTTGAAATTTTCTCTTAGAAATAATATTTTATTTTTATTGTTTGGGTCTTCTTTAAAAAAACTTGAGTTTTTTACACTACCCTACTTGGATGAAGGAAGGATTGGCAGTGAGTGGTTTGTAGAAAAATAGAAGTTTCTCACCAAAAGGAATGTTAGGGATAATCTAATCAAAGTACCAAGTGAGAGAGGGCAGGCCGGGCTGAGGGACACCCCCCTTTCCCCCATCCAGTGCATGAATTTTCATGCACCAGGCCTCTAGTAAGACATATTTCAGAATTTGGAGGCCACATGCTTTTTATTGCAACTATTTAATTTTACTGTTTTAGCAATACATAAACAAGTGAGAGTGGCCATATTCTAAAAACACTTTATTTATAGATACTGACATTTGAATTTCATATAATTTTCACATTATGAAACATTTTTCTTCAAAAAATTTTCAAGAATTAAAAAATGTGAAAATCAGTTTCACCTGGCTATAGTCACAGTTTATCAACCCTGAAATCTATAATAATAAAAGTGTAATATGCTAATTAGACCAGACAGCTGAATGACCTTCTGTTTTGTTGTTGTTGTTGTTGTTGTTTGTTTTTTGTATATATACATTTTATTGATTTTTTACAGAGAGGAAGGGAGAGGGATAGTTAGAAACATCGATGAGAGAGAGACATCGATCAGCTGCCTCCTGCACAGCTACATCCTACTGGGGATGTGTCCGCAACCAAGGTACATGCCTCTGACTGGAATCAACCTGGGACCTTTCAGTCTGCAGGCCGATGTTCTATCCACTGAGCCAAACCAGTTTCAGCTGAACAACCTTCTGGATGAAGCCTGAGCTGTGAGTGTCAAGGCAGGCTGCTACAGCTGTGAGGGCTGAGTCCCTTGCACGAATTTTGTGCATCAGGCCTCTAGCCTGATGTACAATGTTATAAAATTAAATGTAATAAAATTAAAGTAGCTCAACTTCTGATTCTTTTTCTTTACATCACTGTGATTACTATTTATTTAATCTATGTCTAAATGCAAAAATATGTAGTACCATGGCAGTTTTAGAATGAAACGAGGCAGAAGCAAGCTCAAATAATTCCTTAAGAACTTGCTCTAGGAATTGAACTATGTAGTTCAGTCTGTATGCATATAACTGGGGGTTCTTTGAAGTAATTTACATATAGGATACAGTGTTTACTAAACAATAAGTAATAAGCATATGTTACCTTTAATGTTACATATATTAAAAATAATCAGTAAACACAATAATTATTTACAATATAGACCACAAACTATAATCTCCCAGTGAAATCTTGCCTGCTTCCTATTTTTGTAATAAAGTCTTAATGGAACATAGCCTACTCCCATTCATGTATGTACTTCCTGTCACTGCTTTTTGTCTACAGTGACAAGTTGAGTAATGATGACAGAAGTCTTATTTTCCTCGAAGTCAAAATGGTTGTTATCTAGCCCTTTACAGAAAAAAAAATTGCTGACTCTTAGACTAACAAAAATAGTTTTCTAGGAAGAATATTTTAACAGTGATATTGTTTAGAATTGCTGGTGTTTGGTCACCATAAAGAGCAAAACAACCGTAGATAATGACTGTACACACTTATTGCCCCCAGGTGGGTTATTCCCACTGCCCTCCCTTGGTAGGCCAGTGGTGTACAATAAGCTTTTGAATGAGTAGGACCTAGGGCTCTGACTCTGTAGGTACTTGGAGTTGTACAACTGCTCACCAAAAATGGATTGGGTCTTAAAGTCTACCAAGCTGATCCCACAGAGCTATTTGAATACCTCAGTATTTACTAGGGGAAAGAACCTTCCAAGAGAAAAGGTTTTGGAAGTATCACACTCTACATTCCAGTGTTAGAAAAATGGCTAGCTCGCCCGAAATATGAGAAGCTAAGTGATGCTGAAAGGATCCTCTCTGACCGACAGAAAAGTCCTCAACCCACTGAAGTCAGGTGCAGAGTGACAAAAGCATTGAGAAGAAATTTCACAGACTTTCACGCTGCCTCGAGTGGTGGCTTCCTATTACTCTCATGCAACTGGCTATTAAACATAGAAAAACATCTTCAACCAAAGCGCTTGCCAGTAGAACCAGAAAGACTGTCAAGGAAATTCCATTCATTCTATTTTAGACAACTAACAGACCCAGATAAATTATAATTCAAAAGGATAAAGTTGGGAAAGCAGAAATAAATGTTTGTCATCCGAGCAAATATTTTTCAGAACAAGAAGAAAATAAATACAGATTGAAAAGTATAGATATGAACAATATTGTAGGAGACATTTCCATGTATTGGAAAAAAATGATGGTATAGAATATCTTATATTTTTAAGGAAACTTGCCAAAAAATGAATTTTATACAATAAAATAATTAAAAATAAAATGGGAAAAGTAAAAAAAAGAAATCAGGGGAAATGACACCGAAAGTCTTCAAGTCTAATTATAAACAGATATAAACATAGTAAACCAAATCAATTATATGAATATGTGCTTGAAAAAACTCTACACAAACCGGAAATTAAAAAATGAAGAAAATATGAGAGCTATAATGCATAAATAATGGTAAAGTGTTGTGAAAAGGGATATGCATGAAACACAATAGAATGTTTGAAACCACTAGAATATGAAAGGATAAAATACACAAGTTTAAGTAAATTGAAAGAAAATCAAATAAAACACATTAAAAAAATAACTAAAGGGCAGAGAAGTAAATTGATAAACTATGCCACAGCATTTTCAAGGGTAGAGTGGAGATAGAAATGTTGTTAATCATAGTAGCTGAAGAATTTGGATTTAGCATCCATGTGGAGGCAGGAGATAGGACCAGCATCCATATGGAGGCAGGGGAAGTTAGTACAGAGACACACCATATGCATAAACCTGAAACAACTTCAGTGGAAAGTCAACTATAAGAAAGTCACCTATTGTTAGTGAGGGAAAACAAAAAACTTGCCTGGTCTTTCTGAACTCATGTGAATGGGTAAACATAGACCCATTCTCAGATAGAATTGGGATATAACTTCACACCACATATATAGCACAAGACCCATAACACTAAGGAATAAAAATAAAAAGTTAGATATTAATAGTTCAGTAAAAAAGCTATTCAACCAAGGTTTAACCTATTTCTCTACATAAAACCATACTAAAGATAAATTTTTAGCCCTTGCTAGTTTGGCTCAGTGGACAGAGCAGTGGCCTGCTGATAAAAGAGACCCAGGTTCAATTCCAGTCAAGGCAACATGCCTGGATTGCAGGCTTGATCCCCAGTAGGGAGCACTCGGGAGGCAGCTGTTCATGATTCTCTCATCATAGATATTTCTCTCTCTCTCCTTCTCCCTTCCTCTCTGAAATAGAGTATTTTTTAAAAAAATATAAACTTTTAAAACACAATGAAAACAATTTGTTATGAGCAGAATTACAAGGCACAACAAATAATTGGATTAAATGTTCAGATACAATCCTGCTTTGGCATTTTCTTTCCTTTTACTGGTCAACAACATGGAAAGAATTTCTATTAAAAGTCAAGAAAAAAAACTTTATTTTTTATTGTCATAATTGAACTTAGAACTTTATGTTGTTTACTTGCTTCTTATATCTATAAAAATAGTTAAAATTCTGCTTAAATTTATTAATATATGGAGATATTTTTATGATGCCTCTCATCCTCCTTCTCTTTCTCCTTTTTTGTAGTTCTTGCCCAATAGAGTTGGGAAATTATAGCCAGGTATCTCCTCTATCAAGAATAGCTTGTTTATAAGCTAACTTGTAAATTATGGTGTAGAATCTAACCAGCACAGTTTTATGTTCTATTATCTTCATAGTTATTACCTTCCTACTTCTAAGGTTAAAAAGTACAAGCTGGGCAACTCCTTATTTTTTAATAAAAATGTGCTGCATTTATGTCCATATGACTAAGTATTCAACTTCACAACAATCTAAGGGAGATTGTCTACCTTATATAGTAGCTTGAAATTTGCTGTTATATTTTAGTGCGTCTCTGTTTCAGGTAGAGAATATTAAGTTCATTTTCGCCATTGTTTTGGCATTACTGTTTTTGTTTTGTTTTTCAGAAAAAGGCTATGTCAAAGAAAAAATAAAAGTTGGCATGCTAGTCATTTTTTTTTTTTACTTTAATGGTGTAATGGCTCAAGAAAGTCAGTGTTCTATAGGCACAATAAAGAAGGGGGTGGTGCAATGAAAATAGGCCTTGGTTTATGTGGTAAGAAACTGGATGTTAAAAACATGAGAAGGAACTCTAGCCCTCAATCGCTCCTATTTTATGTCCTGCGAGGTAAATCCATAAGTTTGTTATTTAGCACTTCACTGAGTCTTCTTTTAGAAATTTACCAAGAAATAGACTTGGGGTCACAGGGTCCAAGAGCTTTGCCTTGTTCTCTGTGGGAAGGTGGAGCATACCCTGACACCCAGCTCTGACCCTTTAATACACGGCCATTGCTTTCTGCCCTTGATCACTGGGTAGGAATTACCCACATGCAGAGAGCTGCTTTTGTTAACTTGGGTCATACAGGACATTCTTAGTAACAACTAAAGAAGGATTACTGGAGAGAGAGAGGACAGAGATGGAAGAGAAGCTGAACATATTTTCTTAATGTATTTTCTAAAAGGGGCATATATTTTATTTCACAAACTAGCACAGAATCGCTTTTTTTTTCTTTTCAGAATTTTAATTTTAAACTAATAAGGGTTAGAATTTTTTTATGCTTTAATAAAAATATACATTATTGCTGTAAAACACTTTTCCTTAAATAGTTACAAGGGAAACCTGGTAAGTTTTCCATGAGAAATTTTCTGGGTCATTGGGTCCAATGTTTTAATCTCCTGGGTGATGCATGTGAAAAAACCCAGGGAGGTAGGACTCTCAGAGTCGGGCCAGGAGTTAATAACCAAGCTGAGACTTGAACTTTCCTCCCTGGACTCATGGCAAATGTTCTTCTCATAGCAGCACAACCTATCGCCTCTAAGGAGATTGAATGATTGGTCCCTTTCTGTCTGGGACTTCCCTAAGGTTTTACATGATACACCTTAAGCTTTTACAGTGAAAGCTCTTATTGTTGAGATGATTTCATAGTCAGTGCTTCATTTCCCTGAGAACTGAGCTCTGCAAAGCTCCTCTCAGATGGCCATGACCAGTCTGCTGAGTGGCCTCTGAGAGCTGCATGACAGAGGATTGTCACATGAGCTAAATGTGCTTCTCTAAATCCAAAACTTTTGGTTTTCTCTTTCATGGAGTGGACCCACACTTTAGATAGAGTCCTCTTTTCAGAAAAACGTTGTTTTAGAATATTTAAGAATAAATTACTATGAGGTTTTATTCTCTAGAGCAGTGGTTCTCAACCTTCCTAATGCCACGTCCCTTTAATGCAGTTCCTCATGTTGTGGTGTAGCAACGAAAGTGGCAACGAAAATAATTTTATGGTTGGGGGTCACCACAACATGAGGAACTGCATTAAAGGGATGTGGCATTAGGAAGATTGAGAACCGCTGCTCTAGAGTCTTCCATATTACATTTTTATATAGTACTAGAGGCCTGGCGCACAAAATCCGTACATGGGTATGGTCCCTAGGGCTGGCCAGTAATCAGGGCCATCTTCCCCGGCTGCCCACAGCTGGCCCTGCCTCTCCTCCCCTGCTGCCACCCACCCCCAGTTCCCTGTTCGCCATCAGGTGATCGGAGCCTGCTGGCTGGGGTAAGGGACCGAGAAGTCGGCTGCCCCCACTGCTGGTCATCCTCTGTGTGGGGGGTGACCAGCCAGGCAGGGTCTTTGGCCTGGTGCCCCCTGTGTCCCCTGTCACCCACCCCTTGCTCCCTGTTTGCCATTGGGTGATCAGAGCCTGCCGGCCGAGGAAAGGGACTGAAAAGTGGCAGTGAGCCTCATAGTGATGGATCGAGCAATAGCTCTGGTCATTCTACCATTAGGGTCAATTTGCATGTTACCTTTTATGTATAGGACAGAGGCCCAGTGTATGGGTGGGAGCTGGCTGGCCTGCCCTGACAAGGGCCCCATATTGGGATGTGAGTCCTCTCTGGGGGGCAGGGTCAGCTGGAGCGAGGGACTGCATGCGGTTTGCAAACCAGCCATGCCCCCGATCGAGGTGGGGGTCCCTGCTGGGGAGGGGCAGGGCTGGCCAGGCAGCAGTCATTCTGGTCTTTGGTCATTCTGATTGTTCCGTCATTTCGGTCATTGGGCTTTTATTATAAAGGATGAAAGTGTCTAAAATATTTTATTCTAAATATTTTCCTTCTGACTCACACACACAAAAAGGTAATATACCATCTAATTGTCATCTACTTTAATATTCCACTAAAAATTGGGGGAATTTTAGTAAATCTAAATTTGAAAAATGTTGAGTTTTTCTAAATTTTTAAAGTATTTCTAATTATGAAGGACATTTATATATATATATATATATATATATATTTATTTCAGAGAGGAAAGGAGAGATAGAGAGAGAGAGAGAGAGAGAGAGAGAAATATCAGTTATGAGAGAATCATTGATCAGCTGCCTTCTGCACATTCCCACCTGTGAAACAAGAGGCGAAACCCGAGCATATACCCTGACCTGGAATTGAATTGTGACCTCCTGGTTCATAGGTCAGTGCTCAACTACTGAGCCATACCAGCTGGGCTTAGTGTTCTTTATTTGATGGGAATATTGTCTCATCACAGGAAGTTAGCATTATATGAGAAGCGACTCACCAGAAACCTTTTATTTACTGACCTTTCCATTTCTTTATATTTATTATTATTAAAAATACACGATATTGGTAACAGGAATCACAGGCTCAAGTAATAAGGAAGAGCCTGTCTCGTTGGGGTAAGTTTCAGCACTGATGTTGGTTACTTCCCGGCAAGAGCACCTCTGCAGGCAACTAGCCTGAAAGGGGCTGTCAGCTAGGGCAGGGATCGAGGGGCCCTCAAACATACTTGACTCCTGGCCTCAAAGGGAGCAGCCTGATTTCCTGGATTAATGAATAGAATAATAATAACAACAATAATAATAATAATACCCAACATATTGGAACCAAGAAGGATAGGTCCTTGGCAGAACTGCAAAGGGACAACAATTAGACTCAACACTGCAGTCAACTTTCCTGTCTTTCTTACCCTTGTTCCCCAACTTGCACTTTGTGGGAACCATCTGCCATCTTCCTTTCTTAGCAGACAACTACTTCTGCTAAGACATTAGCTACTGTCAGTGCACAGTGTTAAATCGGTGTCTTGTGGTATCTGCTTCTTGATGCACCATTCACTTAAATGTCACTTTCTGTTTTCCTCCACCCAGCACACACACACACACACACACACACACACACACACACACACGTGCACCCACGCTTAAAGGAGAGAGATATTTTAGGTTTGAAAGGCTGACCTCTGCTTTACAAATTGTACTGTATATGCAGTGACTTATCATCCTGTTGTGTGATTTACATAGAAAGCCCTTTCTGTTCTATTTCCACATAACCCTTGCCTGCTTAATCTGGTTCTTTTCTTCCCCAGAATGAAATCAGAGAAAATGGTATGCGCATATTGATGTACAGGTCCATGTTCATGAGGTTTAAGTTTTAACAGTTGCATTTTTGCATTATAAATGTTTTATGTTTTAAAAATAACCATCAGTCCAGAATTTCTTACTTTTGTAGGCTTCAATATACGGTATTCAGAAAGCTAGAAGATAACAAAAATATGAAATTATTCTCAATAATTTCTCAATAATTTCAATATTAACAGCAAAGAATAACAAAAATCAACAAACAAGTGAGGAATGACTTGATTTTATTTAGCTACTATTACAATATGGAGAACACTCTGGATTTGGCAGGGTGGATGGCCCTAGACTTTTACAGGGAAATTAGACAAGTTACTGGAGATGTGATTGTACAGCGGGATTAGTTTTTGTCATCACAGAGATCTTAGTCGGTTAGTTGAATTAAAAAAAAAATGTTTATCTCTGTGGCTACCTAGTGGTGTGTATGTGGTTTTTTGCTATGTTTTATTTTGTTTGCAGAGAGAGAAAGCTCAGCTAAGCTTTTAGGAAATGAAGAATGGAAATTTAGAGGATCTGTATTTTGCGTGGTCAAAGGTAAACAGAGTGGACATTGAGAGTCTTAAGGGAAACAGGAGAAAAAGTTATAGTAAGTTTTCCCTAACTCATATGAGAAAATGAGTCTTTGCAGTAAAAACTGAAAATTTTTAAGTGTTTACTTGATAATACATTAAAAATAATATTAAACCTATCACATAGTTACTATATAATTTATAGTTGGCAAAAATAACAATTTTATGAAAACTAACTATATTTTCTAAAAATAAAATAATTGTTAAAAAGAGTTCCATTTACTTTTTTTTTATTTTAATGCATTTTTAAAGGTCTGGCTAGAATCTCATTTTGATTTCGGTATTCATTCTGTTTCAATATACTGTTTTGGTTGATGTAAGCAAAGAATATCCAGCTTCACACAGGTATGTAGTTGGAAGAGGGAAGAGTAGGCTTTTTGGATAATTACAAATAATCTTCTTTGATACAGTACCAAAACTCAACAAGTTGTAGTTTCTGAAGATTATTACAACATGGGTTCTGACACCATATCAATAAATGTTTCATGTTCTGTTACATTATAATCTATTGATCTACTTGCATTTTGAATGGATCTTTACCCACACATGGTTTTGTAACATTACACATTAATCTTATAGAAAATATGGAGTCACTGCATAACACAGATCTTCTAAATGTTTTTGCATTCATTAAATAATATAAAAAATAACATTTAATAATATCACCCCTGGTCAATTCAGAAAAGTCTTTTAGAAATGGAAAGCTCCTAGTGTTGGTTAAACATTTTCCAAAATTCTAATTTTTTTATTTAAAAGCCTAAATTTTATCATTGACAGCAAAAAACTGTAAATAATTTTTTAATATAGTCTCACTTTGTGCGTTTTTGAACATTTCTGCCCAACATTCAACTCCCCAAAACTACAGTTTGTCTGTTAACTCATGTAAAAAAAGGAACTAGTTCATTCAGCTCAGCAACTACTTGCGTAAGTGCTTTTTCTCAAGACAGTCATTCTTGGGTAGGTAGCTGAGGTGCTCTGTGCATAATCCCATTTCTTCACCCAGAATATTTAAAACAGGTATACTCAAGGGTTGAGACTTAATATAGTCTAGAATTTTTGTTGCTTCATCAAGAATATTCTTAAGTGAAACTAACTTCCTTTTCCACTGTGAGCACATGGAAATAAAAAAAAATGCAATGAATGCATCTTAGGAGGGTTTGGAGCCACTGCCTTAATTTGTACTGAAGTGCTTTTGCACTATCAATGTGAATGTCAACATAATAAAAAAATCAAATGATTTCTTAATATAACTATAAAAATAGTTTTGACCTTAAAAAAAAAGTTGGGAATTCCCAAAAGCCACTGGACTACACTTTAAAAACTGCTAATCTAGTGTGATGACTCAAAAAATAAGGAGCCAAAAAAAAAAGGCATTTCTTTAACCAAACATATTGGTCCCCTCGCTGTATTTTTTTAAATGCCTTTGGACAGGAAATGCATTCCCCAGTTTACTACACACTGCTTGGCCCTTTGACTCAGTTCTGGTTCACTCATTTATGTTAATTGGCCTCAATAGAATTTGAGTCTGTGATCACAGTCATAGTTCAGCCTTGCTCATTCAGTGAAGCAAGTGAAATCTGAGGCCTAAGTCTCCAAAAGTCAGCATAGAAAACTTTTCAAAGTAATACAAGTTCAGTCAGCATTCCCAGTATACCACATAGCTCTTATCAGTAAACATGAGCTATTGACATGAAAATATCCACATACACGCTCTCAAGTAAAATAAGAATATTACAGCCTCAGTAGGTTTAGTAATGATGGCCCTCATTTTGCTCACTGCAGTTCTGCATCATTTCAGTTTTCTTCCAGTGAAAGTATATTAATGCTTATGGAAAATATATGTACATTTGCTATATTTGAAATACCGTATATTCTGGTGTATAGGATGACTTTTTAACCCAGAAAAATCTTCTCAAAAGTCAGGGATTGTCTTATACACGGGGTGTCATCTTATAGGGCGAGTATATTCCAAACTCTATATTTTAACTGGAAAAGTTGGAGGTCGTCTTATATGCCCATTCGTCTTATACACCGGAAAATACGGTATGTGTTTCTATATACATTTGAAAAAATGACTTTCTTTCAAACTTTTATTGTGTGTCTATATTTTGGCAGACACAAAGTCTGCTGAGGGTACAAAATTAGGGTCTTTGCCTTCAATATCTCTGATTTCTAGGGGAAATAGATGCATGAACACAATCATGACACACCATGCTATGGGTCATAATCAAGCTGTACGCAGGATCATACTAACAATAGGGATGGAGGATATGGTTCAGGGAATGACCATCCTGGGAGAGACAGGAAGTAGACATCAAAGTGCCTACTCTGGGTCTTGAAGAAGAGAACAATTTCCTCCTAAGCAGCAAGAACAAGGAAGGGATTCCTGGCAGAGCAAATAGCAGGTACCCAGGTGGCCAAGATGTGTGAGGCAATAGGCATAGATGGGGGTGAGGGCATCTTGGTCTTCTCTAACTTATAGTTATAAACTGGGTGCCTATTAGTAGGTCTGCTAAATATCAGGCCAAAAAGCATAATTAAGAACTTCTACAACGCATTCAATGTCTTCTTTTAATAATTCATTTTGTGGTTTCTTTCTTTTTTTTCTTTTCTGCTTTGTAGGCTTTTCCAATGGCTGCCTTTCCACATTCTAAACAATCCTAGCTTTCAGTCTGAGTTGCTCTGACCTCCTCTCCACCACTAATCATTGTTTCAAAGTAGACTGGTTTTTTGTATTATGTCCTGTGAAAGGTCACATGCCTAGGGGATTTTAGAAAAAAAAAATGGCCATTTTCCATCAAGTATATGATGGTCTAATTTTAATATCAATGGAAATTAGAATACCTTTCTTCTTAAAAGTTAAAATTTTTTTAATCAAAGCATTGCTATAAAGCCCTATTTACAGTCATACAGGAGACACCCTGTGTTCTATGGAAGAGTGTGTGCCTTTCACATTCTTTGTATTCCCGTCCATTTCTTCATCAGTCATAATATTTATCCATTTTTCCTTGGTAACACATTCTATGCTTGGTTTCACTCATGGTGGATTTTCGAAGCCACTGGCATAAGCAAAAAGTGGATCACACAAATGTTCACTTTAACAACTAAATCTTCTGGGTTCTTATGGGAAGTTTAAACAATGAACGAATGCGTGGCACCCTCCGCCCTAAATATTACCCTTGGTGGCACCATAGAGCCAGATAGACACACATACTGCCTAGAAAGCTGCCTCTTTTTTTTTTTCCAGCACCTCCCCCTTTTTTCCCTAAATTTTTATTCATTTTTAGAAAGCAGGGGAGTGGGATAGAGAGATAGAAATATTGATGGGAGAGAAACATCATCAGCTGCCTCCTTACTGGGGATCTGGCTTGAAACCTGGGCGTGTTTCCTGACCAGGAATAGAACCAGTGACCTCTTGGTTCATGGTGGACCCTCAACCACTGAGCCACACTGGCTAGACTCTAGTCTCCCTTTTAAAGGATGTCAAGCAAGCACCTTGCAGGTGGGGAAACCCCTGGTGTTCATTTCGTAGGGCTGCCATAACAGATACCACAGACTGGGGGGCTTGAACAACAGAGATGTATTTTCTCCCAGCTCTGGAGGCCAGACTCAAAGTGTCAGCAGGCTTGGTTCTGAAACCAGGCCTCTCCCTGGCCTCAAGGCCACCTTCTCTCTCATCCTCCCACGGCCAATGGCCGTCGATCTATGTGTGTGTGCCCCTGCGTATCCAAATTCCCTTCCTTATAAAGACATCATTCAGTCTGGATGAGCGCCCACCCATGTGATATCACCTTAATTTAATCACACATGAATGTGCGGGGCGGGGGTCGGGGGGGGCACAATTAGGCCAATAAAACCTCGGTTCTTTTGATATTAGCGTCTCAGTGATGCTCCCCACACAGAAAGAAAACGAACTCACTTTTCTTCATCGAAGGACAAGTGTCACATCAAGGAGGGAGGAAGGAACCCAACATATGCCGGGCATTGACGAGAGCACAGAAATGCTTTTTTTTTCCTTACTCAATCTTCACAACAAATTTAAGAAGAAGCTATGATTATGAGTCCCTTTTTACAGATTAAAAAATAAATAAAAAAACACCCACAGATTCAGAGATATGAGCGTATTACCCAGGGGCATATAGTATTCTCAGACCCTGATCACACCGTCTATCAAAACTCGGTCCTGCCAAAAACCGGTTTGGCTCAGTGGATAGAGCATCGGCCTGCAGACTGAAAGGTCCCAGGTTCGATTCCCGTCAAGGGCATGTACCTTGGTTGCAGGCGCATCCCCAGTGGGGGGCGTGCAGGAGGCGGCTGATCGATGTCTCTCTCTCATCGATGTTTCTAATTCTCTGTCCCTCTCCCTTCCTCTCTGTAAAAAAAAAAAAAAAAAAATCAATAAAATATATTAAAAAAAAAACAAAAAAAAACTCGGTCCTGCCCATGCCCACCACTCTGGATGCACAGGGTCTGCAAAGCCACGACCAGGACAAGCCCAGAACGCATTTAGCCATCCTCACCACCACCACCACCATCATTAATTAGCAATGGGGATCTACCCTAAGGGCTGCCATTATGATCCCCAACTTAGTCATGAGGAAATTGAAATCTGAAGAGGAAAAAAAATACGTGCGCTTGGGGTTTCGACAGTTTTTCCAACTGCAAAACTCTTTCCACTCACTAGACCGTGTTGCCTCTCTGCGAGCTGCGGCCCTCATTCCTCACAGTTTGCACACATGTGTTATTCCCGCATGGCGGGAGCCAGGGGAATTGAAGTAAGGTGGTGGTTAGAGGCCGGGAAGTGTGAGTCAGGGCTTCTGGCCTCTATTCTGTCCACGTATGAAGATTTCCACACAGACTATCTTAATGCACTATTCGTTGGTCACAGAAATTTAATTTTCTGCGGAACGCTGAATGGGGAATTCTCTATTTCAGTGTAACTTATTGCTGGAATATTTAGCCTTTTCTTTTCATCTGACAAGCATAATTGAAATAAATTTCGAATCTTGAATCTCATGTGTGTATTAGAAACATACACATAGTTTTCGTGATCATAGAAGGATTATAGTTTCTTAATGATCAGGTTTCCACTTGGAAACTATGTATTTTAATAGAATTCACAGTCACTTGTACATGATCATGATTGAACTGGATTCTGAATGTCTACTATGGAGTTTTACAGGACACTAGAGCCATAGCGAAAATAGGAAACTGAATATTTCAGCCCAATTCAGTTCTTTTAAGATGGTATATACAGTTTGATTTTCAAACGATGTAGAATATCTACATCCTTATGAATGTATCACGACAGGTCATGTCTGCCCAGTAACAAACTGCATATCTTATTATTCACAATTGCAGTTCATCTTCAGTGTAGATACCAAGAAGTCCATGTTACCAACTAGACAACAAGACCCCAATTCTTGTCTTCTTAAAGGACAGATTTCAATCAAGAAACAAAATGTGGCAAAGTAAGTAAGAATTTATTGGTCGTAGCAAAAATATACTTAATATAGTGAAGCAAGGGAGACACATAGAAGTAACATGAGGATGTAGGCTGGGCTGCTTTAACTCTGAGAGAAAAGGGGCCTTGGAGACAGGTAGCCTGGGACGAGCTGCCACTGCTCATTGCTCCCCTGGTGCAAGTCTCATGGCATCCCTTAGAGCAGTGGTCGGCAAACTCATTCGTCAACAGAGCCAAATATCAACAGGACAACGACTGAAATTTCTTTCGAGAGCCACACCTTTTAAACTTAAACTTCTCCTAACTCCACTTCTTCAAAATAGACTTTACCAGGCCATGATATTTTACGGAAGAGCCACACTCAAGGAGCCAAAGAGCCGCATGTGGCTCGCGAGCTGCAGTTTGCCGACCACTGCCTTAGAGGAAAGAGTGGGGAGGAGGATGGCTCTGGCATGCTCCCCTGGGGAACAGCATTCACTCGGTCCTTCATCCTGAGCATATTTGTCTCTCCTTTTCTGGTGGAAATCTTATGGGAGGTCGCAGAGACTGTCTCAATAGAATATTCATCAGCTTGCCAGGTGTGCTTTTTCAAGGTCATGGTCTCCACTGATGGGTCAGCGCCAGTTCTGAGGCAGCCATAGCACCACTTACTTGGTTTTGCTGCTTTTCTGTGCCTGGAGCTGAAACACAACTGAGGCCTAAAATGTTTCTTTAGGGAGGAAAACTTCAGGGAGTCTAAATCACATGACCAGCTATATGAAAAGTCAGGGGTCCAGATCCCAATATCAATGATATACTAGGGGAGGACAAGTTACCCTGGGGTAAACTTCTTGTTTTCCCAGTTTTTGCTGCTTGCTAGGCATCCAGGACTTCTTGCCCCAATGGGTTTCTATACTTGGCCCATTGTCTTTGCTCTGTTCACATCTGTCTAACTGTCTCTAATAGTTCACATCTGTCTAAGTGCCTATAACAGTTCAAATAATTTTTGCTTCTTTTTCAATTTAGCACTAATAAATATCTGCAGATGTTGCATGTTTTTAGAAAAAAAACTTTTAATAATATTAGTTTTGTTTTTTAGGAAATATTGTTAAAAAAAACTAACATAGGCCTAATCTTTTATGCTCAGCTCATGTGCAATGGCTATTCTAGTCATGAAAATAGAAGGTAAGCTCCATGACAGCAAGGATTGTGTTAGGGAGCATTCTAGGTGCCTAACACACTCAATTAATATATATTGAGTGAATATCTGACTGAACACATTTAACTGACCTACATACAAAAGCACCAGCCATTTCAGCTGTCAATTCATTTCATTTATAATTGAAAGCATTTATAACAGAGTAGACTATGCTTATGGCCCTTGGGTTGTTAGCAGTGAGGAACTGAGAATTTTGTTCTCGGTAAAATGTGGTGTTGGGTATTTTAGAGAGCTCTGAGGTTTTTCATATAATCTATGCACTTTAAATAAATGTTTAAAAATTTTTTCTCTTTCCTACTGCTTTAGTAACTTTGGTTGTTTTATTTATAGTCTTTCCTTTTTTAAGAAAAATAGAAATACCGCAGGACACATGTCAGTATCTATAGCATTCCATCGGCCATGATTGAAGAGAGTTATGGTTTCTTTAAATCAGTAACTGACCTCAGACTGACTGAGGATGGCAATTGAGGACTGTGGCTGAGCACTCACCACCCAGAATGCAATGAGTCAGCACTCTGGGTTTTCATTCCAAGCAAAGTCACTGACTCACAGTGTGACCTCAAACAGTCCTTTGTGACTCAGTTTCTCCAAGGAAAACCACTCTCACACAATGGAGCAGGTTAATAGTAAAGCTTCAGCTGACGTTGGCAGGTATTTTAAACTCCTAAAAGGCAAAACCTGATTAAGATTTCTCTTTCCTTCACAAGGAAACCATTTAAGGCCATATCATATTTGCATTCATGTTTACTGTGAATATAATACATGTATTCCTTCTCTGTAAAAAAAAAAAAAAGGGAATGCCTAAAACATATCTACAATCCTTGAAGACTAAAATTTATAACAACAACAATATTGATATTTTGTTGATTTTGCATAAACTCCCTCATTTTTGTCTATCTTTTTAAAATATATTTTTTTAATTTAAAGAAGAGTATCCTCAAGTTCTGAAAACTTGTGAACAGATATCTGTGCCTAACGTTCACTCAATCATTCACTCACTCATGCTACAGATGTTGCTAGTGCTTGCTATGTGCTAGGTGCTGCAAATGTAGTAACAAATGGGACAGACACAGCACTTTCCCTAATGGAGTTCACAGGCTCACAGGGAGTAAAGGGTATACGAACAGGCAAATAACTGCCAATTGAAGTAAGCGTGAACCAAGAATAAAGTATAGGTTGTGACAGACAAGAGAGAAGGACCGTTTTGGAAGTATGGAATAGGGGACACATCCCTAAGAAGTGACAAGCTAGCCCAAAAGGTGGAGCAGTGACTTTTCATGAAGGGGAAATTGAATAAAGAGCAAGTCTGAGATACGAATGCTGTCGTATACCCCACACATTGAGTTTGGGCCAGTATGACTGACATAAGATACACAGGCAGCAGGTCATGCAGGGGTCATGTAGGCCTAGGGGAGTTGCTGGGAAATTTATTTTAAATGCAATAAGAAACTTGCATGAAAGGTTACAATAAAAATTTTTAGTCTTAATATTTTCATTTCTTCTTTTGATGGACTTCATTGGTCGTTCTCTTCATTTTATAGCAAATCAGTCTAAACAAGACCTCTCTCTTTTATGTATTTGTTTTTCTTAATGCACACTCCCTGTCACCTTGCAAGCACCCTTTCTCATGTCCTGGATTTACATCCATAAATATATATCATTGCTATATGTACTCTTGTGGTTTTACATAAATTGAGCTAAAATCCCACATTGTTTTCTTCTTATCTCACTTAACACTATGTTTTCAGCTTAAGCATGGGTTGTTATTTGGACACCTGGTATATTGCCTCTAACCCTGCATTCCATGCAATGCATCCACATTTCACACATCCATGCCTGGAACTAGCTTCAGACTTCAATTCCTTCTAAGTGAATGAGTGCTATGCTGAGACTCCTTTTGCATGACGGCTTGTGGACCTGAGTAAGAAATGTCCTGGACGGTATATTCAGGGGTGCGTTACTGGATCATAAGGAATGTGCATACTTAACTTACCGGTGAGCTTCGTGTTGCTTTTTAAACGGACTGTATTAACGAGCACACCCATCAACAGCACAAAAAATGTTCTTTTACCTTCACCAATGTTTTGTCTTATGAACCTTTATAAGTTTGATATTCTGATGTGAAACAGTGATACACGGTATTTGAATTGTTTTCTCATTTTTAGTGAGTTTGAGCAACTCTTCATATATTTGTTAGTCATTTGGGCTTTTCTTTATAGGGGCTGTTGTGCATCATCTTGTACCCCTTTTTTCCATTGCTTTCTTCTCCTCCCTGTTGGTTGTGTACAGTCTAGAATCTAGAGCCTAAGACCATTAGAAAACAGATATTTACATTATGATTCATTAACAGTAGCAAAATTACAGTTATGAAGTAGCAACGAAAATAATTTTAAGATAGGGGGTCACCACAACATGAGGAATTGTATTAAAAGGTCACGGCATTAAAAAAGGTTGAGAACCACTGGCCGATAGTAATCCCTTATTGCTACTTAATGGTCCAATTGTCTTTGTCCATTCTCTGTGTGCCTTTTCTCTTGTTATTAGGTAAAAATCTTTCATTTTAATATGGTCATCTATAAATACTTCACTCTTACATTTGAACTTTTAGAGACTTTGTGAAGAAATCGTTTCCCATGTCTAGGACACAAAAAGATCTTCCTAATACCTGGGAACGTTGTCCTCTTGGTTCTTCTTTAACACCAGTAAGAGGGTATTTAAATCCATCATAGTTACTTATCTCACCCAGAGGGAGAAAAAGAAAAGAAAATAAGAAGACTCGAAACCTCCAATAACTATCAAATAGAAATGAAAGATTGTAATTGGTTTAACCATTGATTTAGTTATTGGCTAACCCTTGTGCTAATCCAAATAAAATCAATGTATAAAAGGTAGATATATAAAAACATGCATATAAAAATACATACATATTCATATATAAACAAATGTATCCATATACATATATAAGGTGTCCCTCAAAAATGTAAACACGCTTTAGTAGTTGAAAGCTCAATTGATGTTTATTCTTTTCATATTTAACCCAATGGAATTAATAATGTGTAAACAAGTGTATGAACATTTTTGGGGATATTCTGTATGTATATAATCAAGCTTACAAAAGATGTGAAGGGATTTGAATTGAAAAATCCCGAAATGTCTTACCACGATTCTGTTCATGTTACCTAAAATCCAAATAATTAATCCAAGAAGCTTTATTCTTCTAGCCAAGTTGCTTAGACAAATGCTTTATGGCAGGAAAAAATATTGATAACAAACATAATAGGCAAATCAATCATTATTTTCAATTGGTTAATTACTAGTAGAGACATGTCAACCGAACTGTTATCTAAGGATATTTTTAAGAGTATAGAAAGAGGGAAGAGTCATCATAGAGAATGAAAGGTGGGCCCTCCGTCTGTTCCTCTGAAGCCCCACTCCTCCAGACTTTGTCTCTAGATGACGAGTGCCCTCATGCAGATATCAGCTGCCATATTCCTGCCACAAGATTTGTCTCCCCAAACAAATGGTGTTGCAATCCCCAGTGGTGGTGTTTTCCTGTAGAAAGAAATAGCATTTTTTGCTATGTGGAATGCTGAAAGACCTTCTTTTTAAAATCTGTGGTCAGAATTCAAGTATTTAAAACTGATTGCTACTTGATACTACCTTTTTTTTACTACATTGCTTGCCCAATACCTTTGTTAAAATCCAAAACAAAAACAAAAACCCAGCTCTTGGTTTCCCTGCTATGATGATTGCCCAAGAATCCTTCAACTGGAATTCAGTCTAGATATTCTATGGTCCCTGTGGAAAAGGCTGATTTAAGTAAATGCTTAGATGTCAACCCTGTGGTATATATGCAGCTACTGCCATTCCTTCTGGGCCACTGTACTTCTCATCTTTCAGGGTTATGGGATTCCATAAAGCAATGAATATTTTCTTTATGTAAAAATAACGTGGGAAGAAAGTATTGGCACATAAAGAGGGATAAGGAAGGAAGAAAATATATAAAGAACATAAAAAGGAATTAGGGCAAATTGCTACTACTATTCTTTCATGGAAGACCCGTTCAATAAAGCAATATGTCTTGCTTCTTTTTGATGTCCTTGGTGAAGAAAGGTTGGCTGAAAATAACTTGATCTTTGTTACTTTTGTTATGTTTCTTAGTTTCTTTATTTGTACAACAAATAGAATTTTCATATACTCAGAGCTAGTATGTAGAGAATAAGCAAAATAATTAAGTAGGACAAGTCTTACACCTTATGAAGAAAATATATCCTCTAATTCAGTTTTATTTTTATTACTCTTATTATTAACAATTTCACTTTTTAACAGAGCACAGATAAATCTAGTATTAGTGTTTTCAACCACTGATTTTTTTCTCAATTCCAAAGTACTGTATCTTAGAGATATCAGTTATTTGAAGTTAATGTTACATTTTTAAGGTGATTCAATTGTAAGCCATTTTGAATACTTGTGCACTAAATTTTCTTCTATTGAGTTTCTGTTTTTCTTAATTATTATAATCTACACTAATAAAAGAGTAAAATGCAAATTGATCTTCCCTTCATGATGCCCAGCAGCCAATTAGGAGTGAGTATGCGAATTAACCCAACAAAGATGGTAGATTAATTTGCATACACAAGCACTGAGTGACATGGGACAGGGCAGAGCAGGACATTTGCATCATCGCCCTGGCAACAATGCAGGTGTTCCACACCACCCCAGTCGCCCCAGGCCTCTGGGCAGCATGGGAAGGTGGAAGACGGCTCTGAGCTGGAGAGAAAAGGCTGCTCCAGACGAAGCAAAGGCAGTGCTGGCAGCCAGGAGAAGTAAGGCCCATTCTTGCATGAATCCTCGTACATTGGCCTCTAGTATTTTATAATAATGGAAAATATAGAAAATAAACCACCTTTTTATTTTTGGAGAATATTTTACATACAGTGTAGTGCATGTCAATATTTAGCTTACCCCATTCTCTCTGAAGTCTTGCTTCATGCAAAATCAAGTCAACAATGGCTTTAGTTTTAAAGTTGCTGGACTAATCACACAATCCATATGATAGAGAGAGGTTCATTCTTTCTATTCTTTTCAAATACTTAAAATATCACTACACATATATCTTTGTATATTTTTATTGGGCTTAAAGTTTTTTAGTATCTCTTCTCATCATCTAGATATAATTTACCTGTTTTCACCTGCACACTGTGAGAATCCTGCTATAAAAATGGAGACTACTACTACAGTACTTTATAAATACTGTATTGTGGATTCTTCACAGCTATTCTTTCTCTCTTTGTGCTCCTCCTATTTTAATCCTAAGAGGACCAGGATAACAGTATTCTTGAGTGAGTTTAGTCCTGCTCTGGCTTCACTGGCTTTGAATGGTACCCCTATTGTGCTAATGCAAGGGTGGCAAATTCCAAGGGATTAAGAACCACAGAATTTTACGTTCAGATAATACTTTTGATCTTTTTAATATCCCACACACCACAAATCCTCCCAAGATTTGGGGTGTATTGTTGTTGATTGAATGACTTATTTAAAAGGTGCCCATGACAATATTTTCATAGGTTTGATTTAATTTTCTTAAATGTACTTCTCAAAGTATGTAATGGAAGCAACTACATATTCTGCCTAATTCTAAAGTTACTCTAGTGGGAGGATGAGAATACTGACCTCACTCTACATGAGTAAAGGATGTGCTATCTTGGAGTAGAGCACACTTATAGTTCTAGATAAATAGAAGAAAATCCCAAGTAAATCTTCAGGGAGAAGGAGTACCTCTAAAAAACTGTTTAACTATGAAAGGAGAAGAACTTTCCAGAGTGAAATAAGCATGACAAGGAAATTCTCATGAACATACAAGACAAACTTGAAGGATGTGGAGAAGCCTACCAACATACTATCATTTTTTATTTTATTTTACTAAATATATTCTTCCCTGAACAGCTACAAGAAATTTGAATTTTTATAAACCAAATTACATTTAAAACCTCTGGGATGCTAATTAAATAAAATAATTTATCCTTAAGTACAGTTAAGGACTCCTTTGTAGTGTAAAATCACACCTTTTATTAAAAAAATCAACTTAATAATTCTATTGTTTCCCTTGCTTGTATTTTAAATCAGTGGAATTTGTCCTTTTTTGCTTTATATAGTATCCACTGCAATTTATGGTTATGCTTCTACTTTTTTTTTTCTTTTTTGGTCATGTTTTCTTGTTTTTGAGGGTTTTTCTTGGTCACAGTTGGTTGTATTTCTCATGTTTCCTTTTTCTAAATCTGTAAATACTGCATACCAACCAAATACACAAAAAAAGGAAATAGTCCCAAGATGGTTTCAAAACCAAATATATTTTTCTATAATTTAATTTACAGGTAATGCTGAAATAAAACTCAGGGCACATTTTAAAATAACTCCTAATTACTAACAGATGAAAATGTATTGGCTAAGTTTTGGCATGCAATGCAGCCAGCTGATTATATTGGAAATGCAATGGAATGCTTCTATAGGTGAATGCAGCCTTCTCTCTACACTGGCCCACCCGGTGCCTCAGTGTTCACATTTGTCAGTGTCCATATTTCCACATATAATTCATAGAATTGGCTAAAGGTATTGCAGAAAATAGACTTATATGGCTAAAAATACCTAAGAGTTTTCAATCTTTAGGACCTTATGCTTTAAAATATACTATTGACATCATATCTTTGACAGGTATTATTCTACTTATAAAACTATTGTTTTTTCTTTTTTTTTTTTTGCCATCAGTTTCAAAGATAAAGAGATTCTGGTCCTTAAGAGCAGTGTCAGAAGATAATCTCTCTCACTCTCTGGAAAGTATGGCATTTAATTTTGAGTTTGCTTCACCCTCAGTTGCCTATGACCACCCATGATAGAAAATTATAGAGGTAATCTGCTACCCCCAAATTGAGGGACAGCCCAAATAAAATATTCTGGCAAATTGATACAAATATGCCCCTGGATTGCTGAAAAAAGCCACAATTTATATTGACCGATGCAACGTAGTACAAAATTTTAATACCTCAACAAATTAGCCTCAGTCACAGGAAGACAGATTTTTGAAAAATCACAAAGAATCAATACCCCCAAGGGCATTTTCAGTGATCAGGAGGCGAGCAGGCATGTTCAATTCAGGACTCAGTAAGCATGAAAACCAAGTAATTGTGGTGGCTACCTGCAGACTATTAATGTTCCTCTTTCTCCTTGAGGTAGTAACCAATTAGATGTGCTGCACAGAGACAGTCAGGCTTTGTGTGTCTGAAAGTTTATAATATTTTGGAGACCCATATATTATTTATTAAAATTAATTTTAAAAATTATTAATAAGAAACGTATAGCATACTTCCTAGGTGTTAGAAAGAACTCATGTAAGGCTTCAGACCATCCTTTGTGATGACTTTAGGTCTTTGAGTTTGCAAGACCACCATGCAGACCTTCCCTGAGCTTGTCAGGTTAGCATATGCCCCCTTTTTGATATATATGGCAATTTTTTAAAAATATATTTTTATTGATTCCAGAGAAAAAGAGAGAGGGAGAGGGAGAGAGAGAAACATCAATGATGAGAGAGAATCATTGATTGGCTATTTCCTGCATGCCTCCTACTGGGAATGGAACCTGAAACCCAGGAATGTGTCTGCCAGGCATCAAACCAGCTACCACTGAGCCACACCGGCTGGGCTCCATGTATTTTTAGTGAATTGAATTAAATGTTATTTTCTAGCTGATGAACAAGGAAACCAGCCACACCAAAGTCTCGGGGCTCTTATGCTAATTCCACAGGGTTTTTGGCCCCAGTGGCATAAATGATATCACTTATTCAAATGGATTTTTTTTTTTTTTGCCATGATCTTGGAGAAAGTCAGCATCATTAGCATTTCTGAGAACTAGCAGATGGCCAATGGCCCAGAAAACAGGGCTTGCCTTCTTGATGAAATTTTACCAATACTTTTCCTTCCTAGTATTTGTCTTTCAGACAAAGCTGCTTTCAAGACCGAACTCTCTGCTCTCTGAAAGTACAGAGGCAGTTGACATTCCCCTCTGTGCTGGTGTATTTTTAATTAGGGCATTGCAGCGTGTGTGTGTGTGTGTGTGTGTGTGTGTGTGTGTGTTTCTTCTAAACTGAAATAAATAAACAAAACAAAGAAAAAAAAGAAAAACAGAAAAAGAGAGTTTTACATTCTCTTCTTAGCTGAGAGTTGTGATTTTTTAAATACTTCAATAAAATTTTATTTGGTTACTTTAAAAAAAAAAAACTTGTTGAAAAGCAGTTGCAGATTGCTTGCCTTTTCTGGTAAACGAGCGTGTCTTTAAGGGAGCAGTACGCCCAGGGATTAGGAACCCAGACGTCGAGCCCAGTGGCTCAGTAGGCTGGCTCCACCACCTTCTTGTGTGAATCTAAGCAAGCCATTGGGTCTCTCCTGGCCTTGGTTCCCTCATCTGTAAGATGAAACCGTCCGTAGCATTAGGATGGAATTAAATAATAAGTATATTCTAAAAAGCGATTGGAAATCGTAAGATCAGTTCAGTGATCACTAGGAAATAGGCACTAAGTGTTAGCAGCTATGAATATTTCTGCCTAAAAAAGAATGTGATGGACTTAATGTAGTATTGTGACAAGAGATAACGTTTAAAAATAGATTTAAAGAGTCCATAAACCCCATTTTAAATAGCTTATTTCTTCTCTGCTTAACGTGAAAAAGAAATGAATACAAATTAGAATTGAAAATGCTTTTATGTGCAACAAGATTTTGTCTCTGCTCTTCATGGGGAATGTGCCCTGTGGTCAAATCCTGCTTTGTTTGCAGTCTGTTTGCTGAAAGTTTGCAGCCGTATAAGTGTCCTGGCAGAAGACATGTCTGCTACTGTGAGTATCAGGATATAAGTACTCCTTTAAAAGTCAACTTTAAGAATCAATGAGTAGTCATACCTTTGTGTTAAAACTGGAGAGGGTTTGGCCATTAAAAATTCAGTGTGGTTGGGACCGGTTTGGCTCAAAGGATAGAGCGTCATCCTGTGGACTGAAAGATCCCGGGTTCGATTTCGGTCAGGGGCATGTTCCTTGCTTGTGGGCACAACTCCAGGAGGAGGCGTGCAGGAGGCGGCTGATCGATGTCTTTTTCTCATCGATGTTTCTGACTTTCTATCCCTCTCTGTAAAAAAAATCAATAAAATATATATTTTTTAAAAAAATTCAGTGTGGGGACAGTGTGGGGAGTGTAGGCAATATGTCCTGAAGGCTTATTCTCAACCAAGGCCAAAAATAAACTCCCAGCCTGAAAGATTTCTCATGTGTTTACGCTCTTCCTTAGTTTCCCCCTCTTATCTTCTATATCATGACCCCGAGGGGCCTTGTACATATGAACAAAAGAAAAATAACTGTTGCTTTCTCACCTTCCAATTTGTTCTTTAAATCTCTCATTGGGTTTGTACAACCTCCAAGCTGCAGTCACCAGTTTCCTGTGCCCAAATCCTTGAGCTAGATCAGCCAGTGGCAGTATTTGACATGGTTTCTCTCCTTTGGGAAAGACTTTGATGTGTTAGCATTGAGAACACTATGTTCCTCTCCCCCCTCCCTCAACTGCTTTTCCTTCTCCGTCTACTTCTCTGGCTCCTTTTCCTTAGACAGGCTCTCGATGCTGCTGTCTTTCGGGGCTTACTCCCGGCCTTCCTTCTCTTCTAATGTTTCTCTCTAATCAGTTTCTTCCTCCTTAAAGGACATAATGTCATCAATATGCCAATGATGTCCAAATTTATTTCTTTAGCTATAACCGTTTCATAACATGTTCTCAAATAACTTAACGCACCTCCTACTAAAGACGGATTGTAATCTTCCTCCTCTAAATATGAAGCATCCTTAGTGATTTACTTATAATTAATACAAAGATACAAAAGTGAAGCAGTGAAACTCCTGAGACAAGGTTCGTAAAGGTGATACAGCTTCTCCTGCCTCTCTCTCCCTTTCATTCTCCCTCTCTCTCGCCCTCTCCTTCTAAGACTCTCCCTCTCCCTCTCCCTCTCCCTCTCCCTCTCCCTCTCCCTCTCCCTCTCCCTCTCCCTTTCCCTCTCCCTCTCCTTCTAGGACTTTTCTTCTTCTCTCTCCACCATTGAAACTCAGCCAGCAGGCTGCACATAAGTCCAGCAGCCACAAGGATAGGCCATATGTAAGAGTTCTGTCCCAAACCCAGCAGATGGCTGATGGCCATTATTATCAACCACCAGACATGTGAGTGAGTGAGGCTTTACATAACTCCAACCAGGAGTTTAATTAAATTTGCTAAAAGAGAGAGGGGGAAGGGAGGGGGGGAGAGAGAGAGAGAGAGAGAGAGAGAGAGAGAGAGAGAGAGAGAGAGAGAGAGAGAGGAGAGAGGAGGGGAAAAGGAAAAGAGGGAAAAAGGGAGAAAGGTCGTAAGGGGAATTCCTCAAAATTTAATAACATTTTTGATATGCATTTATCATGGCAGATGGATAAGAGCATGGACTCTAGAACTAAATGTGTGAGTTGAATTCCAGCAGTTTCCTGTTAGTTTTAAACTTTGACCATAGTACTTATTTTTTCTGTCTCAAGTTCCTCATCTACAAAATAAATGTAATATTAGTAGCTACTTGATAGGATTGTTTTTGCGGTGTGTGTGTGTGTGTGTGTGTGTTCTGAAAGAACTAAATGAATCAGTCCATACAAACAATGTAGAACTCTGTCTATTCATTCAATAAATATTATATGTCAACTTTCACATTGATGAATCTCCCTTTGGTAATACTACCAAATAATATGTAATGACTAATCACAATTTTGGAGATGAATGCTTTTTCAGAAAGCATCTTTGAGGCATTTCTTGTGAATGGATATTTCCATCAGGCAGTGAACTAATCTCATTAAGAGAAGATTGTAGAGAATATGACTACGTATTTTGGAAAGCTACCCTTTGCAATGTTCATTGGGCTTATTGTCACATAGGATCCTTCAAGTTTATTTTCATTTTTCCTCTGTGTTATAACCCTCTTCCTGCTGGGGCTCATGGGGAAACTAAAACTCCCATCCTTTACTGAGCTTGCCTGGAGATCAGATTAATTTGAAAATTACTGTAAAACTTTTGGTCGGTTATTTAGTTTGACCCAGCCCCTCTCACAGGCAACAAGGAAGATTTAAGAAAATTTCTAGGACTTTCCCCAACCCAGTAGACCTCAGTACTGACCAGTACGTCCTTCACTTTACAGATGAGGAAGACCTGGGCACAGTGATTCTCAACCTTCCTAATGCCACGTCCCTTTAATGCAGTTCCTCATGTTGTGGTGACCCCCAACCATAGCAACGAAAATAATTTTATGGCTGGGGGTCACCACATAAGGAACTGCATTAAAGGGACGTGGCATTAAGAAGATTGAGAACCACTGCCTGGGCAGAGGCATGCGGTCTCAGACCACCCAGCCACTCAGCAATGCCAGTGCTGGAGCACCGGCCTCCGGATGTGTAGTGCCCCCAGAGTCGAAGATCTAACAAAAATGACCACCTATCCATGCTCCCTTCACCCTCCTACTTCCGAACTATTATCGTTTTACTATTAAATGTTTTCTTTTTCTGCTTCAAAAAAAAGAATTTTATAAATTAAATATAAAATCAGCAATTCCAGTATTACGTATAAGAGGTAAAAACATGGCAGGAAATTGAAAAATTAGCCAATCCAACAGATGGTGGGTTTTATTATATAGATTTTCATCTAATTTTTGTCTAGGTACAGAATAATTTTTTAAAAAATTTTTGCCGAGACCGGTTTGGCTCAGTGGATAGAGCGCCAGCCTGCGGACTGAGAGGTCCCAGGTTCGATTCCGGTCAAGGGCATGGACCTTGGTTGCTGGCACATCTCCACTGTGGGGCGTGCAGGAGGCACCTGGTCTATGTCTCTCTCTCATTGATGTTTCTGACTTTCTGTCTCTCTCTCCCTTCCTCTCTGTAAAAAA